>VXAL01006922.1:201545-283358 GCA_013399475.1 Chauna torquata | reverse complement strand
TGTCCTTATGTCAACCCTTGAGCGCTTTTCTATCGTATTTTCTGCCCCTGTTCCTTTGAGGAAGGGGAGTGAGAGAGCAGCGTGGTGGAGTTCAGCTGCCCATCAGGGCGAAACCACCCCAAATACAGAAGACATTGTAGTGGCAGGGAGCACAAGCTAAAGGACATGAGTGATGACCAGAAGAAAGAAAACTAGAGGGAGAAAAAGAAAACAATCCTGGTGGTTGCAGCATTCCCTGGAGAGTAAGAAAGATGGTTCCAATTCACAACAGTTTTTGAATTTTAGATAATAAGGAGCTAATTTTTTTTTTATTGTCTATGTTTCTGGTTAAAGCTTGTTTTTATTTTGGATTTGCATTTGTGATCAAAGACCTTACAGGTATATAGGTACCATCAAGTCAAGAAATGAAGGAATGAAAGGCCTATCCTGCTCACTATATATCCATCAAATCGAACAAAACTAAACTAATCAGACCATCTCTTCCACTTAAAACCTAAAGGACAGATCTAGAGAGCAGGTGGACTAAATAGCACTTAGAAACACACAGAAAACCCCAGGTTCTTTATCTTACAAGATTCACCCCTCATCCCCTGTAGAATACCATGGGTAGGTTTTACTAGGTTATTTTAAAATAAACTGCATTGTCAGCTATATTTTCATCTAAAACATGTCAGGACAAATAGTGGTGCTATCTATCCCTCCACAACAGCAGTCACTGCTTTAGCTCGTATTTCCTCCAGTCATATCACCTGACTTCAAATGCTCACTGATGCACAGTAATGCCGTAAATAAGTGTCAAGACATGTTTCATAGCTGCAGCGCCTCCATACCTTAAGCTGCTAAGAATGCATGCTTCTCCAAGTTCAGTAGTGTTCTTCAGAGCTGAGAAACATGATTACCAGTGCATATTGAGTTATCTTCATAAATCAGACAATAATTACACTAAATGGCTTAGAAAAAAAAAAACAAACATGACTTTTCATGCTCTGAAGCTTAGATTACAGGTGCATTACTATGAAGAACAGAATATCCTCTTTCATCTTAATTAAGGAAAAGTAAATATTCAGTAGAAGTATCCTCTCACAAACTCTCTTGTATCAAATTCAAAACAATTTGTCATAAATAAATAAAATGTGGCAGAAGGCTTTTATAAGTGAAAGAAAGTCAAAGCTGATTACCTGATACCTAAAAATACTCGTTCAATGGTTACCTTTCTGTTGTGTTTATTAACTCCTATTTCAGCTGTTCTTTACTTCACAGTGGCCAGTTCTTTACAGGGGAGCACAACGACCCTAATTCTGCCCCACACACCATCAAGCCATACATTCTGCAGGTAGATTTTAAAATTTCAAGTTGAGTTTACATTGATGGCATATAAATTAAGTTAAATTTTGATTTGTAAAATGAACTGTGTTTGAAAATAAAAAGATGAAGAAACAATGACTCAGTGGGAATAATACATAGATACTGTTGGTAATATAACATTATGATCTTTCAGCTAATAATTATTCTACGAAAAATAAGGCAGTGATACACGATTGTTCAGAATATATTTTTGCTTTAAACAATTTCTGGTTTTAAAATTTTTGCCCATGCACACATACACAATTTAAGCTAAGCACTAACTGGCGATTTTTGCTGACACTCTTTACAGAATGGCCAAAGACTGAATAGGTCATGAAAACCAAAGTAGGCCAAAGATACCGTACATGTCAAAGTTGAAGCATACTGACAGGCTCTTCAGTTTTTTGTGGCCTGTACCTGGCTCATAAGGAACTGCCAAGAAGTCCACTAACAGGCAAACATTATGCAACAGGTGTGTGCTCTTTGCTGGAGAAGAGATGAAAGGAGAAATAAAAGCAAAGCATCAGATGATGCCCATCTCTGTGGTCTTGTCTGCAGCTGACCTGCTCTAAAAATCATTTCAAACTGTGAACTTCAAGATTCTCCCCGCAGTACTTCCTGCAGTCAGGGACTACCTACAAAATCTCCATCCCAGAAAATGTTATCTGCAACTCACCATCTCCATCTTCTAAAACTGGATACTTCATACAATATTGGAGTCTTATTGACTTTCTAACCCCCTCTTCCCCCAACCCCCCCCCCCCCCCAACCTGTCCCCCTTCTAAAATAGAAGAGTAGCTCTAATATAGAAACAATACAGAAACACTTCAGGAAGCTTGCATAGTATTGGAGAGATCTGTTTCACAGAGCAATGCAGTCTATGACACAACTTTGCACTAAATTACTTCAAAGTTAAGCACAAACTTCAGCAGCCTTCTCATTAAAATAAATTAAAATAATAATCTTAACTCTGAACAACTACTGGTGACAGCTCTCTGAATGATGTGTTCTAATGCAAGCTTGCTAATTATTTTTTACCATGTTCATTACCTCTTTTGGTAGGATTCTCAGGGGGTTTATTAACAACTGAACTATTAAATGTAGCAGATGAAGAAAAAAATCTTGGGTCTGTCTATCTGTTATTTTCAGAGAGCTATACCAGCATCCCACATCAGATCACAGCCAACTCTCTACCACAATGAGGGTGGCACCAAGCCACAACTAATAAACCATGCTGAGAGGGAAAGTATGTTGGCTGGCACTCAGCATAAAGACATCTATGTTACAACCAGCCAGCTCAGAGTACAGACAGAGCACCTTATTTTGCTTATCCTTATTTGGCAAAAAGGTATTAATATGGCGCTATATAATTTATATGAATTATCTTATTTAAATATAAAATGTACATAACACGCTGCATGTTGTAAGTGTAATTAGAAACAGTGTGCTAACTTTTCCATGAGAATGATTTAAATGAATAGTTTTGTACTAACAAATTTGCAACTAAGCAAATTTGACTCATTTGTACCAGTTTGAGATCTTTGTTACAAAACTTGGTTAAGACCTACTTGGTAACTTACCAGCGAAAAGTTTTCACCAAAACATGCAATTCAGTTAAAATGAAAAAATTTGTGCATCATAAAATTTTTAACAAAGTTCCACAGTGAAAGGACTGAGAACGTTGACATGAAATCAAATATTACATTTTCTTTTGGTTTTCCAGTTTAATTTCATGTTCAATATTTCACTCATTTTTACTTTCATGTTCAATATTTCACTCATTTTTACTGGCCAAGTACAAAATATTTCTTGCTGAGTTCATCTGCTTTTCCCTTCCTTATGGACTGAGGGCTTGCTTGTGTTTGCTTGGTATTTTTAGCCCTACTTGATCCCTTAACACTTAAGTTCTCCACTCAGTATTTCCTTTAATCAGAAGAAGCATTGAACACACGCACACACACGCACACTCCCCACTATTAGACTTCTATATTTTTAGGAGCTGTAAAACAAAATCTAGCCTTATTCCATGATGTATCTTTCCTTTTGCGAACTAATCAACAGTGCTGGTCAGAGAAAGTGCTATTTTCTACTGCTTGAAAACATGAACTCCAACTACGAAATTAAGTGTTTGGAAAGGCTCTTGTATTAGATTCTGGTCGGTGTGACTCACTTTTAGGAACTTCTCCAAGACCCATCTCCCCCCATAGCACAAAACTCCAACTGCAATCTTCCTTTTCTCTTTAGCTTCCTTATCTCCAGTGATTGTGAGATTTTTCTCCTCTAGCCTCATACTGCAGGAGGTGGCTTCTTTTCTCCCATTAGATTGTTACACGAGCACCCTCAAAAGAAGGAAAAGAGCTGCTGCTGAGCTGAACAAAGTAACCATACCAGGCTAAGGACCAGTAAATTTAGCTAATCTTTTCTTCCATGTGTTTTAAAATGTAGCAGCAACAGAAGCAGATGTAATATCTGAATAGTGCAGCTAGATATCATATATATATATGAAAACATTATTTGATCATTCACTCCTCTTCCAGAACAACAGAATGTCAAAAGATTTTCTGCAACAGTCTTTCCTCAAGAGCAGCTTTTGCTGAGACAGAAAGGACAGGTAACATCACAGAGTCCCTCTTTACTGAAGGAAAGGACATCCCTTCTGGAAAATGTACACCAGCCTTCTCCTTATCTTAAAGATTTCAGGGGGTTGCTCTTTGCCATTACTCAATTCATCTAAGCCTCAGGAAACAACACATTCCACTGTAACTGCAGCAACTAATGATGCCTACCTCTTTGTGTATATGCTTACAGTCACAGTTCTTGCCCAAATACATTTCAAAACTTGCCCTTAATGGTATTTTTTGAATAATTTTTGATCAATGATTACTGAAGCTTCAGAGATCTGTTGTTGGTTCTCCACTGACAACTCGAGCACAGGGTTTCTGAAACCCACAGTATAGGAGATGTGTGGATGTGGCACCAAGGGACATCATTTAGTGATGTGACTCAGCAGGTCAGGTTGATGATTGGACTTGATGATCCTGAAGGTCTTTTCTGACCTAGATGATTCTATGATTACAGAGGATAGAGTGACACAACAGGTTGCTATTAAGGTATCTAATAATCTGGGAAAGTAAGATCTGGTAAAAATATGCAGCTAGTGCACTGCCTTGTGCAGAAGAACAGAAGCAATACAAAGAAACTACCACTTAGTATGCCAAAGTAGCAACAAAACTTCATAGTCTTGAAAAGGCTCTGTATATCTGCCACCACCTTTAACGAAAAGGAACACTGAAAGAGAAATAGAAAAAAAAAAAAAAGAAGAATAAACACCCCTCTGATAAATTAAGGAACTCTCAAGTAATAAGGGAGGGCAGCTCTGATTATTCTGTCTTTCCACAGCTGAAGAAAATGAGGTCTTGGATAGAAACAGTTCTAATTCATCTGAAGTTAAAGAGTATTAAGAACTGATAAAATTGGTTGGTTGTTGGGAAACGAAAGTAATTCCAATCTTCAGCTAAGACGCCACTGAAGCAAATTTTAAGAGAAGACATCACTGCATTACAGAAATAGAAAGGAAAAGGCATTTCTAAGTACTGCTAATTGCCACAGATTAGTTCTATCCCTTTACAATATGCCAGTGTATTAAGCTATGCAGAAACATCCAAGCTGGACAGTTAATGAAAAGCTTGGATACTGATAACTGTTCAGCCATGGTGAGACCGAAGTCTAAAGCTATGACAAAACCTTCCTGAGAAGCTGGATACTCATTCAGTCTACGGCAAGATCTGTGCTGCTGAAATCCCATGACTACTATTAATATATTAAAAATAGCTTATGTGTATCTACACATGCTGCACTGTATACATAAAGTTCGTTCCCTCATTTACATCATGAAAATAAGAGCACCAAATCAAAGATAATAAAATTTGTGACCAGAAAGAAGAGCTCCAGCTCTTGAGCATGGTAAGCATTTGCAAGCTCCACAGAAAGCATAATCAAACCCTTTTGTTTAGCACAAAAAATAAATTGGCTAAATAGATTAAAAGGCTTGAGAGTGCAAGGGCTGCAGCGCTGGCTGCAGTTTGACGTGTGTGTAGGAGAAGGCAGCACAAGAGGAACTGCAAATGGTACTCTGAAGGGAGACAAAAGAAAAAAGCCTCATAGGCATGGAATTCATCAGCTATAACTGGGATTTCTGAGCAAGAACTTGTGCTGATTATGTCTTTTCCTACTAGGTTTAGAAAAACTTGGGGTATTTTTGTTTTAAATATGTATCTTCAAAACGTTCTGCTAAACCATGCAGGCCTAAGCAGGCACATGTTGCACTGTGACTGAGAAACTAGCAAAAAGTGGAGAGGTTTTCTCAGTTTTCATTTCATAAAAGCAGACTTCACAAAATTCTTTAACAATGCAGAACTGAATGTTCTGCAGAAATCCAAAATATTTAAAATATAAATTGATTTGGAACCTCCAAATCTTTAATAGTTCATCTATTACCAATGCTTATGTATAAGCAAATAATGATACTCTACCTATTTGAACATGAATATAACCTTTAATAATCTTACCTACCTTTTGGCCACAAATTCCTTCCTTGAGGATGTAGTTTTGATGTTGTAAACGTTTGAAAAACAATGTAGAGCCTACTGTTAAAAATATGAATCAGTCTGTCAAGAGTGTTTCTTCATCCACTCACACTGAGAATGGCCCTTGAAAGCTATCTGCCCAAGGCTCATGGCAGGCAGCATTCACTCCTAAGCCAGGAAGACGTACACCAAAATATACAAACTGTACTTCTTTGCAATTTTTGTTTTCAGAAGGAATTCAATGCTGAAAGATCCTGAAATAATGCCAACTGTATCCAAAGAGTACTCTCTAGATACAGTCAAATTAACTTAAACATTAAAAGACAGTTTCAAGATTACTGAAAACATAAGTACATCCTTGGATTTTTCTTAATGGCTTGTACTCTGGAACAGAAACCTGAAATATGATAGCGTGACACACCCGAAACCTCTAATTTTCCCCTGAAAATCATGGAGGTTTAGATGAAAATGAAGTTCTAATCTCTATGAAACTGTTACCATCAGTTGAATTAAAATGTATTCAAATCTTCTAATTTTCAGAGCATTGCAAATGTGATAGAGTATGAGCAATACAGAGTTTCCTGACGGACATGCACACAAAACCAGCACAGGCATGGTATAGACACAACAGCTGCTTGTATCACTGCACTCGGCTTCACAGTCACAAACAATGCAGCCATCTCAGAACCAGAGTGGTAAAAATCTTTCAGTCTCATCACCCTGTATTGTCTCTACCTGTATATGAAAACAAAACTACATACAATGTCTTTCCTGGATTATTAGTAATCTGTATAGCGAGTGTCTTTCCAGGCTCCCTTGGAAAAATGTTTTATTTGGTTGGTTGGTTTTTGTTTGTTTGTTTGATGTGAGTAGAAAGGAGAAAAGATTCCACTAGAAGTATTTTTACTTTTGAAGCACATTTGTATCTTTTAGTGCATCACTTGGAAAAATGGAACACAGAAGTCAAAAAAAGTCCACTGAATAAATAATAATATATTTTTAAACATAAAATAAAATCACAGGAACAAATGCAATATGGTTTGTTAAAAGGGAGAAAGTGAGAAATTCCAATTTTGCATTTCCACATTTAATAGTCCCTCCATCACCTATTTTGTTGTTGAACACTTGCTATAGAACGTTTCCACAAATGGTACCAAGCTACAGAGCACGTTAACTGCACAGAATGCTTGTGACAATGAGAGAAACATACTAAATTAAGACAGGAGAAAGAGATCTCTCAAAGTGTGTTTTTTAAATAGGTAATTCAATCATGGTCAGTCAAACAATATTCCAGAGCACCCTGAATTTTCTAATACAATCAACTATCTCAAAATGACACCAAGAAAAAATTTCACAGAAATAGTGCATTTCCAACCAAAAATACCACCTTATAGATGAGATACATTCTCATGTCCAAAACAACAACTAGCAGAAAATAGGATATTCTATTACAATAAAATTTTTATTAGAATATAATGAATGGGATGAAATTGGAGGTAAACAGGGAGATGCTGTAGCTAACGAAAAAACAAAAAGCTTAAAACAATTATTTAGGTGTAAAGGAAGAACTTACTGTTGTACTACAACTGTGGTTCTTTGAAATAACAGTATGCAGAAAATCAGCTGAAGTAGTGTTTGAATCCTTGATGTGTCAGTTTGAATTTCAAGGCTGTCACCATCCACAGAAAATATACTTCTGTCCTGGTTATGCTCGTGTTGTTTATATTTTAGCACAGATAAAGAAGAAAAGCAAAAAATGAAGAATCCATGGTAAAATTCAAATTACATTGAAGGAAGGTAAGAAAAGTGTACATGAAAACACCACAAGGATTATTGTGTGATAAATATACTTCTTCCTTCTTAAGCCACCATCTGTATAGATTTCTGTTGCACAGTTCGAAAAATAAAGTGATTTTAAAGAGTCCCTATGAACAAATGATGGCAGGACAATTCTTTCTAATTAATAAAGTGATCTAGAATTTAAATACAATGGGTTGTATTGTATAAAAGCATAAAAACATCTCTGAGCAGCAATTTTCTGTATCTCATGACAGAATCATTCCTGAGATGTGGGGCAAAGGCTTCCTGTACATCTGAAGCCAGGTGTTCTATTACAGTCTTCTGGTAGCAGCTTATCCGTTTCCCCTGCTAACTTAATCTATACTGCAAATATGTACACAAACTTCATACAAACCTTCTCTCATTAAGGCACTCCCTCCACGTATTTATAGCTTTAACAAAATGTACCCTGTCCTACAAAAAGACTCACGTCCAGGGGTCAGCTCATGACTGATTTTCAGAAGAAAGTATTTCAGAAGAGGTCATTTTTAGTAGTAGAGGAGAGAAATTTTCTTCTGTGTAATAAATTATTACAACTCCTGTGCTGAGACTGTCTCCATTACTGGGAGTTCGAAATTTAATGTCAGCTGTGTGGGGGAAGCCTGCTCTACTTTCAAGGACAAGTCTTCGCTGACCTCATGGAAAAATGTTCCAAGTTCACATATGCTCCAATACTTACGAAATTTACTCTGTCTGCAATAAGAATATAAAAACTGCCACACCAGCTCAGTCTAAAGGTCCACACAACTCAATACATTGTTTCTGGTGTTGAGAAGCAAATGCTTAGGGAATAAATACGACATGGAGCATTACTTGTCCTCTGGTACACTTCCTGCCTCTTGCTATCTCCATCCAGTTCAAGAGCTTTGCTGAGCTAGAAGCTGCGTGCACACGATTAATAGCTATAGTACATACATCAATCTAATCCCTTTTTTTTTTTTTAATCTATCAGTTATACTCCAGGCTTCCACATGATGTTACATTAATTATGAAATACTCAGTTCTGTTAGACTTGAATAAGTATGTACTTTTATTCGTTTTAAACCTGCTGTCTGAATTTTTTCCTGGCACAATTTCTGAACTGCGAAATACAGTGAATAACTGTCTCTTTGGCTTCTTTTTTTTTGTGCTATGCATATGGTGTACCTCCACCACAAGTTGTTTTTTAGTTAAGGTGAAAAGTTCTGGTCTATTTAATCTCTCTTTGTGTGGAACCTGTACACAATCTTCTGCATATGAAGAATCAAGTAAATCTCCGTAACTGCTGCTGATCTGTTTGTCCCCACAAACAGCATTTATCCATTTGTAACTTAATTTCAGAACAAAACAGAGAAAAGAAACATTTCTTCGCACAGCTCCATTAAAGACCGCATCTCAGATGCATTCAATTTTAAACTACCTCATCACACGGAAGATTACGAGTTACAAATCCCAAAAGCACAGAAGTTCCCTGACCACGTCTAGAGCAAGGCCCTAGGCTAGCGCACGCCGGGCAGCGTGTGGCCGCGCCACGGAGCAGCGCCAGCCCAGAAGGGACGAGAGGCATGGAGGCCAACAACCCATCCCTCTCAGCGACACTTCCCAAGCCAGGCACAGCACTGGGGCCGCACAGCCTCTGCTTCCACAGCAGCTTCTTCGGTTCCTTGGTTAGCTCAGAAATTTCTGAACTACAGGCAACCGCAAAGCATGGCTACGGCAAACAGAAGAAAACTCTTCCGCAGAATTTGGAAACCATATGATGAGAGAAGACAAGTTTCTTTCGAATATAGCTACTACTGGTAGATAAAGCTGACATAGAGCTTTAAAGAGGTTAAAGAAGACTCCTTTGGGGCGAGATGTAAAAAATAATTAGTTGAAAGTTACTAAATGCTTAAAAAAGATAGGTATTTTTGTTACGTTCTGCTTTGCCACAGACTGCTGCAAAGGTTTTGCTTCAGACGGATGAAGCAGTTGCTATAGGTTTAGGAGCCATTATGCCTAAAGAGCCACAGAAAAATGTGTGCAGTATGAGCAATTTTTGCTACAAACTGCCAAAGGCTCTTGCACGTTAAGAAAACTACTTTCTCGAAGTGCAAGAAAATCTGAAAAGTGGTTTTCTCTCAGATAATCAGTATGCCTAAACAGCAATCCCCTTATGAAATGTCTGTAGGAAACATTTGGGGACTTGTTCGTACGAGTGTAGGTAAAAATCAAGTGCTAGACAGCTTCCTTCAAGTGATGACAGACACTGTCACATTTTACATCCACAGACTTAACATTATATCTACCAGGTCTCCAACCTACAGTACAGCTCGTGTCTTCAGTGAGATAAATAATCAGAGCTCTTCAAGAATTACTTCATCATCTTCAGAGGACTGACTCTCAGTCGTTAAGATTAAGTGACAACGTCTAATACTCTCATAATTAGCTCCCAAAAGATGTACCTAGCTTCTCCCCACATAAAATACAACAAGGCAGTGACAAAGACTTCTTCCGTCAGACTTCTTCTATCTTCTACCATGGACAAATGGGATTCAATGTTCATCCAGGAGTTTCTAACACAGACTTGTTAAGCTCTTGGATTATTAACATTTTCGTTGTCTTTCTAATACAATTGCATGGAAGGTAAATAACATTTTCTTCCCACAGCTTCTACAGAAGCAAAAAAAATAAAAGTTTCTGCAGTACATACATATTAAAACAACTTCAGATCTCCTGTCTGAAGTTACTTGTTTCTTCCTTCTAGACTTATATATCCTCTTTTCATTAAAATCAGCTAATTCAAAGGAGATATGACACACAGTTTAGATGTGATGTCATTTTGCCTAAAAGGAAGTTATTCAGGATCTCTTGGATCTTGTTCACCTCAAAAAAGCTCTTAAAATGTTCCTAAACAAATATGTATCAGTGAATATGTGCGGCTGCAGATACTGAATTGCACAGAAAGTTTAAAAGCATGCTCCTTTCTATATAGACAAGTATTTTATAAACTGTATGTCTATATGTAGGCCAGAGCTGAAAGAAACACCTTAAAAAGTGACAGTAAGAGCTAAAACCTAGGTGTAGACATCCCAGATTTTCTGCTTTATGTAGGTGGAGATATATACCTAATGCTCTAACGACCTGATGGTTCGTGCTTCAGAGGTGTATCTAAACTAACTTATAGTTAGAAGAAATTTAGTAGTAAAGAACCTAGGATGAATTTCAGGAGGCCACACTGAATGCTATTCTAGCCCATATCTCTTCTCCACTCTCACTACCAAATCTGTGCTCAGAAGCAGCGGTGGAAAGAGGGCAGCCTTCAGGCTGCTCCTAAGCAAGGAATAAACTGAACTGATCAACTTTCTGTCTTTACTTGAGCACCAACTTGAGGAATTCTGCCTTGCTACAAAGCCTCAAAGATCTCCCCATAAGAGAATGACTTTGCCAGCATCTTAGGCTGTTCCACTGCATTCTACCTCAGCTCAGCACAGTTCGAAGAACATTTGTACCATCATATAAGAACAACCAGTCTAGCTTCTCCAATTACACGGGCTGTCTGCAGCTCTGCTGTTTAGGACCATTCATGGAACAACACCTATAGCCTTCCCATGTAGATAAAACTCCCCTATGCAACACAAAATTTTAAATATCTTTTGTGTGCTACTTGAATGGTAGGCTTGAATGGAATGCATGCATCATCAAAACCAAATCACAGTCTTGAATATTCATACCTACACATTAAGTTACCTACATAGCAACCATAATAAGTTCTATCTGTTTTTTGGTCATACTGACAGTGCTGATACCAAACTGCCAGAAAGCATGCCTTCTTCCTAGAAGAAAGGAAAAAAAAGAAAAAAAAAAAGGCCCTTCCAGCTCTCTACATATATATAGGATCAAATATACATAGACTGTAATCTGCACAGCTCTTCCTGACATTCTCAGAAATAGATTCCAGTCTCTTTACCATACCAACATTTAGAATTTTTTTCCAGCTATCCAAACAATCTCATCTGCTACAAAGTGAACTAATTCTTCCTCATTAGCCAAAAAGAACAATCTCTAGTAATTTTATATACTGTAGGCAATTCATACTTCCTCTCTTCCGCTGTTGTGCTCTAAACTGAATAACACATCATGCGCTGCACTTTCTGTCTTCTCCTCTTGCCGTTCTCCTACACACCTCTGTATCTTTCTTGAAGTTTTGTTTCCAAAACCGGATGTTGTACACAGTAACATCAGCTTATGCAGTGAATAAAGAACAGCAGTGAACTCTCACATGAGCTTTTCCAGTTGAACTTCTAATCAACTTTTTGTTGAAATTCAACTTTTGTAATTAACTACAAAACCAGATTTAAGTGTAACATTCTTGCATGCTTCCTTCTCCCACAGCGACTCAGTAACTCCACATTTTATGTTTATTTGATATGCTCGCTTTTTTTCTTAAGCAGCATTTCTATTTTCATTGACAGAGTAAGATACACGCAACATAGATCTTCAATCTCCTAACTTCGGCAGCAGAGCCTTTATTACTCATGATGAGAGAACTGAAAGCAGATCAAGTTTACAGAGTCCAGACAGCTGTAGCTGGGAAATCAACTGGAGAAAAAAACTACCCTGATAATTAAGCACACTTGATATAAATCAGACACTAATCCAAAAACCCTACAACGCTATCAGTACAGTCTCATTTCAGTGTAAAGCCACACTTTCAGCCCTGCAGAAAAAGATTCCGTTTGATAGCTTTCTGCAATAACAGAAGACAAATTCTGTCTGTCATGGAGCTAAAAGTGACAAACACCAATGGAGATGCCAATGCAGTTTAGAAAACTGTATTAAATAGCTAAGTCTCACAAGAGATGGACACCATTCAAAATGCATTTTACGTGATGCATCAAGTCATCCTAACATAAAAACACTTAAACTTTTTTTTGATACTATGCTCTAGGTGTATGAGGCTATATTCCTACCTCGACTGCGAGCCCAGCTATTAATGTGAACTCCTGTTAAAAGTATACACGAATTATGTATTTATATGCTAATGAACCTAAAAGCTCTTGCACTCTTTGTTAAACTACTTTATTAGTGTCATACATTGCAAATGCACTGCAAACCTTTAGAGTGACAGAGCCATTCACAGAGAGAGCACCAGAATTTTTTATGTAAATCTGATGTTGATATCTGATATTAGATTGCAAAGAAAAGAGGCAGTTGATCTACAGTCAGAGTGAACAAGCACCAAAGAAATCCTGAACTGTAGATATTAAACTGTCAAGAGAACGAACTAAATGTTATTTTGTTATTTTAGGTGTCACCACAGGTGAAAATTTTAGCCAAATACTCTATAGCTTTTAATTAAACTTTATTTTATTTCAGAAAAGGTTAAAACACCTCTTTGACTGTCACTGTCATTCTTCAGCCCCTTATTGCCCTTTCACATTTCTCTTGCACCACAAAGAACGGCACCTTAGAGTCAGCTACAAAAGGTTGAGCTGAACAATACAGCCTTACGTGTTGGATCAGTTCTCCATATTTGAAGACTCACTCACACAATTATGACATTTGGCAAGAACTCTTTATAGGCAGTTGGTAGTAAAACTGCGAGAAAGTCGATTTGGAAGAACAAAACCACATACATATATTCCTATCATTAGGCAGAAAGAAGCAGACTTTTCTTGCATTATTACCTGTCATACAATAGAAATGTCACGAATAGTCCTTGAGAACTAACAGATGTTTTGTGATTTTGTTCTATCTTTTAAAGTGAGTGATAAAAAAGGGTACTTTGCAGTTGCTTATGCTTCTATGCTACAAGAACCAGAAATCCATTTTACTTATTTTGTAGATTACAATGATGTATTATAAACTTCTTCACATAAATTATGGTCAGGGAAGGAAACTAGAAGATTTCATCACTTTTTGTAAACGGCATGGAAAATCATCATTCTACACCAAATGCAATGAAAGTAACTTTCCAAAAGTAATCTCCACAAGTGCAAAACCAAAATGTTTGTAGCATATAAGCCCAAAAACAATACATACAATTATGCAAGGAAAAATACAACACCTCGAAAACAGACTTTTGTTGAAAATGAAGTCCTTTGGATTAGCTTTGATTTTGACACTTAAACTTAGACAGTAATTATTTAAAAACTGCCCATTGCATTCGTCCTGTGAATCTCAAGCAACAATTCTACTTGTCCCCTGTACCTCTATCATTTCAGAAGCGTGAATTGTCAAGTATTAAACACACTATGTAAAAATTTCCCGAGAATGCCTGTATGTAGAGATATATGTCATTTATCTGTATCAACATGACAAAATATATTCTGCATCTACTTTAATGACTAAAAATCCCCTATAACTGAAACAAGATGTCAAATATGCCTTATTTTTTACTACTTCCCAAACACTACTAATAAACTTGCTCTGCTGGCGTACAGTCCCATCATGTCAGGACCCACTGCGGAATGCACTATCATTCTTGTTAAAAATATGTGAATTTTTCCACTCCTTCCCTTCCCTTCCCTCCACAACAGGTAGTACACTTGTGCACACTAGCAAGAACATTTTCAACCAGTACTAAAGTTAACTGAAGAGAAAAAACAGAAGTTTGATAAAATTTCAGGTCTGGCTTAGGGCTCATGAGATTGAATTTTATTTTAGAGGAAGATGCCACACTGAGATGAAGACCACTAGTCTTGCCATGTGGTAAAAAAATAGACTATTCATACGCTTGAATTAAGATAACTAGTGGAAAAGAAATGAATATCAGCTGTATGTAATCAGGCACAAAGAAAAAAGGTTCTACATATTAAGATAATTGACAAAAACATAATTATCCAGTAATCTCCTAACTTTTATGTAGTTCCTCTTTCAACAAAGAGAGGTGACAACGTGCATACATTTCCTCCACAGAAATACCAGCATGCACCACCTGTTTCCTGATGACTGCTCTTTGTACCCTTTACTGTATGTGCTCATTGGATGTTAGTTCATGATTAGAAGTAGGTAGAAAACATGGTTTTAATTATATGTGCCCGTATTCAAGTCTAACAACTTGGCAAGCACATTATCACCAAAGCAGTAAGTGTACTTCATCATACTACTTCTTATATAATTACAAAACTACTCACAATGATATCATGAAGCAGCTTTTCTTTGCTTAGCAATAAGAGCCAGATACTCACAAAGAAGGGTCTTGGACCAGATCTTTAAGGTTTATCCCACTACGATCCTCGGCAAGGTTCCTGAAGCAACTGTCACTCACTAAAAAAAATAGAAATAAAATTAAAACAAAACAAAACAAAACAGAGAAACAAAAGAGGTGGAAATTTAAGAACGTAATGTGCTTCTGTTGATTAACTAATAATGTTTTTTGATGTTGGGTGTTAATTTGACATTCACATATAAAGTCTGATTTTCAGCAACATTTCGCCTAATTTTAAGATAAGTCAGCTGAATGGAAAGTGATAAACAATATATCACAGATTGCAAAGAAATAGTCAGTTTCAAGCTAGTGTCCTTCGTACTTCTACATCCATGGGAACAGGAAGTCTCAAGCATAACACTGGATGCGCAATATACACAGATACCACTACACTTAACAGGAGAATCCTTAATCATGCATGGTTCTGTATTCTTTACCTAATCAGAAAGAGTGAATTACTGTGTTAACATTTTAGATCACAGTTGTTCGTGGGTTAGATGTTTAATATAAGCAATTACCAGAACAGTTAAGAGCAAAAATTTATCCAACTTATAATCAACTCACAAAGTTCATATCAAACAGCTATGTTTTGCAACAATTAAAGAAATTGCAGCACAATAAATTTCACAAAAGTTTAAAAGAGTATTAGTGTGGGTTTTTTAGTTCACTACATGAAAAAAATGACATGACTCACCCCTGAAACTCCAAATCCTTTCTCTTTGCTAACTATCTTAGCACAGGTAACCCACTGACACATGGACTTATTCCTCTCAACGTGACAGTCAATTTGAGAGGTGGAAAGAAAGTAGTGGCACAAATGTTCTAATAAATCAGCATCAGTGCAAAGGAATTATAGTTATTTCTGACTACACCAAACTTGCTGAAGAACACAGAGGTTGTGATATGGCAAAATCAGTGTAAAGATCAATTTGCCATAATTAGCAAGGTAATCTGCCAGATTGAGGAAAGCTGATGAGGAAACTATTACTGCTCGTTTTCTGATACAGAACACAGCCTCGCTCACAGCTGATGAAAGGGAATGCATTTAAAATCATCTGCAAAAGCACGTGTTCCTACTTCTGTCTAATTGCGATACTCTCTCTGATTCACATCTATGAGTATTCACGTGCATCATCAACACTGAAAAAATGCACATCATTCCCAAAATACGTTCTTTATTTGCACAGAGTACGATGCACACTGTGACAGCCCTACCAACCCACTACAAAACTGCGAGGCGCTTGCACCAGTACCCCTCGCTGCCGACGCACCTCGGGAGCCTGAAGTCTGTCAGTCTGCAGGGAAAGAAGTGTTGGAGGAAAGGGCTCCAGAAGAAGGGGCTGAGGGGGCTCAGGGAACAGGTGCTGACCACAGCTCTCTCACACAGCCTGACAGCTAACAGTATACGACAATACTAACAGCAATACTTGCAAAGTGTTGATAACATTGAAGTTTACCTGCTTTGCACCTCAGTAATACCCAGTGACCCCAGAAAGCCCGGCGGGACCCCCACGCCAAGGCCCACGAGGAGGCGCTGAGGTAATTGCCACGCAACTTCAGGCTAACAGCGGCTGCTTGTGCTAACAGAGCCCAGGACTCCTCACTTCTTCCTCCGGAGACAAATTAATCATCATCTCTACATTAAACTGAAGTTTAATGGTAGAGCTAGCATGAGCTACTGACCTTGCCAGGGAAGCTCCCCTTGAACATCTTGGGCCTTCAGAAATTTTAATTTCCATGCCCACTGCCTCACAGAACCCAAGAGTCTTGAATTTAAAGTCTCAAACTGCTGAGCTAACGGAGCAAGTCAGGGATCAGCAGACTCGCAAGCAACCTATCCTCTAGATTTTACGGGAGAAAAGAAGTCGCAGCTAAGGGGATTAGTTTATATCTGTCTCTTGTGAAGTTCAGCAACAAGACGTGAAGCAGACTATTCTGCCTACTGGCTGGTCCTAAATCCG
The DNA here is from genome assembly GCA_013399475.1 of Chauna torquata. Taxonomy (NCBI): domain Eukaryota; kingdom Metazoa; phylum Chordata; class Aves; order Anseriformes; family Anhimidae; genus Chauna; species Chauna torquata. The sequence goes on along the minus strand of VXAL01006922.1, from coordinate 266,457 downwards.
ACACTAGTGATGTATTGACTTGTCTCCCATGCCAACGCTATACGGCATGAGTAACAATGACAGACGATGATGTTTTTGTACTCCTGATAGACCAAACATTTCTAAAGCATTAAATATTCAATCTAAATGTGATGCATTTTTTTCTACCATCTTCTCCAAATCTCCCCATTGAAAGTAATCAGAACTACAACCGAAGACACTATCGCGATTGTTCTAAAACTTTTCTTAAAAGGGAAAATAAAAAATAACAACATAAAATTATTTCACCAGTAAAACTGCCCGTTATTTGTCTGCAAATAATTCAAGCAGTTTATAAAACAGGACGTGTTTGAAGTAAACGTTTAAAAGAAAAGCCCAGATTTGCCAGAGGCTGTCTTTGTCTTACTTGTCTAAATTTAACTCTAATATTATTATAGCATTTGTATGAATGAAGCTGAAAACTTCAGAGCTTCCCTCTAGTTAGCAAAGCTGAGCAATACCAGTGTTTGCTAAAAAGACTAACTCTAGTCAATTATCTGCACACTTTGAAAAAGGTCTCAACTGTATCTCCTCGATTTTTTCTTTGATTGTAGTAGAGTCAGAACACTAAGAAGCTGCAAATGTGCAAGCAAGCCTCTTCTTAGCCTACTGTTGTAGCCAGAATCAGAAAACATTGATGCCTCGGAAAAATCTGAAAAATTTCAAACCCACTTTTAAGAATCAAGAAATTCCAACAGTTTGGTTAATATTGACCAAAAAACAAATTTCTGAAAACTAAGATTTGACTACAATTGCCAGTTAAATCACTAGCATTGATAGCAACAGGAGAGTTTCCAGTGAAAGAAGATAATTCAGTGGAACAACATTGGTCTAACAGCTCTCACAGGAACACTTCAGAGCACTTCACCGACCTGCGTACAAGCACAGACACACTCCCTTACATCCTTGCAAACTCTAGCACAGGGAAAAAAAACAAATGTTCACAGCAAACGTGGGGTTGAAACAACCAACCAGAGCTGTTAATGCACTTCTTACTGCTTAGGAAACTGTAAAACAACACAGCATCTGTTTTAAAAGTGGTATACTCTAATTGAAATGTAAGGCATTTATTTTAAACAGGACACTAGGTGAAACTGTGTTTGATGGTATGGCAGAATGGTCAGAATGATCAATGGTGCTTTAAGATCTGAGGGAAGAAAAGGCAGAAGGAAACTTTGCACCACTGCCACAAACCGTACCATGTGCAGAAAGGACATGCCTAGCTTCTTGTGTTTAAAGCACAGAGAGACTTTTCAATAGGACATTTGAATGAATGCACTACCCATGACAGGATTTTATTGCCTTCCTTCAAAGTTTAACGCGCGGTGTTTTTTCTTTAAACCCCAAGAGTTTATAAAAGCTGGTATTTTAAGCACTGTTGAGTGCACGTTTTATGTCAAGACAGAGAATTGTTAGCTGTTCCCTTCTGATCACATACACACTACTTGGCCTAGGTTCTGAGCTGTATTACAGCCCCCACATATATTTTCTTATAGACAAGGAGAAATCAGAACAAAAAAAAGCTCCCTAAAATGCATGGAGCACGTACAATGCATATCACAGGCACAGACTGAATCCTCTCCTATCATGGAAAAACAGGGTCTGAAAAACATGACACTAAGGAGAAGTCAGTAAACCTCCATGAAACAATTTGACTTAAAGGAAGCTGTTAAAAGTATCAACAGGAATGAGGAGGTTTTAGCAATAGCTCCAATTCTCCCAGCTTTCTTCCTACTTTCACCTCCTGGTTTCCATTACTGATGTTCTGTTTCTGACCCCAGTCCAGTCTTATGCCTAGAAAGTAATGCAAATGAGAAGCCAGTAAGGGAATACAGTTCTCACCTGTCAATTACACGGTGTACAAAATTCTGTACGAAAAGGTTAAAATCACCATTCATACTCCAACGTGTAAAAATCCAGTTTACAACAGCTGTGAGACCTTCCCACTTGAGCTTTGTGAACTTTTAAATATGTCCATATCATTTTTGCCCTTTACTTTCTTTAACAGAGTTTTATATAAGGCCATAAGAAAATGAATTATTAGCCTGTTGATTTCCAGGGTAGAAGAAATGCTGTTAACTCTAAAGGTTAACTAATATTTTCTTCAAGTGGAGGCAGGATATAACCTGTTGTGAATTTCACCCAATTTTTTTTCCCATGTCCAACGATTTTAGTATAATAAAGCCCTTTAAAACTTATCCCACGCAGTGTCCTCCCAATAAGTGGAACAGCCTTCTTTAGATCAAAGAACTTCCATTGCCTACAGCTGTCAGTAGTCATTTTCAGATCATGTGCTTTAGAAAAAATGCAACTGTTACCTCAAAAAAAGGAAGGGCTATCTATAGCCTAGTAAAGAAAATTCATTATAATGTTTACTTCTCCTGATACCAAAATACATAATTCTAGAAAATTCAAAACTATTATTATCTTCCATATTTCCCTCTTGGTTTTCAGAATTCAGAACTCCTTTTAGACTAGTTGTAGTTACCTCTTGATAAAAATCACCCTGACAATGAAAATGCTACGCTCAAAAGGATAATTGATAATTGTGATGCACTATTACTTCTGAAAATATGTAGGTCATTACAGCATTGAATAGTATACATTGAAGTACAACATACCAATTTCTTACATTTTTGTCTTTTAGTGCTAAGATCTCCTTAGTTCAGTTCTTTTTAGCAGGACTTCATCTGTGTGTAGCAGGATTTTATTTTTTGGCAGACTTTCCATAACAGAACTCTCTCCGTTACTCCTCTTTTTATAGGATCATTTATATGTTTAGTTTTTTTATGCCAAATTCATTCAGCAGCTGATAAATACAAAATGTATTCAATATATTTGGGATGCTGCAGAAAGTACTGGTCTGGCACAGCAGTGTATCCTAGTCTGGTTTTGCTTACAATAAAACATTATTCAGAAGTCTCATTTCAGATTTAGGTTGTTCTAAATTCAATGTTTTTGAATATTTGAACAGGATTCAAATAATTTGGTTTAGAGGCCTAATGATACACATTGTAGCAAGCACCCGCTTTTACCTATTATAGTTGCACATATGGATGACTTCAAAACATAACAAAGACTACTAAGGAAGCTTAGGTTTTAGGATGTGAAAAGGTAACCGATTTTTTCTCAGACCTCAGAACATCTCTATTGAAAAGCCTGGTCTCCTGCAGACACAGAACTCCTGTCCTATAGGCACACTTTCTGAATGTAAAGATGGATGCTCTTACCATTAAAACGCTTTTAAGGTATCTTGCCTGTCCCATGATCAGTAACATCAGTGATAAATATCCTGCCTGAACCCTCTTTTCTCTGCTACTGCCATTTTTTTCAAGTGACTGCATGTCAACCAGAAAACATACATAAAACAGATGGCATATCACAGAATTTTTGTAGCACCTCCACCAGATCTATTGCAGAAGACAGCAAATTAATTATAAGAGCAGCACTTATACCACTTGCATATCTGCACACGAACCTTTGTGATGTTTTTACAGAATGAAAAAACGGCTAGTCTGCATGCAAACTGCAAATGCTTTTAACTGCTAAGAAAATATGTTGTCTGTGAGTAGCAGAAATAATGCAGGCTGGTTTCCTAAGAACTCGCTATCTGCTAGTGGGAATCTTTATTGTAAGAAACAACGTGAAAACCTGATAGGAGAACAAAGGAAGATAAATGCTGCTTCTGTAAGCTACTGGATGAACTTTGCAGATGAAAGACATTACGCTGCTGAGATTCACCTGTTTGAAATAAAAAAGCAAACAAGTAACTTCCACTTAGTAATGTTAATTGTCACTGGGCATTCAGAAGTAGCTATAGTATCAAGAGTAGATGTAATTTCAACTCGTGTATTATAATTCACTCCCAAATACAAGTTCTCAGCAGACAAGAGCAAGAACCTGGTTAATTCAATTCTCCAAAATCCCCCCAACGCAAGTGTTCTCTGCCACATCAGCAATCCCCAACACAATGTATTTGTCCATATCCTCTCTGACCAGATTAATGTTGGCACAGCAGACAAACTATCAGCTGTCATTTCACAGATTTTAAATACAGAAGGACAGTAATGATTAGCTGGGCTCCCTGTATACACCTGGCATTCACACCTGATGAATGCTTCTGTCATCTGCTTTGTTTTTCAAGGTTTTTGTCATACACTGAAATACAGAGAACTTAGAAGTATAACTACTTTTAGCAAAAATATTTTTTCAAAAAGACACTTTTAAGGATAACCCATAGCCAGCTCTTCAAGCTACACTTTACTGGATCTCAGAGCAGAGCAAGTCTTCTTTCCCTGCCCTTCAGATGAAATGTTACAAAGTGCCAAAGATTTACAAAGAACTACTATTATAAAAATGGAGCTCATCTACTGGAAAAAAAGTAGAAGAGAAATGTTCAGGTGACCTAGTGAAAAATGGGGTGATCATAAACTAGAAATAAATTTAGACATGAAAAAAAGGGAATGTGAATCGATGATTTTTTTCCAGAAAACACAGGAAAGCAGTAATGTCACCTGTAAGCCAAATGCAAAGGAGGGCTACTACAATGATGAAGAAAAGAAAGACATCTTAAAGGAGATGAAAAGAGCCTTCTTGATTAGCTTAGCAAAATGAAAGCATTATATAGTTGTTGCTGATGTGTTTATATAAATACATCAGCAGAATAAACATAAGAAGGAGAACAGACAAAGGACAGTGTTGCACAGGAAAAAGAAGTGAGAAAATTTTAAGAAATAGAGCAAATTTTCCATGGGGTAGAGTGCTGAAACCTCATGAATGATCTTTCTGTAAGAACAGTGAGGGCAATGAAACTGCACAAACTGGCACTCAACAGACTCGGGAATAGATTAGATGACACAGGAACTGTTCTTGAACACAGGGGGCCAGCCAGGCCACGGTTGCTAATGCTGTGAAATTTATGTTGCAGGTTCTCTGAAGGCTATGCAACTCTAAGACCCCCTCTCCCCCCGCCAAGGTTTCTCACATTTTCTAACAGCAATTAAATGAGCCATTTTTTCTGTGTATCCATTAGTCTAGTGGATTACAGCTCTTTCGAATGATTTATCATTTAAATTTCACAATATTTGTGTGGCCTTAGGCTTTAAATTCTGTCTTGGGTTTTAATCTAATATTCATTTCATGTCTAACAAGCCTGAGCTTTAACTCAAACACACTGTCTTCTCTGCAGCGATAAGCTGAATTTCAGAAGGAAAACCTCAAGCCATTAAGGACATTCAAATCTTTGGAGATGTCACATTATCAATATCTCTAATTGTTAGCACCCAATAAAAACGTAAATTCCTTGAAGCTATGGCTATTAAATTCTTGATGGAGTGCTTCCTTTTGGACCCATTACTTTTCATTGGAAATGAGTTTTTTTTCAACAAGCATTTCCAATAAGAAGTTTTTGTTGCACCTTCTTTGGCTGTAAACTAAAAAATTCTAGGATGGGAAGGAAAAGGATAGAAAGTCATCCCATGTAAGAGAGGGGAAGAGAAGAGTTAAAAACAAACAAACAAAAAAGAAAAACACCTAAGCACTTTTGAAGAGTAATATCTCCTTTTAGACTTCTTTGAAATCATTAGTTCCATCCCAGGTTACAACAGCTGTACTTACAGCAGATGACAAGAACCACTCCTTTAAAGGGCAGTCTTTACAAGGAGGTCTTCTTGATTTTCGGCTTTGCTTATTTCTTTAGGGGATGTCTGCGAGTTTTTTTCCATTACTCTAAAAAACATAAAATTCTTATCCTATCTCTAATCTTACTTTTCTTATATTTTATTTAGGTTGGGAAAAAACATGTTTATTTTCCAAGCTAACAACATCTGAAACAATTCACAGCATCTTACATAGGCACAGTTAAACAGCTTACATGGATTCTTGGTTGTAACGTGCACTAATCAAGTCTATAATCAGACTCAGCTAGATGCACTTTCAAACATGATAAAGTATGCCGATGCTAACACATTTCACATCATTGTGCCAGCTTAAGAAAGACAACCATTACAAGAAAAACTCTACTCTATTTTCATATTGACACATTCTATCTCCAAACACCGCGTGTTTCTTACATAAACCCCTCCCATAACCTCTCGATTTCCTCTGTCCCCAAAACACAGACATCTTCTGACAGACCTGCGAGCCCAGGTTAGCACGATCAGTTAGAGATACGTTTTAAGAAGCCACGCTTCACATTATGGCATGCAGCAACGTGGCTTTGCACTGCTGCACAGGTAAATGCAAACAGACCTGCTGACACCTGGATAATCCTCACTCCCCAGAGCCTCAGTGTCCAGCCTTCCCTTCCACTCATTTCTCAACTAATATAAGTCCTACAGCTTGCATAAGAAGCATCTACCACCATACAGCTTTCTTTTTACCACCAACTTTCCATCATCAAAAGAATACCTCAGCGGAGGAAAAAGCCTCAGCTGGCGGGGATTACCGAGCACGCCGTGTAACACACCAAACCACACACTCCGTTTGGGTTCACTGGGATCAGCGGAGGCCACCGTTCTGCTTCTGGGAGGTCTTACTTGCCTAGATGCAGCAGTGCATACGGACTGATTTCATCCAGTTGGTACCAGCTCAGTTCGAACTGACGAGCCCTTCTAAACGCAGACCGTAAGGCAGAGACACCACATCACCACCACCAGGCCCAGCTTGCACGTGGCAGGGCTAGCGTGGAGGCACATCTACTTAATCCTGACCGATCGTCACGGACTTTATTACACTCACATGCCACTATATAAGCCTAGGTCAGAAAACACCAGACAGACACACCTTAGCTAACTTACGAATTTTAAAATAATGATTTTAAAAGACAAATCATGAATTGCATAAAAAGTATTTTATTAGCTTAAAATTTCCTTACTTTAATTGCAGATCTTCAGCTTGTTATGTGAAACAGCAAACAGGAACGCCTTCTAGCACTGTACAGCCCTCATCTTACTGGGGCCCAGAGAGCACTAGTTCATCATTTCTTCCTGTGACTGTTCCTCCATGCTTTTAAACTCCCAACTTTCTATTTGTTCTGTATTCTTTCTGAGCTGTTGTATTTTAGCCATGCTCAAAACTGTATTTCTTATTAGTTACAATGAAATTAGAATCACTAATGCAATAAGCAGTCAAGATTATTCCTCCCATTTGTTTTACCTACCTAAACATGACTTTTTGTCATACTGCTGCGGCTCATTTACCTAACTTACTTTGTCTCCTTTCAGTGACTCACAGTCTTTTCCACTCCTAAACACATTTTTGCAATGTACAAATGTTGTCATCTTAATGCTGTCCCTATCTGTGTAATGTTAATAAACACAACATCTTTTTTTCCCTTGAATAGAAAATTACATTCTCTGGAGATAATTTTGTCTGATATTTGACTGCTTACTCTTAGCCACTAGTTCCCCCTCTCAGCCAATTCCAAATATTTAACGATATTTCACTTTCAGCCTACAGCAAGCAACAAAATGGGAGAAGTCTTTAAAGCCTACACAGCCTGTCAGCTCTAATGTACTGGCTGATACAGGCAACGAGTCAAATCAACCAGCTGTCAGGACCACAGCACCACATTTTGGCACCTGTAGGAGAGGAACACCCCATGTAAACTCTTGCTCCTCTCCTATTTAAATTTCCTGCAGCTCAAGAGAAACCCAGCAGTTCCCACACTTGCAGCATGGAGCAAAGCCTGGAGCAGCCTGCCAAGGGTTCCCCCTCACCAGCTCTGCCCTGCGTAACCAGGCAAGGCAACAGCCCTGGGAAGGAGACGGACACAGCAGCAGAGGTCTGACTTGGTTCCTGTCACCCGAGCACCCACAGACGGCATTTCCTGCAGTTGCAGGCCCCTCCGCCTGACTCGCGGGCTGGGTGCCCCTGCCTGCCGCATGCCACGGTGCTTGGGACTGCAGGCTCCGACACACGCTCACAGGCAGCGCGTGTGCGGCTGTCTCAGTTACGGAGGCTGAACAGGTTATGATTCATAGTCTGGGCATGGCGGCAGGAACAGTAACGTTCCTGTGGCCCTCCTGAATCTGATTCCTACATGTACACTCTTTTCCTTTATTCGCTCTGAGTCCTCCCTGCTTGATTAAGGACTGGGAAAGAAGGAAACACTTCTCTGCTAAACATTTTTTTTTTTTTTGGAAAGTGTATTCTGAGATCTGCAATACTGAAAAATTCCCTTGTAAATGGGCTATTGACTGGTTGGGAAACTGCATACATCACACAATTTACTAGTTCATTCCGGAATTCCTCCCCTTGAAGGCAGCACTCATTTAAAAAAATAAAAAAGACTGTGTTACAATTTACAGGTATGCATGATACACATGTTTGGTATGCAGATTTCCTGAATTTCCCAGATTTCCACTATCGACTTCTGTGTATTTGCAGAAGTAAATTACATGATCGTAACAGATATTGTTAATCCATTGTGCTGAATTCTCACTAACTACTCTTATTCTCCTCAGACAGGACTGCTCCTGTAAAACCTTAAGCAGGAGGAACTTAGCAAGAATGAGAAATGGAACAGATTTTACCTCAGAAAAAATGTGACATTCAATGTTTCAAAAAGTATTCATCACATAGCAATTAATAGTTCTCTTCATTGGGGAAAAAAAGATTTTTTAGACTGCTAACCGCAGAAATGATAAATTAGGGATTACACCTCTCATTTTAAACAAATTCTAATTTAATCTTTCCCACAAAATACCAACTTTTCCAAAGAAAGACCTTTGTATTCTAACATTTTTGCTCTTTTAATTTTTACTTTATATATAAATTATATAAATACATATATTTAAAATTGCATGTAGATATCTTTAAAATGATTATATGCAAGTACACAAAATATAAATTTTAGATATAGAGATAAATTGTATATATAATTCATTTTGGTCAACTACTGGAGCAGGTTACCCAGCAAGGTTGTGGAACCTCCATCCCTAGTGGAAGTTAAGACCCTGGAGGACTCCCTGAACAACCTGACCTTACCAGACTTCTTTGTGCAGGGGACTGGACTAGCTGACTTTCACAGCTCCCCTTCCAACCTCAGTTATTCCAAGATTCGATAAACAGGCTTCTGTTTCATATTTAACATTTTTACTTACTGTGGTTTAATGCAAAAACTTGGATTCCAAAACAGAGAAAGGAAGGCCATTAACATTAAATGCCATTAACATTTGTAGCCTCTAGCTACGTTGTAGAAGAGAATCAGCAAGCTGAAAACTCATATGAATGTCCTATTAAAATAGTTTGTAACATCTGCCCTGCTTTTAGAACAGCCAGCAGAAGCATTGCCTTCCTTTCAGAATTGCTGTTTTTAGGCAACCATCACATTTTGTAGTGCTGCAGTGTCTCAAACTAAGCAGGAAGGCCTACAGAATGCAAATACAGAAATATTGTCAGATGTTAAAAGCAGGTGGATGGTAATCTACCACATAAATTAAGATTCTATAAATAGCATTCTAAAAGATTCTATAAACATCCTAAACGTACTTTGCCACAAATGGGATGCCATAACATTATTTTCTGAAATGTCTGAAAGTCAGTAAATCTATTTTAAAAACCAACCAACCACTAAGTGCTGTATAGAGCTGCAGAAAACAGCATTAAGAACTCTCTAGTGCTGGGATTACCCCCAGTTAGAAAGACATTCACACACCAAGGTATTTCCAGCGCTCATAATTTTTTACTTGAAAAGTAATTGATCTTGATCGTGAACTGAGTGGCGCTACTCTTGAATATTCCTTCTTTATTATACAAATCCATTTTGTTCCCCCATTTTGTCTACTGCATTTTCTTCCTCACATTTTAAACATCTAAAAGACATCTATGGAGAGAAATGAAGCTGGTATACAAGAATTTCATTTCAGGCTTCTCATTTTCTACACTGCCTGTTTGGAGGTCCTCCCTTCAGTCTCCTTGTTCATTTTTGTGTGCAGCCCTTGAAGAAAGCAGAGAAAGCAGCCACCAGCATAAGTGCATCTTGGCTATAGAACAATCTACTCTGAACAGGTAGAGTCAGGCTGGGAGATGTTTCTAAGGAGTACCTAAACTCCTCCTGTTCAGCAGGGCATAAACCCTATTGTTATTCCAGCCTAGTAGCTTGCAAAAATATTAAAATAGTTGCAATGTTTTATCTTTGTTTTGAAGAAATGGCATGTTGTGGCATTCCCCTTTAATTTGCTAACATTTCACGAGGCCGAAGGATAATGTTGCTGCTCTTCACAGTGCAGAATGGTTCTAAATGCCACCTTAAAGAGAATTATCACACAACACAGTCAGCCGTTAACCATGCCACAGCGAGGACTTCTTTACTACGAAAACAACAATGTCAACAACCAAGATGTGCATTGTATTTCCTTACGATCTGTATTTTGATGTGTTTTGTGCTTTCTGCTGAGCCTAGTTGCAGCAGCTTAAACTGGGAGGAGGATTAGGGACTTCCTCACAGAGTTTTAGGATGGCTGCCACATTCCAAAGAAAAACAGGATTTTCTTCCAAATTAGTAAATATGATCATTTGCAAGAGTAAGTCTGTCTTAACACTTTTTACGTAGTGGTCCTATATAACATTTCACGATTTATTGATAGCTAAAGCCACTGCCAAAAAAATCATCATCAAACCAGTAAGAAGTGCATTGCTGCTATATTCTCTTTTTTCAGGAAAAATACAAAACACACAAACAGAGCAAACAGTAAAAACTAAACAAACATCTCTCCAGTATCTGTACTACTGCAACAGAGCAAAATTGGCCTCAGACGTAGTGCACACACCAGGTTAAAACGTTTATGGGTAGTAGATGGATGCAACAACCGAGAACAGTAACTGCAGGCTGGAAAGAAAGGCATTTCTTGATTGGAAAAAGCAGAATTCAGCATGTTGCTTATGATTTTAACTGTACTGAAACCAGCTACATACTCCCCAAATGATTTAATAAGTGTATCTCATCCTGCACTCTATACTTAAAGACAGTCTACAGTGTAAGTATGACACTTTTTCTGTGCCACTGATGCCATTCAAGACAATTAATTGTCTTTAATGGATTTTCAGGTTTTGCTCACCTGAAATCAAAAATTCAGAAAAAAAGAAAGGGAAAAATTCCACTAGCATCAAACCTAAAATCATCCTACTAGCCAACAACGATGGAAATGCAAGAAAGATTTTATAATGGTATGTAGAAAAACCCGCAGATATTAAGCTGCTGCAGAAAATAGCAATGACCAGTATCCTTTATAGGGTCTAGCAATGATCCACCCTGAGAAGAAAAGAGGCTACCATACTGCCTATTCACTGTCTCCTTAGAAATGCAAACACTCAGACAGAAAAAAAGATCAAAAAGCATAAGAAAATAGTGAATAAAATGCACTTCAGGCTGATTTTTGCTCTTCTATACAAATAAAGAAAAAAGGCAAAATGCTTACTTAAGTTTTTTCATAAAAGAGGTTCACAAGAGTAGTGAATTGTGTCTCAAAGCCAACTTCCACGCTAGTACTAACACAGACCTGAGGCCCACATCCGACTGCCTCAGGGACCTTCTGATACACCTTACTACTTGCTACTCCTTGGATTACATTTTTTTGTTTGTTTTTTCACTAGTTGGACACTTGTTTTATTGATTTTATATTGAGACAGCACTTCTTTAGCTTGTTTACGTACCCTGGGAAAGCATTAAAAGGCCTTCAGGCAGTGGCTGTGATGTATCACATATGCCATACCAGTAGCTTCCACATCACTCACTCTACCAGTTGCCCCTGCTAAACAAAATTACACGGGCTTTCAAAACCAGATCCAAGTGAATAGCTGGATTTTAGTTTTATTTCCCTCCTCATTTGGAATATGTATCTTCTCCTCTCTGTCTAGTTGCAAATTCATGCAGCAGAAGCAGGATGCAGCCTGCCAGGCCAGAACAGCCAGGACCAGCAGGGGAAATCCCTTCTCCCATCTGTATCCATAACAGCAAGCGTTCTGCTCGTACAGTCCTGTCCCACACTGTAACTGCAACAGCATGAAAGACGCTTAGTCCCTCTGGGAGGAGGGCGCACACTCACTCTGATCACCAGTAAGGGCTGCAGCAGGTTAAGAGCTCTCTCTGAAGCCAAAACCATTGGAGATTAAGTTGCTAAAACTTATGTCTCAACTGAACAGGTGAAAATGCACTATTATACCAAAGCTTAAAGCATGGTCAAATCTGGGACATTCTTCACGAATAACAAATGGCATCTCAACAACAACAAGCTCCTAAAATAAAATGTCTAGACTCCGCTGCAATGCATGGTTTGCCAGAAAAACTCTAGATGAAGGTCAACTATTCTGTTAATCTAAATGCAAAGCTGTATTTTAATTTTTGTTTCTAAAACGAAACAAAACAAAACAAAACAAATTCCTGAATGGTATGAGCTAAAAGCTTCCAAAAATAATTTGGCCCAAGTGAAAACATGCAGAATGGAAAACACCAGATTAAACAGCAAAAACTGAAAAGAGTATTTTATAAAAGGAAAGCGGTAGGCAACCTTAATAATAGGAATGGCTAACAGTCCCTGCCCACAATGCACACAGCATGAAAATGGAGCAGATCATCACGAATGCAGCAATAGAACACTAATTAAATTTTATAAATTACGACTATGATACACTTTACAACAAATGTTACTGTCATCACCTTAGAATTCATTTATTCTCTCTCAGACAAAGAAACCTTAAGCCTGGTCATTAGAAGTAGGCAAATAACATGCAGTAGATCAAAAAATAATTTCAACCAATTTAACATTCACATTCTTCCTATTCTGATGATTAATGCATTCGTACTGTTTTAGTAGTGAAGATATAACAAAAAATTTAAGAGTTTAAAAAAAGAGAAATACACATCAGTTAGTGTAACAGAATAAGGAAAAGGATCAGGTTGCCTAGATCTAAGTGATGTATTTTGATGTCATTATATATCTTTTTTATAGTTTTCCAAGACACATAAGGGGAAAATAAAGACAACCTAACCAAAAATCTAATGTCTAAGTAAGACATTGTTCTTTCGTTGTTCAACTGCCTTCAAAATTTTGAGTTACATTTTCATGCTTTGTACTTTAAACCACAGAGTAGCAACTTCACTGTCTGTGTAACAGCTGGAAAATAACTGTTCATTTCAGTCTCCTTGATCTGCTTCTCTCTCAGACATCAGAAGTTTTAACATTAAGAAGACAATATGGTTTGGCTTAATCACTGATGCAAGTCTACTACAATATAAAATCAAATTTATCTTGGTACGTATTAACCAAGTGCTATGTTTAACTGATATGCAAAATACATAACACTTTTATTTCCACAGAAAGGGTATAGAAAGGATATAATCTTTTTAAATAGCCAAAATATACTTAAATGTCATTTCACAATGAATATACATCAAATCAGCAAGAGCATATACTGTCTGAAATTTCTTTAACAGACATGTATTTCAACATGAGACTATACACAAAATTCCCACGGAATTATTCCCATCCACTCAGTGGCTTCTAAGATAAATACTCTTTAGTCATCAAACTATTTGCTTTTTAATGTATATATTTTTTTATAAATAGAATCTAATCTCCTCAAGACAACGCAGCCCAAAAATCAGCAGACAGCTGGAAAAGCACAGCCTCATTCCCTATTCCCCAACTGTGTCACGTAAACAGAATCAGCTCCATGTAGCTCATAAAAGAAAGGGTAGGACTCCTCTGCTATTTTATGCAAAGAGCAGGGCCACGGACTAGGGCTGTAGTCAGAGAAAAACATTATTCCCAGATGCTATGCAAAACTCAAAAACGTCTGCTGCGGAAGTTGAAAATCTTCCGCAAAAGATCTATGGGCAACCAGCTGATCTACGTAGCACGTGTGATGAAGCACCAAAGAGAAGACAGCACTGTACTGACAATGCGTGAGTCTCTAGAGTCAAAAAGGAAGATGCAAGATAATGGGGATTAAGAAGGTGATGGGCTACGACCATCTCAGCTGAGCTGTCCCTCCTCCCTCACCAGTAAAATCTCTGTTTGCTTTAATGGCGCAAGAGGACACAGGAAACAGTACCAATTGCTAGGTTTGCAGATTCCCCAAAGCGTTGCCATGCTGGCTCAGACTGCTGACAGATCTGTTTCCAGCAGTAGACCGTGCAAGCCAATGAAGAAAAAGGTGCAAAACACACTTCAGGATGAGGAGTTAAAATAATCTGCCCCACGTGAAAGCTGTATCTCAATCTATTGGTTCAATATTAGTCTAAGTTTTGAAGCATTTTGAAGTTTTCTGGTATCTTTTTAGAATCAGCTACAACTTACCAAGATTTCAGAGTTGCATACAAATACCAAAGCTCTCTACAAATTTTGCTAGACACTAGAATACCCCTGCAGGGGAACAGCCTCACTGCTGCACAGGCCATCTCTCACAGGATCGTCTCATGCTCCCACTCAGCAAAGACAGACCAGCACAGAAAAAGTAGTGCTGCCATCTGAGGAAGACGGGCCGGCCGCCAGTCCAGTAAGGACCATGTAAGCAACTAAACTTTTAAAAGCATCACCATTTATAAATCAAAATGTGCATAAAGTTTTCCACATTGCTGCAACAGGAAAACTCTGACCGCCACACATAGATGTTAAACGCAACAGTTTTTAAATTCTGCAGCAGGAATGCTTGGTTTTGGCTACAGAAATGACTCAAGTGCTGCCCATCCATCTCCCTGCGCCCATCTCTTTTTCCCTTCCAAATACTTTTTTTTTTTAACTTGATGACCAACTTCAAGCAAATTTTACACAATTAAAGATGTCAAAGATCATAAGTCATTACAGAAAATTAGAGATGTCAAAGATACAACATAGTGAGTAAGGGAAAAATCAATGGTTAAAGAGAGGAGAGGCAAATTAGAGCCCTTATGGAGATGCGACTCTTATCCACTGCAGCCCATCAGCAGCCAGCCAATCAAGCAACCCGCACATGGCCTTGAGTGACTGTGCACATGGGATGAATCTGGAATGATCTCCTGTGTGACTGTGTGGAACTGCTTTTCAGATTGCTAGTGTAATTATGATTTAGTATTTGACTAGTTCCAAATGAAATAATACTCAAAACAATACAAAAAAAATAAGCAAATAGAAAACACAGAAAAACAAGAATTACCTCTAATGTTCAATATCCCAAAACGTGTTGAAATTAAGAATTTCAGTGTTGTTCTTAAATTATTTTAATGTATGAATATTCAATAATGTATTTTAAAAAACGTATTAAAATGAGTTTCACTCAAAGGGAAGTTAAAATGTATTATGGATAATGAGAACAATTCTAAACTGAGAGACAAGCAGTGCTATTTTGGGAAGTGAACAGATGGCTACAGAAGAGCAGACCCAGAAATCACGAACAATATAGGGAGTCAGAGCAGGGGTGCTAGAATGTGATATAACCGGAGAACCCTGTTTTCTTATTTTATCACATACACTTTCTCACAAGCTCAAGATACTAGGAATCAAAAATTGAAAAGATGTGAGTTATATTTCCAGTAATGTTAGTGACTTACAAAGCAGTTTTGGCTCATTTTTTTTCCCCCTCTCTGTACACACAAGCATTCATACATAATCTTTTATAAAATCTCACTACTTTGCGAAATTTTACATGCTTTTTCTATGATGCCAGAAACATCAGGAAAACTAAAAAAATTAGGATCCAAAAATACATCTTGTTTATTTTAAAACATTTCCATACAAACATTTGTATTAGAAATTTTTAAATAATTTGCAAAAAAATAAAAATAAAAATAAATACCTATGACCTTTCCAGAGAATACCAGTTTTTGGTCTACTTTCATATCTGTAATTATAGGTCTTAAAAATTTGTAAAAGCTAGGAGAATCAATGAAGCGTGCAAAAAACTTATCTCCATCTGATCTCACATTTACAAGAAAAAAAAGCACTTCCTCTTCTTCCCAAATAAGGGATGCAGCCATGACTCCAGCTTCAGGGTACAGGATATCTCAATGGATTTCAAATAAAATCCAAGTAATTCAAATCTACTTTTGCCTGGGAAAGGCAATGATCTTTGCTGCTTTCTGTTGGTTATCACTGTAAACTTATCAACAATTTCTTTGTTCATACCTGTAAAATTGAAAAAAAGTAATATTTTAAAGAGCTGTATTAGGATGAAGAAAGTTCTTATCCAGAAGCAGTATGAGCAATGTAGGTCTTGTCTTCAGTGACAAGTTGGCTGGCCTTTAAGTTGAAGGAACAGGTCCTTTTAAGAAACAATTCTCGCTATTAGACTACTAGTAACATTTCTCGATAGACTTTCCTTGATTGTTTGTTTTTTAAAGAAACCAAAATTTACAGATTAGAAGTGCCAAATATATGCACAAATCATGCATTTTTGACGCTGCAATAAATAATGCCACTTCCTATTAACATACTCATCTTTGTAAATATTTCATGTTCCAGATCATCATTTAGTAGAATCTACAAACCACACTTTAACACTTCAAATCTGTCAAAAAATATCCTTGAAGTTCACATTCTCATTAAGTTCCTTTAGCTTTGTTTAACTCTGAGTCGGGCTAGCCACACTTCAGGGATCCCAAGAGGCAGCAGCAGCACTATCTCAGTTTCTCTTTTTTGTTTTGAAGAGCTAGGCTTCAGATCACACAGAACACAGAAGATTTACATCTACCAAATTACTTAACCTGTGAAAACAATAATTTTACCAAAGTACATATCTTAGAATAGATCTTGTGTCTGTTTTACAAGACATGAATGAAAATCAGGCCAGGTGTGGCCTCACCTGTGCTGAGGGGAAGGATCACTTCCCTCAACCCGCTCTCCTCCTAATGCAGCCCAGGACACCGCCAGCCTTCCCTGCCGCAAGGGCACGCTGCTGGCTCGTGGTCAGCCTGGTGTCCACTGGGACCCCAGCTCGTTTCTGCCAAGACGCTCACCCGCTGGGTGGCCCCCGGCACGTCCTGGTGCCTGGGGTTGTTCCTCCCCAGGGGCAGGACTTTGCACTTCCCCCTGCTGAAGGTCAGGAGGTTCCTGTCAGCCCGTTTCTCCTGTCTGGGTCCCCCTGGATGGCAGCACGCCACTCTGATGTATCAGCCATTCCTCCCAGTTTCGTGTTATCAGCAAGCTTGCTGAGAGCACGCTCTGCCCCATCCATCATCCAGATCATTAACGAAGATGCTAAACAGGACTGTACCCAGTACCGACCGCTGCAGCACACTGCTACTTCCTGGCCTCCAACTCGACTGTATGCTACTGATCTCCCCTCTCTGGGCCCAGCTCTTCACCCAGTAATTTCTACAACAGCTTCTTGTTTCTGTTATAAGTTTGGGTGAGGAGACATTACACAAATCTTCACAAGTCCTCTAGCAAACTTAATTATTTTTTTTCTTTTTGTTAAAGAGCAGAAACAAGCAAGAGAAAATGTCTGCTGATAAAATCTCAGTACAATTCAGTACAGAATGGAAGAGAGAAGCAATTTATTCAAACGTTTTAGGTGGCTAAACGAAAAATTGTTTCTGGCACACAGGTCTAAAACCACCAGTCCTAATCAGTAACTTATGATCAGTAAATAATAAAACTACCCTATGAGCTGGAAAAGAGACAAATGACAGTCAAAACTCTTCGTGAGGCAGAAACAGTCACGAACTTTGTTAACTTTCTGAAAGCTCTAAAAGATGTCTTCTGAAACTGCTGAGAATCCCTGGAGCATCACATACTCCACTGAGAGGAAGGAGGGTTTTCTCTTATGATTTTGATGAAGTTTTGTCATTAAATATGAGTACGTAACGACATTAAATAAGCTGAAAGATTACATTTTTGCACTGATACAGTGCAGTTCTAAATCAGCACATAAAGAATTAAATTGGCTCCCTGTTGATAATTTAAAAACAAAACAGACAAAATTAACAAATGGGTGCGAACACCTATACAAACACTCTTCACTCATACGTCGGAGCGGGCAGACACAGAGCAGACCTGCTCCACGAGGCGCTCAGTTCGGCGCAGCGGCGCAGGCCTGAGCCGAGCTGACAGCGCTGCCAAGGGCAGCCCGGGGCCTGACCCTCCGCGGGAACGCGGCTTCTCCCGCAGCGGGGACACGGCTCGCTAGACCGCGGTACGGGCAGAGCGGCTCGGGTTGCCTACAAATAAAAACCTAAACATAACTAGTACGAATATTCAGGACTGCAGTGATACTAATCAGATACCTTTTTCATAGTCCTAAAATAACCAAGTGATACATTTTTCCCAGCAAGTAATTTTCCCATGTACCAATGTATTTCTCTGTCTCATAGAAACAAACAATATGTTTATCTCAAACCTTGAGATTTCAGTGGCACCTCCATACTTGGAAAGAATGAAAAACATTTCTACTTATTATCTGCCTATGCATTTGCAGAGTTTTACAGGTTTCCTGACTACCAGCCTGTTTTCTTTCATTTTACTGTAAGTACAGAGTTGTAAGAAAAAACAAATACATCCACTTCTTCAGAAGAGTTCTCAGAATTACCACGCACTCAGCACTTCCTGGTGCTATGGGTAGCCGAGAAGCCAATACTGTGCAGGACAACCAAGTAAAAAGCCCTTAAAACGCAATGAGAGAAGGGGGTGCTGGCAGGGAGGGCTGAGGCAGACGGCTGTGCGCAGCGTCGCAGCGGATGCTTCTCAGCAGACGGCAGCAGCTGCCAGGGAAAGCTCCCACTGGAGACACACCATTCTGAGAGCAAAAACCAACAAAATTCTGCCGTTAAGCAAAGCTAAAAGAAAATGCTAAGCTGAGGAGACAGCTTCTGGCTTTTCCCATTTATTTTTGGAGGGCTCCTCAGCGTATAGGGCCAAAGGCAAGGTGATTGCAGCATGCTGTGATGCCAGACACCCTGGGAAGCCTGAGATCATTTAAAAAATAGTTTAGACAGAAGGAGAAAGATGAGTGAATATAAATTCTAAGCTGAAACAAAAAAGAAAAAAATCCTCTTTTTTTAATATAAAATCATGATTACTGTAACACCTAATCACCTTCCAAAAATAAAGTGACATGCTTTAGATTCCCCATCTTTTAATATACATATCCTTTTTTCTCCTCATTCTCCTCAGACATTATGTGGCCTTAATTTTTTTTTTTTTTTTTTTAAAGACAGCCATTCTTGGTCTACTTATCATTATAGAAGAAAGAAAAACACCTTCCTGTTGAAACAGAGAACGGAGATGTTCATGCTTGTTGCACTCTTACTTGATATTCTTCTTCATGGCCTTGGACAAGCACCAGAGAAAAGCCTGTGTGCACAAATGAATTTCATCCTTGCTGTAGATGCTCCACTGTGTCAAAGGATCAGTTATTGATCACATACCTTATCCTTGTACCAGTGAGCTCAGGTATGCTGAGCTCAGTCCATCTAGCACCTTCAGGTTACTAAGATCTTGAATTTGATTTTTTATTTGGAGACTTGTACACAAAATAGATGGAGAAGAATGATTGCCGCTTGCAGCTTTCCCTGCATTATTAAAATGTTTTAAAGCAAACTTTCTTAAGGGCTTATGCCTAACTGCTGGGGTATTAATGCAATCCTGTTATTTAGCTGAAAGGTAATGAATTCCACAAAAGGCATTTTACTGGTTGTCAGCACGGAACACTCTTTTTACCAATGGGATATGCTAGAAAGTATTAGTGGCAGGTAACAGAATAGGACTTGCTAGTAAGAAATTCTAATGCTTCTAAGCTCTAACGCATACTGAGTGTTGTCCGTGTCATTCACTCAATAGCACCTCTATTCCAGATGCAGGCTTCAAAAGTCTTTGCCTCTGTCAACTTTCACATCACCATCTTTCATGCACTCGGTTTCAACCAGTTGCTGTTTTTCTGTAATCTGACGTCTGCCGTACCGAACTGGCTGTTTTCAAAAAACTTGAGTTAAAGATAGCATGTGTAACAAATGTAGCACCACCCTCCTTAAGCTAGAAGCCTACAGATGGCTGTAAGAATCAGACTCTGAAATAAAGCAACCTGGGTGAACTGCATCACACAGCCAGTGACCCGGTACTTTTTGCTTTGGATCAAGTTGCCAAAGTTGCAGAGAAGTTTTATGTTAAGTGTGCTAAAATACTATGTATAGCTGTCAGACAGGGCTTAAGTCATTGCATCTGTTCACAGTACATCTGAGCAACACCAAGGAAAAGCTAGCACTGATGGGCCAACTGAGGCTTTTTCATTCTCTTATAAAGAAACATCTAATCCACTGCAAAACTAACATCTCAAAACACATGAAAATTGGCTAGCTGCACCAAGATTTGCTATTGGAAAACTATCACTAGATACCATTTGATACCTTTCCTGAAGAGTGAAAATCTTGGGAAGGAAGGTACTATATTAAGGCAAAGAATTGAAGCAGTAACAGGCATCTTAAAAACAAGTATCAGTTTGACTTGAAATTTAAATTAAGCTCCTTCTCGTCACCCCCTCCCTTCCAGTCCCAGTTCTGCATTTCACCTCTTCAATGAAACCCCTCAGCCTGGCTGCTGCATTCAGTGGGGCTTATCACACGCATAAGAACCTCTTTGCACAACTGAAAATTGCAGCTCCACAAAAAAAAAGTTGGGATTTTGTTTTCTAAAACAAACTGGTTTGCCAAAATCTTTCATGACTGATACCAGCGAACAGATTGCTATCTCTAAATTCCTACTTTGACGATTTTTAGCCTGATAAACTAAAAAGTTATGGATGTAACTATATTTAAGTGAACTATAACTGAACTCTGCAGAATAGACTTCGTTTGCCTCAGTGACTTGCCTCTTAAGTTCTAAGCACTGAAACAACTTGTTGCTCCCCAGAAAGTGTATTCTGCCTAATAGTTGGTTTGAACTGATAAAGAGGTAAAAAAAATCAAAAGGAAAAAGAGCAGCAGCAAGCTAATTCCTAAAAATGCATTCCAGTAAGAAGAGAAGGAGGTAAAGAAGAGGAAGGAGAAAGGAAGTAAGAAGTGGGTAAATCAACACCAGAGGCTGTTTTTGCAAAGAAAACTCTTCCTTCTAAACCTACTTGTCTTAAAATAACGTCATAGCTGTTTTTGTAACCCATACCATGTATGAATGAAAACACTTAAAACCTTCAGCTACATGAACTACCCCACCGAAGTCCACATTAACTGCTCTATTTCCCTCCGTAAGATGACTCAAAACACCGTATTACAGGTTGATACTTAAGACCAGACCGACAATTCACACAGACATATTTTCACCAATGTTCAAGAAAAGAAAGAGGTTGCACCTCTGTAGTATATTTTCCTTCTAATTTTACAGTATCTTTATCTCTTAGAACTTGGCAGGAAAGAAGGGGTGGAGGTTTCCAATCTGTCATTTGGTTAAAATTAGCATATTATATACCCACAATAATACCACTACATGACGACTCAGTCTGTTCCCATACAGACAGTGGGTATTGTCATCAATCAAAAATCCTTAACGACAGAAAAAATCCACAGCGTTCTGGAAAATCCTGAAATAATGGTAGTAACATGTAACTTTTCTTAAGGCATGACTGAAATAACATATGATTGATTCAGAAGTGGGAGTTAACTCTATTTAAGATAAAGTGGACATGTAAAATAAAATACTGTATAAACCATCAGGAAAAAAAGTCTCCTGACCGCATTGATAGTTGTCTGGAAAAACTGGCATGCAGTAAAAAGCCTAGGCTATTGGCATGGAGTAATGCCAGCCAAAAATGACAGTAAATACTGTACACAAAGGCAATCTTCCTATTTGTTCTGAAAAAGAGGAATAAGCTTATTTCAGGAATTCAGTTCCTTCCTTATCCTCCACTATTCAATGCCAATTTTTCGTTCTTCTGGTACTTCCTTGCCTAACCGGGCTCACAAAGGGCGAAGGAATGAATGCATTTGGATCCACTCCCCAAATAACCAGTGGAAATCCATACTGTGCGTGCTATGGTAGGTTGCTTCAGAGTGAGTCCTGGGCTTCAGTTGTGCGGTATGAACCCACATGAAAGACAGGATGTATTGGGTTTACGTGGTAAGGGTTTGGTAGCAGGGGGGCCACAGGGGTGGTTTCTGTGAGAAGATTCAAGAAGCTGCCCCATGTCAGATCACAGCCAGCTCCAGCTGGCTCCAAAAGGGCCCCGCCGCTGGCCAGACCTGAACCAGTGAGCGACGCTGGTTGTGTCTCTGGGAGAGCAGATTTAGGAAAGGGAAAAACTGCTGCACAACAGCAGCTGGGAAAGAGGAGTGAGGAACAGCCCTGCAGACACCAAGGTCAGTGCAGAAGGAGGGCAGGAGGTGCTCCAGGCACTGGAGCAGAAGTTCCCCTGCGGCCCGTGGTGAGGCCCATGGTGGAGCAGGCTGTCCACCTGCAGCCCATGGGGTACCACATGGAGCAGATCTCCACGTGCAGCCCGTGGAGGAGCCCACGGTGGAGCAGGTGGATGTGGTCTGAAGGAGGCTGCAGCCCAGGGAGAGCCCCCCAGGAGCAGGCTCCGGGCTGGAGCTGTAGCCCGTGGAGAGAAGCCCACACAGGAGCAGGTGATCCGGTGGGAGCTGCCACCCGTGGGGGACCCGTGCTGGAGCAGTTTGCTCCTGAAGGATGGACCCCGTGGTACGGACCCATATTGGAGCAGCTCTTGAAGAGCTGCAGCCTGTGGGAAGCCCACGCAGGACCCGTTCGGGAAGGACGGCATCCCGTGGGAGGGACCCCACGCTGGAGCAGGGCTGGGAGTGACCACGAAGAAGCGGCAGAGACGAAGCGATATGGGCTGACCGCAGCCCCCATTCCCCTTCCCCTGCACTGCTTGGCGGGAAGAGGTAGCAGAGGGTGGATGGGGGGAAGGTGGTTTTAGTTTGCTTTTAGTTTCTTACTGCTCTAGTCTGCTAGTGATAGTAATAAATTATATTAATCTTCCTGCGCTGAGTCTGTTTTGCCCCTGACGGTAATTGGTGAGCAACCTTCTTGTCCTTATGTCATCCCTTGAGCCCTTGACCACTGTATTTTCTCCCCCTGTTCCTTGGAGGAGGGGGAGTGAGAGAGCGGTTGTGGTGGAGTTCTGCTGCTCAGCTGGGTAAAACCACCACACGGGATTATTTACATTCACTATAGCATAACAATACAACAATAAGTTCTAGCAGACACAAGGCCAGTGATGCACCCAAGCACTTAACTATTCAAAATTTCCACTCCTCATCCTTTTTCTTTTTTTTTTAATTACAAAATAGTTACTCTTCTTTGGGTTTTAATCCTTTGGGCTTTATAATTTAATTTTTTTCTTCACAATACTAATAGCTAGAAATATTGCAACTTTTAAAATTCCACTGTAATAATGAAATTGCAGACGTAGGTTGTTAAAGAAAGAAATTCCAATATTTCAACAGCTTACTACAGTGAGTACAGGACCCAATGTCTAGCATTCAGTGTAGTAACCCAACAAGAAAAACAACTAAATTGATCCAAGATTTAATAAACATATTATGCTCACTTAATTTAATATGATTCAGCAACTGTCTTACTGTTTTCAATCTTTTCAGATAAGCTTCAACACTTAACCAATCCAGAAAGCAATTTATCAGACATGTTTTAGCCCACATAGCATCATCTCCAAAAGGAAGTGAAATCATCCTCTCTACAACAAGCACAACGCAAAGAAAATGCATGTGCAATTGTTTCAGCTGCATTGTAGTCTTCCAAAATTTCATACCGGAAACCTTTCATTCCTCGCCTCCAGTCTGTATATTCATACGCTTGTAGTAAAGTCTACCCCAATTCTGCCTTTGAAAAGAGAACAGCAACTACCTTCAATTGAAACTAAAATCTTTCAAATGCCGATACTAACTGCCTAAAAGTTATTAGCGGTCCTACCTCAGGCTAACAGATATATCAGACTATCTGCAACTATCTGATAAAATTACTCAGACAGCAAGGGTCAGAAACAAGGAGTCTACGAATCAAATTAATAAAAACATGGCTACTGCTCACTGAAAGTTCTGAATGTATTTATTTTAGCTTTATTGCAAACAAAATTAAGTCTATGTTTCTAATACACCAGTTTGGAAACAATGTCTGCAATACCAAATTGTTTTCAACTTCAGTATCTGTAATATTGTATTAAAAATGGATGCTGTTCCTAGCACAGTGTTTGTAAGGACTGACACAGATTAATCCTCTGTAGGACTGAGAGAAGAATCAAGAGTTTGATTTATAGAATTCATATATAAAGTAGAGATAAAAATTACTTCCAATCACAGCAATAGCTGAGCTTATGTGCACTGTTCAGCAGCGGTAAGAAATCTGCCTGATCCTTGTAACTTTGTCCATTATTAGCCATCCGATGAATACACATTTGAACTTTAAATTCAGATGTAAAGAAAAAATGATGAAATCATATAAAAATAACACTTTCACACACAAGTTTTAAAAGTTCTAATAGATATCAAAAGATTATATGAGAATGAGGACTGAATGCAGAAAAAAAATTAACTCCAACATACAGCTTTTTCAGTTCCTGTTCTGGAATACTGCGTAACTTCAGGTGCATCCTAAACTTGGAGCAATACAAATGGGCATTATGGGGAATGGAAGTGCAATAGCTACAGAAGCTCAAAAAAAGTCTTTGTTTCAATGGCGGTGGTAGATAATTGCCATTTCAAGGCCTTTACTCACAAGCTCATATACATCACTGAATTCAATGAATTCAGTTTTCTGAGTAGTCAGTGAAACAGTGTTTGTACTAAACTTGATTATGATGCAATTAACACATTTTTCCAATCTTTGACAAAATTGATCTTTTTGATTTTGAACTTGAAGAAAAAAATAGCCCGTTGTACAATATTTGAAAAAACTTCTACAAAAGCAAGATATGTATTACTCCATACATCTCTATGTCTTTATCACAAAGCCTATTTCACTATAAACAACAGTGATTCTGCAAGAAATAACAAGAAGAGAAAACTATTTCAGACATGTATTCCATTTCTAGCAATCATCCCAGAAAAGAGCACAAAGTTATTAGAGCTATATCAGGAAAACAAAAACCAGAGGTTCTTCCTGCTCTTAAAATACAAGATGTTCCTACAGTTTAACAGAGTTGACCGATGAAGTTTGCATCTTCCAGACAGCTACTCATCTCAGTCTTCCTCTTAATCTTTGCTTGCCAGAGATTATTTTGTGTTAATAGTAGTAGCCACAATGTGCTAGTGTTTTCCAGACATTCAAGAAGGGATGGTCCATGCTCCAAGAAGCTCAAACTCTGAAGACAGGCAGGTATACAGAAGTTAGGGAAAAGAAAATTAAAAGTCAAACAAAATATCTAGATTCATGATAGGTAGCATGGCAAATGTTGACCTGTAAGACTTGAACATGACAAGCTAAAAGGATGACGGCTGGAGGAAAAGAAGCAGCAGATGAATTCTTCTGGGTTATGCCACACATTGACGTTGCAGAGCAGAATGCAAAAAGTGAGTGTGAAAAAAGCTGACAAACAAGTGAGTAGGAAGCTTGACAAGCGAAACATAAGCACAAAGTGAGAGATATATTGTCTTTCATGTTGTAGCTTAACTTCTGTTATTTCTTAGCTGCTAAGTAAGTTAGTTCATTATGCTACTGGGGCTTTACTAATCAAATCACTTGGGCTCTCTCAACATTCTCGAAAGATTAATTTCTTGTATCTCACCCATAAAATAATGGTTATTTCAACAGAAAACATCATTCTGTTTTCTTCATAGAGGATATCCTTAGAAGAATGTGCTGGACTTAAAATATAATCCCTGCTGTGATGAATGGAAATGCAAATTAAATTTGTATCTCATTTTGCTTCACTTTTTTTCTCCTTTTTTTTTTTGCAAATTTAATAGTCTGAGTGTTACACAAGAATTGTTATAATTTTCCACTGTGAATGACATTTTACGTATAAGGTTTTCATAAAGCAAAACAACTGTCCAAGACCCTCTGACACATGACAGAAGGGAGCTGCATGAATACCATGGTTATGTCACAAGTACAGAATCCCTATTTCTGTCCTTGATTTCTTCTCCCTCCTTGCTTGACGCAATTTGGCTTAGCTGAAATCTGTAAATCTAAGCAATTAACTCACTAAAAAGATCTAATAAAAAGATTTTCTTTTTTAATCTTCCTATTATCTTCCCTTCCACCACCTCACCCCTAGACACTAATTCAAATATTCCCGTATACTTTTCATGGTTAAGGGCTAGTTAATCATCTGCTATTCGACTTCTCCAAAGTCATTTTCTTAGAAGGCTTTCTGTTCTGTCTTCTAAGCATCTGAACACCAGGACCAATGAATCATGATTAAACTCTTAAGATTTTTGTTCTCATATTTTTCTTTTAAAAGAAAAAAAATTGTTGGGACATCAAGAAGATGCAAGGCTCAGATCCAAAGTCTCTAAAAGCTGTTCAGGATTCCACAGAATTAAAAATGTTGTCTAAAGAACTTCCTATGTGAATGAATAAGAACAATAACAACAAAAAGCCAATTTCAGAAGTTCACATTATTTCACAGAATCGCAGAAAGGTTGACGTTGGCATGGAGCTCTGGAGGTCATCTGGTCCAAACCCCTGCTCAGCCAGGGCCACCCAGAGCAGGTTGCCCAGGACCATGTCCAAGCGGCTTCTGAAGCTCTCCAAGCAGGGAGATCCATAGCCTCACTGGGCAGCCTGTGCCAGTGCTCCATCACCCTCACAATAAAAAAGTGTTTCCTGATGCTCAGACGGAACCTCCTTTGCTCCAGTTCGTGCCTATTGCCCTATGCCCTGCTACTGGGCACCAGAGGGAGCCTGGTTCCACCCTCTTTACACCCTTCGTTCAGGTATTTATACACACTGGTAACATCCCCCTCAGCCTTCCCTTCTCTAGGCTGAACAACCCCAGCTCTCTCAGCCTTTCCTCATATGGGAGATGCTCCAGTCCCTTACTCATCCTTGCAGCCCTTTGCCAGACTCTCTCCAGGAGCTCCGTGTCTTTCCTGTATTGGGGAGCCCAGAACAGCACACAGCACTCGAGGTGTGGTCTCACCTGTGCTGAATACAGAAGGATCATCTCCTGTCAGCCCACCTCTCCAGGCGGTTTGTGCCCCTCTGGATGGCAGCATTACCTTCTGGTATATCAGCCACTCCTCTCCGTTTTGTGTCACCAGCAAACTTGCTGAGAGTATGCTGTGCCCCATCATCCAGGCCATTAATGAAGATGTTAAACAGGACTGGACCCAGGACTGACTCCTGGGGTACACCGTTATCTCCTGGTCTCCGCCTAGACTTCATGCCACTCAACGATCACTGACTGTTTTCAATCCACCTTGCTGTCAGCCTGTCCAGCTTGTGCTTCGTCGGCTTCTCCATGAGGATTTTATCAGAGACAGTGTTGAAATCCTCACTGATGTCAAGGGAGACCATATCCACTGCTCTCTCCCCATTTGCCAGGCCATTCGTTTCATCACAGAAGTTTATCAAGGTTGGTAAAGGATGACTTGCCATTGGTGAGTCCATGCTGACTACTCCTGATGACCTTCTTGTCCTTCATATGCCTGGAAACTTCACCTAATCCCTCTTTACAGATCCTCTTCCAGGAAGTTAATGCAATTTGAATACTAACAAATGTACAATATACACTTGTGAAGCTCTATCTTATGGCAGCCAAGTGAGAGAAGCATTATGCATTGGGATGCAGTTAGCAATTCTAATACCAAGCTCTGAATTTCGTTAGACAACATATGGCAACAGGCAGCTGAGCTGCAGTATTTGTCTATAGCCAAAGTGTAACGGTCATAGACTCTTAACCAAGAATAAAAGTAAGGTGTACATTTGTATTCAAGAAAACCATTTTACAAAGGCACCAAGTTACCAAGAGCTAGTTAGGAAAGAGCATCTTTCTACATAAAAAGGAAGTTAGACATTTTATAGATACTTAGGTCTCTTTTGTCGGCTCCATCTCTGCCCTACTGTTGTGACTAATAGTCCATTTCACTGCTCTTGCCTTGGCTTCCTACATCCCACTCTTTCCATTCTATTTTCAATGCAATCTCTTCCAGCAGAGATCATGTGCCATGAAAGTTTGTTCCTGATCTTAATTTGAACCACTAGGTGCTGCTGCAACACAGATAATAAATAATTACAGCATAAACTGTCCCATAAACTTATCTGGGATCTACACTGAACTTGACAAGACTGACCTTGAAACAGTACACGAGGACTCTTAACTCGTGTCACGCTTTTGCCATGCTGCAACAGAAAATGAGCAGCCTTCAGCCTGGAGAGCGCTCTTCTGTTTCGCTTGGACCACAAGCGTTATTCACTGATCTGTGATTCAAAAGCCACACATGAAAATGGAGCATAGATCAGTCTTTCTGCTCACGTGCCCTCATACTAAATCAAGTAATGACCAGAAACACACCAAAGCCCACTCTCATAACTGAAGTTTCCAGCACAGCAGGTAGCAAGTACCATGCTGTATACTTGCTTGTCAAGGTAAAACATTGGCAGCCTGTCAGCTAGGATCCTTTCTTTGGATCTCAAACCTCTGAGAAACCTTAGCTATCTCAAACCTTCCCTAACAGAACATTTATGAGAATTACTAGCTTACCACAGCTCCAAGGGCAAGCCATCCCAGTCTGAGGAGTTCTATCTGCATTCCCTCTGGCTAAATCAGGTGTATCTGTCTGTTAGCAAGTTTAAAAATCTGTTTACAAATATAGACCGCCTGGGCTGCTGCTACCAGACTGGTCTCTCCAAGAAATAGAAACAATTTTATAGAAACTTCACGACACTAGTCAAACAGGTTTGTAAATATGATCTGTGAACAACAAATATTGTTGTAACCTAAGAGTCTGCACACATACACAATCCAAACAATTTGCTTTTAGTCTCTGCTGCTATTTTCGCCCGAAGAGTTGTATTCCAAATTGAACTTGAAATAAATGGACGTCTTCTGTTGGGACAAATCACAGACTTTAAGTTGACTCTTTTAGTTCCATAATGCATATTTCTGAACACTTTCCAGAGGGGTGTTCTTGTCCAAACAAAAAATCCAAGAAAGGGAGCACACAGACTTTCATTCTGTATAGTGAGTCACACTATCACCTATTTTTAGAAAGACAAATATAAAAACAACACTAACTGTAAAAGCTTAAACAATCACAATACTTTCCAATGGTTTAAATAGTTGTCTGGAATCATATAAAATGGTATAAAGAAAAAGCCTGGCACACTCTAGCTGCTGGTCACCAGTGTTAAATTCCTTTAATCCATCAATTTTGGAGGTGTGAGTTGAAGCAGATTTCTAACTTAAATGTGGGTAAGAGTACCCTTAGTTTCCTCTTAACATTGTGGACCTAAAAAAATAAATTCTTCTTCATAATGGATTAAACTTTTCACTGCTGCTACCAAGGAACTCAGAGTCAGTCTTGAAGGAAGGAGAAAACATTAGTGGATTTTGCTTTGAAACCTTACCTTATATCCCAATGAAAAAGTGCACAGCCACATAGCCACACCACCAGAGACCCTGTCCAGCTTCTCTACAAGCACTGGAGGCAGGAAAACCAGTAACAGGCAGCTGACTGACTACACTCAGGTGCTGCATAAACCTCTGGGTTTTGGTGATAGCTGAAACACCTCTCTGATCTTCCCTACTCCCAAAAGAAATAATTCTGCACAGAAAGACTTGGAGTCATTGTCATTTCTGACTCCATACCGATTTGTATCATCTAGTTTGACCCCTTTACAACACAATCCAATCTCACCCAGTAATTCAATTCATCTGTCAGCAAGGATTAGCTGACCAGTCCACAGAATCTGGTCCACAGCCTTCTTCCCAGAACACACAGGGAACAGTTGTTTCAACAATGATAAATGTAGCTTGAACAAATGAAAATTTCTTTCTGTATCCTCAGTCTGTCTCTTATGGCTGCTGAAGAAGGATCATGTCTTCTACATCTCATTGCTGATACAAATTTGTCTGGCATTTGCTTACGTAGATTCCTGATTCACAGCATATCTCTTCTAGAGGAATCGTGATAAGGAATTTGGAAATGGTGATCCAGTAGGATTTGACTACCATGCTCAACATGACTGTCAACTGTCTGGTTTTGGGTTTGATGTTGGGCTTTTTTCCCCCCAAGATTCTAGGACAAAACAAACAGCGGTGACCTGAAGCAGAAGCAGAGATTATTTCTCAAGGATTAAAGAAAAAAAAAGAAAAGAAAAGAAAAAAAAAGCTTACCACAACCTAATTCTGCAAGCCTCTTTTCCTCAGCTGTATCACATTGACAGTCTACAGTTATCTCAGTCAACACGTACTTGTCAGACTCACTCTCCTTTGCCACTTTTGTCTGATAGAAGAAACATTGCAACATTTTTCCCGATATCAAGTACATAAGCTTGCATTGTGCATCCTAACACCTTAACCTATTATGCGACTCCAAGAGGACTCATTTTCTTTTACATAATATTCTAACCTCTGTATCAGTGGGATATAGACATGGTATGGCACCTGGGGTGTTAAAGGAGGCTTTCTGCTCACAAAATGAGATGAAGCTTTGAAGAAATGCATAGCTATACATTTACAGCACTAATGAACAAAGTTCCCCCTGGAAACAGAAGAAATTGATCATTACAGACGAACATGATGTTCAAGCTTAAGCAGACAGGCATTGTAAATTCAGGTGCTCACCAACTTTGATGTGCTGAGGTTTATAAACTCTACAACATTTAACATAGTTTTTAAATGCAAAATTAAAGGCTGAAAAAAGTCCCTAGATTCCGTAATACTTGGTGGAAGTACATGCATGTTAAGTTCTGTAGTGTAATTTATTTTTTTCCTAATTAAGGTGATTAATTAAGGAAATACACTGTGCATTATCTTTTGAGTTTACAAATAGAAATGAATCCAAAGCAGCCTTCTTGCTTTTGACTAACCTTTTCTAGGTTTGGGCACCTACAATTCTACTTCTATTGAAACTCCCTACAGGATGCTCTACAGCAACAGTCACTCTAATTTTGTCCTGAAGAAAACTTACATATAATATTCATTTTCATATTGTCCGTTAGAATTGGATTCTGCTTTAGAAATGAACTAATGTGGTTTTGCAGAGGAAGGAGAACAAGGCTATAGGTAGCCTTAGTACAAAAATTCCCATTCACAGCTTACTAAAGACAGATGAATGAATAGCAAAGAAAAAAAAAAGAGTAAATGAAAGTGTTTGCTAAACACCTATTATCTATCATCATACTATTATTTTCCTCATATGCCTACACACCTATTATAACAATTATTAAAACAATCGTTTCCTGGAATACAAATTTTCTAAGTACCTACCCATCTGTTAAAAGAGATGTTCATATCAAAAGAACAACAATTAAAAGCTATTGTTACGTACTCTCTGTGGGGCAAAAACATCATCCTCATTATCTTCCTAAACGCCTAAGAGTTTTCCTAACTGCAACCACTAGAGTATTTTGTTCCGCAGAGAACTCTACTCATCAGCTGCATCACCGTAACTAGCACCTTTGTGCAGTTTGCTTTTCTCTCATGCATGCCCTGGAGAACAGTACTGCAAGGGCAAACACTGCAGCGGGAGTCCAGTATTTCTGTTTAAAAGACCGCCACATCAGGATGTCTGACAAAGAAAGGATTCCGTCCAGTCTGAAAACATTCTCAACACAAATTAAAGCAAACAACTTATTTGCTATATTCCAAGTAAAAATACCACCAACCCCGATGGTTACAAAAACAGATTATCAGAAACTCTAAAAAGATGTTCACATCCGTGACATGAGGTCTGATCTTAACACTTTTCTTAATCCTAAGGCAAGTCTCATTCCCTGCATGATGAGTCAGATGTCAAGATGCTTCCCATCCATGGAACCAAGGAGCCGTCCTCGTGCAAGGCTTACACCCTTAGGTTAGCTCAGAAGAGGATCTGGAGGATGATGATAAATACACACACATAAGTTTCTCTTTTACTGTTTTCATTTGGATTCAAACCCTCATTCTCTTTGCTCCCTTGAGATTACTGATCACCATCTCTTTTAGAACGCAAAAACTTCTCTCCTGCATTATTGAGGGACTCAACCATTTTGCAAATAATTACCTTTTGGAAGTTTAACTGCAATCACCTCCAGTCCTGACAGTTATCAGAACCTTTTAAGAAATATCTTGATGCCAACTAGACACAACTATAACCAAAAAGTTGCCTTACAGTGAAAGAAAACAATTTTCTTGCCTACTGTGGCTATACTCACATCTCAGTGCAAAGTTTTTCCATGTTATACTTCCCAAAGTTTGACATATTTCATGTTTGTATTTCATATAAAACCTTGTATGTCACGTAAATTAATCACCACACTTTATACAAACCTACAGATAGAATTAACGTATATGAGTTATCACTGAGTTTTAACTTGGGCCAATTACAATTAAAAACAACTATTGCTCCTTCTACCCAAGGAAAAATTAATGAAAATCAGTCTAAATTAATTTTAAAGCACACAAGTCAGCTTGAAGACTTTCCCAACCCTAGAACACTCATAAAGAAACAGGATTCTTTATATCCTCTGCCCAGCACTGACATAGTAAGAAAGCAATTGTAGGGAATCCTGAAGGGAACCACTTGTTGAGAAGAAATGGTATGACCTTCCCATTGTGTGTGATGGATCAGGGTTTGGAATTTCTACCAAATTTATCTCCCATTGACCTTATGCTAAAGGATCAGATTCATATCTGCCTTTGAAGGGCTTCTAGACTGATGCCAAACTGACAAGATGAATACCTGAAAGGATTTATTATGTATGTTGACATTCGCCTTTCCAGTTATATAACTGATCAACTATTTTTAAACTACTTAATAAATATGTGTAGATATTGTGTAGTTGAAGTCCTCTTCTTGGCTTTACTAACTGATCAGGAAGAAGAAGATGGCATCTGGGAAACGATAGCTTCCCACCTCCCAGACACCACAGGCTGCTGAGGCCAGTTCCACCAGGAGGGAACAACTCCTTCACTGAACTTCTCAGCGACAACAGAGTTATTTCCTATTTACAAGTACTTCCTATCTTGAGGTAGATGGAAACTAGAGAGCAGATTTAGTTCAGGACTGCACATACAGGTCATAATCGCAAGGAACCTGAATACATAAATTAGGCTTTTTCTTCCCAGGCTAGGACAGCCGGATATAAGTTATTTACTACCCTTTTAGCTCTCCCATCGTAAGCATTTTGTGCTAGTGGTTGTACACTCATCAGGGCACATACTAAGAGAGCCTACTTGATGGCAGTCCCTCCTATTATGAGTAAGATGCTGGACACTAAACTTCCAGTCTCCATTCCGAGTACTTATTTTCACACACACACACACACACACACACACACACACACCAGAACTCTTTACATATAAAAGAGATAAATCTTGGAGTTAATTATATGTATATAAAATTTGGCATATATATATGTATATCAAAATTTGGCACCAAGAAACACCATTCAATTAAAACATTTATGTAAGTATTAGTTCCTACGACCTTAATCGAACAATACTGCTGAAAATAGTATGTATAATAAGATTAACTTCTAAGATTATTTTATTTTTTCCTCAACTGAATAGTTTTTCAATTCAAGAGACTCTCCTATTTGTTTTAGCACAAAGGCTCTGCTCCAACACCATCATCACATCCTTCTAGCTTCCTCTCTTTTCAGTATGGAATTCCAACGCAGTAATTAGATCCCTATCAAAATGTCATAGTCAAAAAAGTTAATGTGATTACAGAATCGTTAATAGGTATTTATTGAAGCTGAATGACTATTTATTTATTTATTTTAATAATTTGCTGAATGGTCGGAAGAGGGATACACTAAACAAATAAAAATCAAAAACAGTCTCAAAAATTCTCATACTCTCTAGAGCACATCCTACATGCACCTAACATATTAAACCAATTTCAAACTCAGCCAGTTTAAGAAACAGGAAGAAGAAATCTGAACGTGGGTTTTGACAAAGCGGCAGGCATTTGCTTCAGAAATAGCAAAACTATGCGTAAGGGAACAAAATAAGCTTCATTCCTCAAAATAACCTACTGCTATCAGACAGGTACATCAACATGCACAACATCTATACATGTATAATGTTCTAGATGGGAAAGAACACAGGAAGACTTTCTGAAAGAGTGGTTTTCCCCCCCTCTCTTGAATTTGCTGAATTCAGGAAAGGGTACGTGTACTGGGGAGAGACATCTTCATTTCAAGAGCCAATTTAAAAAACAAAAGAGAAAATACTATCTTGTCAGTAACTAAGACCTAACCAGTTTATCGGCTTTTTTTTTTTAATGTATGTAAATTAGACATACCAGTTATTACATCTAGATGGTTATAATGAGTTTTCTAGTGGTCTAATCATAGCTTTACACCAAATTCAGTTTTATCTACCTTAAAATAATAGATTAAGAGTGTGGACCTTCTTTTGAATCACCCAAGCAAAATTAGATAGCAGACTTCTTTGAATGTTTACATAAACAGCACATCAACTGTATGCAACTGTTCCTCCTGGGTAGGACAAGCCTTAAAGGACAAAGTGGGAAAAGGGAAAATCTGGACTTGAAATGAAAAACTCCATTGATAGGAGGATATTTACAAGAAGACTTGAGTCTCGCTTCACCAAATGGAACTGTATCTTCGCCAGTGAGTTGACTGAAGATTTTCTCTCTCCTTTACAGATTCAGCTTCTTTATTATGGCCTGATCTTGTTTTTCAAATGCTTGGCCACATAAACCAGGCATATTTGTCAGAGCAAAGCAAAAACATACTAATGTTTCTTTCTTATGGAGCCCAGTTATCTTGAAACAAGTACTACATCATTTGTGCCTCACTCTTGCACCTATTAATCCAGCCAATGAATGGTTAACTAACAGCCTACTTTTAAATAAAAAAAGAAAAAAGTTACAATTTTTAACACTGCATGGATGGAAAACCTAGTGAAAAAAGCACACTGAAAAAAATCCCCACGAATGATTAAGAAGAATGTGAAGTAGCTCCGTAGCTAATCCCGCATGTCATCCCTTTGTTTGCTGTCACAGTGTTGTAACTGAATGGAATGAAGGATCATTACCTGTTAGTTGCAGGAGGGAAAAAAAAAAAAAATCAATTGCTGGTGCTAAATGAACGGTACTGAGAATAGTAGGATAACAACAGTGATAACGTTTTGTAACACTTCCTTGACGTCAGCTCAAGAGCATTCCATAACGTCAATCCCATCACTGTCCCCCAAACATTTAAATAACCAACCTTACATTAAGAACACAGAGTGATTGTGTTGGGCTAGACAAATGTCTGTTCAGCTCAGGATCTCTTACAGCAGCAAAGAGAAGACACCCAAGAAGCATTAAGCCAAGCACGTAGTGATATTTCTACAGAACGGTCTGCCAGGCCCGCACTTTTCAGAGATTCCAAAGACCCAAAGCAGTATTTATCCTTATTTTCTCCAGTGAACGCTTCTTTCATGAAGTTCATGAACATTTAGTATCCACAACACTGTGCAGCAAGAAGCTCCACAGTTTAACTATACCATGTGTGGAGAATCACCTCTTTTGGTTTCAGCATGTGAAATACTCATTTTATTTGATAATGGCTACGTCTGGTAGTGAAAGAGATCTTGCATGTCAGGCAGGACAACGACCTCCCCAACACGGGGCGCAGTCCTGTAGTACTCAAGTTGGGGCAGAGCAGGTCTCTTGACAGCAAGCAGGGTCAGCCACAACCCAGGGACCACCAGAGAAGTACAGGAGCACAGTGGCAATAACGCAGATCTGAGGACAAGCCAGGAAGTCAGGTTCACAAAGCAAGGTCAGGATCAGCACGGTACGCTCAGGCAAGGAGCGAGGGCAAGAGCCTGCTCTTAAAAGCGGCCCCAACCCTCCCCCTGCCGAGAGGGCACCTACACAGGCCCAGGCTGCAGAGGAGGTTTTCGCGGCTCCCGTAACACCGTGCTCTGCCGGTGCTCTGATCCCGGGTGCCACAGCCGCGCTGCATCTACCACAGCCGGCCTCTGACCCCGGCCGGCAGGCGTGGGCGGCGCAGCCCTTGCAGGGGCTTTTCGCACGTGCGGGGCTCCGACAGCAGACCCAGCAGCCACGCCACCTCCCCGCATCGCTGAGAAATCGTCAGGAAACACTGCAAGAAATCGGCAGCCTATAATAAAATGATTATAGTCCAAAGGAGCCAGAAGAATATAATTAGCATACACGATTTTTATGCTGAACTAAAAGAGTATTTATTTAAATACTGGAAATTACAATTTCTTTTAATGATTTATTTAAAATGAAACTTGTATCCTCTGTGAGAGTCAAGGGTGGAAATTCTCATATAGGTGACCCAAATACGCTTTCCAAACACAGGAAAAATAAAGACCTGAGAAGTCAGGTGGAAGACAGAGTCTTTCAGGAAAACTAGAGGATAATTCATCCTCAAGGCCCATGATATCAAAAAGCAGAAACTCCTGGATATCAGATACGAGGAGGGCTAGACACCACGGTTAGGGTTCCCACTGAAACAGCCAGACAAAGCAACTTCTGTCGCAGATGGAACACCATGCCTTAAACACCTCCTCCTTTGACTCATCCAAACCATGAATTTAATTCTGTTAATAGCACTGTCGAAGAAAGCAATGCAGGTGAGAAACCACTCGGTGAATAAAGCTGCAGCACCAGACTGCATTCAGGCCACATGTTTTATGATCACCTTCACTACATCACTTCCAGACAATACAAAAGCAAATGTATGGAGCAAACCCATGACAGGAAGCCTTCTTGTTCCCCACAAGTAAATCATTTCATTGCTTAGAGTATTTCAAAAGTACTAGCATTTTTCTTAGTCCTTCCAATATTCATCTCAATATAGTAAGCAGGGCTAAACTACAGGTATGGGAAAATAAAGCGAAAAATACCCTGTTTGAACTGTAACGTCAGGGAGAAAACTGGAGGAAGCGTTTGACATCACCACTCCCCCCCAAAAAAATCTTATTTAAACCAAAGCAGTATTTTGAACTTCAAATATTCAAGCAATTTTTGAAGAATTTTAAAAAGTAAAGGCAATGACTAGATTTTCCTCCCATGCCTAGCTGGCAACAGATAAAACATATAAAGGTGTTTGAGAGAAAATCTGACAGTTGAGTAGTAAAAAAATCAGCAGGGTGGCACAGACAACATCGAAGTCGGTATCAGAACATATTACAACTGAAGAGGGTAGGAATCCTACATCTATTTTGAAAGAATATGTAAATGAGATAATTTAGCTTATACAGTGATACGCTTCAGAAACATTTGTTTTCCTCAACACAGTACTTTTGGAAGTCTGGTTATCTTTTTTGGCTAGGTATTATAAGACATATAACAATTGGCTAGAAAACATCTGCTTTCATTTTAGGAATGTACAATGTGAACTCTACTTCTGGTTTCTGCTTAAGGAACTTGTATTTTTTTATAATAATTTTACTGAAACTGGTCAACAGTCAAGTGTAGCAACAATAACATGTAAATTAAACATTATCTAATCTCTCTCTTACATGTCAGATCTGTTTAAAACAATGACTGGACAGCCAGAAAGAGATATTAGGAAGACTTGGTTACTAGTTTAGATGAAGGTGCCAGTTCATCAGCAATGAAGTTGTCAGCATACAGATAATAGTTACAAATAATTATTTGAACATCCTCCCTACCACTGTCTAAGAACAGACATTCTGAAGAGGAAATAAATGGAAAGAAAGGAATATAAGCCGAGGAAAGATGTAAAATAAATCAACAAATCACCTGGAAGAATTCTAAGAAAAGCAGAAGATAATCGCAAAATCAAATGAAAGGCAACATTTCAGAAAGCAAAAAAATATCAAAATGATCAAAAGACACAGAAAGGCCAAGGACAAGAAAAGGCCTGAAATTCATCATAAAAGAGGTCAGAGTTTTTGAGCAAGTTGTTTTGCAGATTTCTTTCAGAATTTAAAATATCTAAACAACTGCTTGCAAAATTTTGCAGGTTAATTAACTGATTTTTGATTATTTAAAAAGCTAAAGAAATGAAATACATTCCAGCTCTCCCTTTCCTCTTTCACATAAAGAAGTCGAATGGTACATTTGTTGTTGTTGTTGTTGTTTTTCCTGGTTTAAGCATTTCACAAAGATATTGAATAACAAAGCCTCACGTATGAAGCAACTTGTAAACCTAGGACTATGTAACTCTCCTTACTTATCCTCTAGGGGAAGGAAAAAAGTATGAAAGGATGACATAAGGTGAACAACTGAGTTTCCTTAACAAAGACTACTAAGCATTAAGATACTTTTCCTCTAAAATGGAAACAGCTACGACATTCCAACACACCAGGTACTATGAGTAGTTTGATAGCACACACTTTTTCCTGTTAGGAGTGGGTAGTAGTGCAGTTTGCAACTGACATGCTATGCTAGAAAACAGACCAAGCATATATGCAGTTATAACAGCAAAACTGTGCCAACATAGTGAACTTTATTTTATAAAAGTAAATGAATAAAATGGTTTAGGTAGTATACAATGCATCAGCACTACGGGAATTTTCCTCATGCAATCTGTCACCAAAGTCTTATTGCTTCCTGTACAGCTGTAATACCACAAAGGGACTTCAGATCAAATCTCGATGTACTTGATGTACACTCCCTGAGCTGAGAAAAAATGAAGCAGAAAAAGAAATAACAAAGTAACTCATTCAATGACAGCCGAGTGAACTAACAGGATACTTCTGTAACGATATATGTTGCAGAGTTTGCTTAATATCCAAAGATTATCGCTTCTTTGTTGGTCCAAAATTGAATGAAAGAAATTTCATTGGATGCCATTTATGGACCGGCAGCTGTTATGCGAAACTTTAATTCTTCACCTCACTTTTGAGAGAAATGCAGTTAAAGGAGGTTCTGCCCTGAAAGAATTGAGCTTCTCACCAAAAACAAGAAATATGTGAGTTAGTCGGATTGAAACATTTAAATGGTTTGTTCTGACTCCAAGTCTGCTACTTGTCAAGCCAACTCCCACCAGTCCTACCCCAGACAAGTAATGAGGGGCACCAAACGTCTTGCCACCCGAAAAATCTGAAGGCACTTCTGTACCTGACGCACCCATAACACACCGCCCGCCCTTATGACATGGAAGAGATTGCTCTCCTCCTAGGCAAATTCTATCATACAGTAAGGACCCAAACATACTTCAACTGAGCCTGTAAAGACAGAGAGTGCTTACTCCCAAACTATTTCAAGTGCTTTCCTGACTAATGTGTGATGGCAGTTCTGGGTACAAACCACAGTCATATTATTTCTTGACACACATACAATGAAAAACAGTGTGTGAAATAAATGTTATGTTAGTTGTAATTACTACTTCTAAATGGTAAGAGTCACAGTAAGAGCCATAACCTCAAATGCTCCTGGCAAAATCAGTAAACAGCATTCTGCAATGCAGGAAGATAACAGGATGTAGGAAGGTAGCAGGGTGCAGTTGGAATGAAAGTCTGAAATAATAAACAATGTCAGACAGCACTATTCTTTCCTTCATGTCATCCTTTATGTCATCCTCTAAGTCCTACTTTTTCAGTCTAGAGCCACTAAATGCATTTGAAAGACTTCTGCCTTTACTAGCAAGGCAGAGCATCTGCTTCTACAACAGAGATTCCTTTCTCTGCAGTGAAATTTTAAAGATTTCTTCTTCAAAAACAGCAAGATGACTAATTAGCAAAATTCTCAGTATAAATGCTAAACAGAAAACGTTTACGCTGTTACAACAGCTAACGCTTCTCTCCCGATATGGCATAAACCAAAAATCAGTTGTACAGATGTGAGGTTGATCTTCTCTGTTTATGACACAGCTGTGATTTTTAGTGACTAAGTTACACAACGAACACATACTTGAGTTTTGTTCCAGGTCCTGAACAGAATACTAAGTATGACTGGGTTAATGTATGTTTGAAAGAGGCAGGTATTCATCAAGACAGTTACCAAAACATCCAAAGAAACCCAACCAGCTATAGCTAAGATACACAACAAGTAGATACATAATATCCACTAAAAACATATGAAAAAAATTTGGGTGGTAACTAGAGTTTGAATCTAGCTGAGATTAAATCCTCTTTAAAAATAGATGGGAATATACAACTTGAGATTTTCAACACTTCTTTTTCTGAAGAATCTGATAAAAAAGCCTCTGAACTGCTATGGCAACATTTTGAGAAATAAGTTACTGAATTTTTTCCTTGAAATAAGAACAACAAAACCACAGCAAGAGTTCTGCATCTCTAAAGCCTTCCTTTAAGAATATAAACTATGACAAGGAAACTTTGAAATACAGAAACTCAGATCTGCTGGATAAAGCATTAAAAGCAAACGCTTTGATAGCAAAACCATACCCTGTGTCTTTGAGGGGGATCTTCCTTCAGAAACTTTCTCTCAGTTTGGAAACTTTCATGCACTTCCTGGATTGAAACAAGTATCACACAATTCTGCGAGATGTTACAAAAACTGTCCCCATCTTAGCAGCCAACTGGTGGTTTGTGCTATTTTTCTGAGCCACACCAGCAGTCGCTCATTAGCGTGCAGCTGTTCACTAGAATAAATAAAATGCTATTAGTATTCTCAGATCTCCTGCAGCAAGCAAGTATGCAAACAGCCCAGAAAGTTGCTGGATTCTGAGTTACACATTTATGAGGTTATCCTTTTATTTCAATGCAGCACAGAAAGGCTTCATAGAATCATAGAATCATTTAGGCTGGAAAAGACCTCCAAGATCATCCAGTCCAACCGTCAACCTAGCACTGCCAAGTCCACCATTAAACCATGTCACTAAGCTCTGAATGCAAAAGTTTTTGAAGACCTCCAGGGATGGTGACTCAACCACTTCCCTGGGCAGCCTGTTCCAATAGTTCACAAGCCTTTCAGTGAAGAAATTTTTCCTAATATCCAACCTAAACTTCCCCAGGTATAACTTGAGGCCATTTCCTCCTGTCAGTGCTTGGGAGAAGAGACCGGTCCCCATCTCGCTACAGCCTCCTTTAAGGTATTGTGCACAGTGATAAGGTCTCCCCTCAGCCTCCTCTTCTCCAGGCTAAACAACCCCAGCTCCCTCAGCCCCTCCTCATAAGACTTGTTCTCCAGACCCTTCACCAGCTTCGGTGCCCATCTTTGGACACGCTCCAGCACCTCGGTGTCCTTCTTGTAGTGAGGGGCCCAAAAAGTTCCACTATAATCCAGATGGAATGCTTAAGGACTCGAGAACAAACTATTTCAGTAATAAATAAGAAATACACAGACATAGTGTTTCCCCATGATCCTCAAATTTCACGTAGGCATGAGGAGAGTTGAAACAAATGAGCATACAATTTTTTTTTTTTAAGCTGTTCTTAATGAAATAAAGCCTTAAAGCAGTCATCATCAAAATTCATAGGGCATAAACACTGTAGACATAAAATGCATAACAGTGGGATTTTCTTTGTTATCATTCTTTTCGTGAGATGTCAGTAACCTAGCACTGACGCCCATAAACTACTGCTCAGAAGTCATAGTTCACAGCAGTAAAATATCATTTATCCTCTCCACCTGAAAAATAATTTATTAGCTCTATGGAAATACTACAAGAAGCTTTCTGCAGGTGCTCATAAAAATTAGTAAACAAAAATCCCTTTGGTCTCTACTGTCAACACCCTCCTAAATTTCATCATAAATAAAACAGCACACCTGTTAAAAAATACTACAACTGTTACATTTCCTAATGAAATATTGGACTGTTTGCCAACTTTCACAGTTTTGACTATTTCAAAAAAGTAAAGAAAAAAAAAAATGACCACAAGGGTTTTCCTTTTTCTCTTCATAATATTTTTCCCCATACTCCATAAAATTACTTTGAGTACATTAAAACAAATATAAAAGCACTGTGCCAGGGTTCATTTGTTATAAAACAAGTGTCACTGACCAACAGTTTTACTGAAAAACACAGAAAGAGAAAAATTTTGCCTAAAATCCGATGCACCTTGTACATCATCAAAACAGTCCACAGCTGAACTCTGTGTGATACACAACTTGCATTTCAAACACAAGAATGCACCTGTTAAATTGAAGAAGTCTGCAAATTAGCAGGCTGGCTTTCTGAATTCTGACATAAGTTTTAATTATTAGGCTCAGGTATCACTTGTGGTTCTAGTCATGAGAAACAACTGCTAAAGCCAATGAAAAGATTTAGTTTTTTTTTTCTTTAAATATCAGTTCATACTAGGAGTAAAAGTTTAACTCAGTTCATATTTCTGCTATCATCATCCCTTCCCAAATATTTTAATAGTCCTGCTCTCCAGTCTTCCTGAAATAAAGAAACTACTACATTATGCATTTCTCAAGACATAAGAACTTTGATGAAACTTCATACATGATATTTATCATCAGAAATTAGTCTTAACTGGAATCCCCTCCTATTTTACCTTACTGTTGCAGCACACAAGAGAGAAGTCTGCCTTCCTAGTCTTTTCCCTAGATGCATAAAAGCCAGCAGCAAAAGAGAGCATGTCTGAAAGGGGCACTCACTGGCAGCCCGGTGTTCTGAAGAACAGCCACAGTGGCGAGAGCAAAGGCTGCTCTGTGATTGTGTGCGACTACACAGCTCCTCAGGCCCTTGCTAACAGCAAACACCCCGAAGCTGTGAACAGGGAGGGCACACAGACCTCTCCAAGGGCACTGGAATCCCTCCCGGCAGGGCTGTGGGCAGACTGCCAGCAAGGCCAGGCCTGAGGCGAAGCAAGCTGAAGAGGGCATTAGAAACTGCTGGATGTGACAGACAACAGCGTGCAGCAGAAGTGACAGACATTACAGACAGTGCCATGGGGAACAGCTGGATTTCATGGCCAGTGAAGGGGGAGTTACGTGAGAAACAGCCAAAACTCACAGCTACCTGAAGGGGAGAACTGGGCACCTTTTGAGGAGCAGGACCTTGCCAGGCCAGCAGGAGCCAGCTACCAGTTCTAGTAATGCCACGTAACACTGAACTTCCTTAGGCAACAGGATCAGAAACATCAACTTGCGTACCGGTTTGGCAAAACCAGTGAGGTATAAGTAATTAGAAGTAGGTTGTTTACTTAGAAGACAACTGGAGCAGAGAAAGGGAGGTACAAGGAACTGAAATGGAGGGTCGGAAAAGTGGAACAGGAGTATCAAGGTACATATCCTCCCAGACAGCAGCGATCACGTAATTTTTGCTGGGTGACTCTGCCCTTGATCATCGCAGCCCAAGCCAGGACAAACCAAACCTGCTGGCTTGACCATACCTCACGCCGCCAACCTGATTCTCTGGTCAGGAAGGAGGGAGCCCCAACTTTCCCTGTCTGGCAGGGTACATCAGGCATCTTGGTAACAATGTGTCAGTCCTCATGTCATGCCTGATGGTGTGAGCGTTACCCACCACTTCCTGAAGCTTCCAAGGATATTCTCCCAGCTTCCCAGCCTTCTGGTTTAAGGAATTCCTGAGCAAGAAGTGACATCTATGCATTTAATAGCACTCACGCATTTTTCTTCTGTGAATCTGTCTGATGATTTCTCAGGTCACATAAAATGTTAGCAGTAGCAACATCCTGCGGCAAAAAACTACCAGGTACTGAATCACCACATCTACAAAAGCATGCTAGACTTGTCAGCAAGCAAGGCGAAACCAACCTGAATGCTGGTGAGTACAACGCATTATCCATACAGTGGACAGTCTGAGAGAATAGTTTGTCCTTTTAAACTGTATAAATGCCACGGCTAGTTCGGAAATGCATTACCAGATCACATGTGCCTGCTGTTGACAATCATCTGTGGAAACTGACAACTGGTCTCCTGGGAATGCCATTCCTGTAGCTGTGAAATACAAATTCTCCTTATCTGCTTTACATTCCGCCTCTGCTAAACCCTTCCTCCACAGAAAAATGGATATAAATACAACCTTTTAAAATGATTCCCCCTAAAAATAGTTACGATTATTTAACTACAGATTGGTCTAGCTGTACAATCCTGCTTGCAAAATTAACTTCTGATGTGGCTCAAATGATCTTAAATAGCAAGTGAAATAAGAACTATGATATTTAGAAATCAAGAATTCTAGCGTTCTGAACAATGTGGACCAGCTTCAGGTTTTAGAAATTGCAAATTGCGAGGCATACAGCTAAAGCCTGAAACTTTCCATAGTCTGGGTAGCTGGAATAGACATGACGGAAAGAGGCTGACTGTCCTTGTTTCGACGAGTGTTATAACTGGGATGAGCATATCCTCACTAAGCATCAAAAGACTTGAAATTGCCCTGTTGGTTTTCCTAGGCCCCCACCTCCTCTTCCACCAGGTAATGACGTTACCCAGCCATCTGCATTTCCAACAGATTTACACAGGGTACTGGGGGTCAAGTTCTAGTCACACTGGCAAGGATGA
Organism: Chauna torquata; assembly: GCA_013399475.1. Taxonomy (NCBI): domain Eukaryota; kingdom Metazoa; phylum Chordata; class Aves; order Anseriformes; family Anhimidae; genus Chauna; species Chauna torquata. Next base: position 222,008 of record VXAL01006922.1, on the reverse strand, counting down.
AAGCAGGCAAATCTCCTGAAAGAAGCAGAGAACTCAAGCAACCGTTCAAACATTCTAATACAATGCCATTAAGGTTCATGACTTCACTTTCCCATTAACCATGCCAATCATCAAGATGTGAGAGTGAGTGTTCTCCCTCCAAATTCACCATGAATTTCACATTTCATTCGCTGACTATTGTCATAATTCATTTCCATGGAAACAGTTGTGATGGTAAAAATTCACTGATATATTGTATCAGAGTGAATCAGACAAGACTCTAATTAAAGAGGACTCTTTCTAAATATACACACAGACTGTAAACCAGCAATATTAATAAAACATTTTTAAAATTGTCGTAAAAAATAGTCAGAGTTTTATTAAAAATACCAAGACAGTCTCATGGACAGATGCACAGATTTATGGCAGTGTGAGTATACCAATCAAAAGCCTCCTTTATGTACACCATTTCAAAAATTCCTGCTAACAAAGTCTTTTCTTTTTTTTTTTTAAATTAGAGCTGGCAACCGATACCAACTAAATACCACAAAAGTGTAAGTAACTATATATACAATGTGTCGAGCAAACTTTCCACATACAAAGAAACTCCTACATTTTTTCAAATGCTTGCAGACAGACATCCCATGAAATTTACTGCTAACAAAATTTACAAATATATATTTAAACCAAACATGACATCGAAGTTGCAGGACACTTTATGTCCAAAAAGTAATGAATAAAACTGGGAGAGAGGGAAGGTGTCGTACACAATGAACCCTAATTAATATGGCCTGTTTCTTGGATGCAAAAGTACTTTGGCAGCGTTTCTTCAAATACAAGCTGTTACCTCTTCTGGAAAGGTCTTCTTACCTCAGGCACAGAGCCATCCTAATTCAACCGCACTGTTCCCAGGTCTGGTGGTAGCTTGGACTGGGACTTCCTTCACGACTCTTCACTGCACAACATAAACATGTCCTTATAAGCCCACAGTAATTTTTAGACACGCTCTAAGAAAATCAAGTATTTTAGATTAACATTTTCATAGTAGCAGAGTCAAAAGTTAGGTCCAATTCAAACTAAGTGCAGCCAAAAATTCACTTATGGGTTTGTAATTAATATAGATCTTACCACCAGACAGAGTAATTACTGGCAAATTTATAATATTTGAAATCTGACACACTAACTAGTTTGATGCAAGAAACTAAATTTTCCTATGTACAGGAACATGATACAAATCAAGCCGAAATGTAGGCAAGTTATTCAAGTAATAAACATGCTTCAGATTCAACAACCAGAAGAAAAGACTACTGGGAATAAAGATGGTTTTTCCCTGCTACTGTGTCAGAAGGGATTTAAACCTTTTCTGCATGATTTACTGTCTTCTCCATTCAAAATACTTATTTCAACTAATCTGAAGATTGTTTTTAATTGGTTCAAAAGTATGCACTCCCTACAAATAATGAGATGTACATACAGTTGTGCAAAACAGAAAAACTGATTTCCTAACTTAAATAAAATTCAGACCAATTACCAATGATAGGTGCAACTGTTTTCTTGCAATACCAGCATAAACATAGCCCTTTTAGATATTATTAAAAATGATGCATAAGTTGTCTATGCAAAAACGTATCCAAATTATTATGAAGGTATGTATCATCATTACTGAAAACTAATAAACCTGAATATGAATGAACAGTGCAGAGCACAAACAGTACCTCAGGGGCCTCCAAAATACTGCAAAACAAGACATAAGCAGTAAGACAGAAAACTCAGAAGCACGGAAAGGAAATGTGCACAATATAAGTGCAGAAGCTATCACAGCAAGGCACCAATAACCACAAGGAAAAGCAATTCAAAAGTTTGCAACAGCCAGATAATATATACGTCTCAAAATAAGCAAAAGTTATTTTGGAAGATATTTGATATTGAGCATTTCAAAATATATGCCTATACCCTGTAAAAAGAGAAAATACTGAGTTTGTGAAGAACCGAGTAAGTAAATGACTTTCCTGTTCTCGAACACTTCTGCCGATTTCTCAAATTTGTTATTAGTGACTATCAGGATCAGGACAGTGAAGCAGAAATACATAAGCTTGACAAAATATGACTGTTTTATGTGCCTACTTAACATCAAATTGTTTCCAACTGGCAGTAGTTTTGTATCACTAACAAAATTAGCTCCTTTAAGTCTGACCTCTAACACTTGAGTTTTGAGGTTAATATACTGCATTTTCTAATAAGTATTTTAAGATTTTATATTACTAAGCTTTTCACATAGTGTTGTTATAAAGCACACAGAAGGGAAGTTTATTCCAGAAGTGTGCAAGCTTTTCTACAATCTATATAATTTTTGTTCTCTGTATTTTTTTAAACTTTTCTACCACTACCACCCATGTTTATTATGCACTACAATTTAACATGAATGCATGACTCAAAAGTAGTATTGACCTGAATTGTTACAAAGTTCTTGAAGACTATTTCATCTCATGATGAAATAAGAGCACATTAATTTTAAAAAAAAAAAAAGCAAGTGTGCAGAAAGCTGTTTATAACTTTGCTATCCTACAAGAAGTCATCTATTGGGATTCTACAGAAGGGGCTGCTTATGCAAATGCATCAAATTTCTAAGAAAACCCATAAAAACATTAACCATGTAAGAGCCACAGTTGCTTGCTTGGATATATGACTTCATAATTTTTTTTTTTTTTTAAAAAGCTGAGATACTTGGTGGAGAAAGATGTCCTGAAAAAACATACAGGGTTGAAAGGAATATCACCAAAGTGCTACCCTTCTTAGTAACTCTTTTGGTCACCACAGGTAAGCATGCCTCCCTACTCCAGGTTGTCTGTACTTCTGCAGATCTCTTCAAAACATCCATTTTGCTCTCACCATAAGTAGTGAGTGCTTGAGGGTGATATTATAAATTTCATCTTAATTTCTAATTCCAGATGAGTTATTTAATCTTTTAAAAAAATTCAAAAGTTACAAAGAAATTCTTAGTCTTGAATATTTAAAAGTAGGACACGTATTAGTGGAAAAAGCATGTTTTAAATTAGTTTCTAATAGACATCTTAAAACTTACCCAAACACACTCAAAACTATTCAGTTACAATAACTTTTTTTCTCATAGGAGAATGAAAAAAAAAAAGGAAACAAAAACAGTCTCTTCATTTGTCTAAAACCTGCTTAAAAGAATTACTCATTTTTCTCCATTCCACCACAAATTGACCTTAGCCCTTCAAACAATGTTGCACTTGCAGTTAAAATGTCTAAAAACAAACAGAACAGAAATTCAGTTCGGAACCTCTGCTCTACAACCTTAGTGCTTATTTTTCCAAATAGCTTAAGAATTTCAAGAAATTTTCATTGCAATAATTTGTCAATTATTTTAAATACCTGAAACTCTGACTCTCAATTAAAAAAAAATGAACCAACTACATTATTACAAGCCATTCACCATACAATGTAATGATGCAACACTGTAGCTTTAACAATGAGTCTCATCAACAGTTGCACTCAGTCTCTTTTTAGCCATTCAGCAGGATTTGTAGGGAGTTCCACTTCTGGTGAACTTGTAGAAATCAACAGATCAAAAATCAGAACCCTAAGAAAGAAAAGTGGCAAATTCTAATTAACTGTACCTTAACAGATTTAAAAACAAAAGCAAACAAAAAATTCCTGCACACTCAGAAGTATGAGACATACTACTATAACCCAAAAAAACAAGCATCTGATCTGTAAAACACAACAGTGATTTTCAAGGCAAAGAACTGTGAGGAGCCACTGAACCACTTCCTTTTCTCCACTTGACAATAATGTATTAGTTTGCTCTCATAAGAAGTAGGTTCTGAGAGACAGGCAATTATGATAGGCCACTGCAATGCTGAACTGTCCCAAAATACTATCATATCCTCATCCCATTGTTTACAGAGATCATGTAAGGTCTTCAGGTCAGCAACAACCTTTATTACTTCATCTTAGCCTATCAGAAAGGTAGTATTCCCAACAGGACAAAAACCGTCATGATTTCAGATTTCACAGTGAGTTAGCACCAGCACCGATTTCAAGAACTCTCTCCATACCAAACTTCTGACAACTGACATACCTACAGCTTATTTTAAACAAACAAAAAATAAACCTACATATATGTGTACACATAAAATAAGACACTCAGAGATTCTTCTGAAGTTTAATAACACTTTAAACTCATTTCAAATTCTCTCTTTGGTAATGATCTATAATCAGCCAGAGGATTCTGGTTATTTCAAACTGAAACTAAAGCTTTTTTAGTCACTTCTCAAAAACATGTAGAAATACATAAAAAATAGGTAACTGCAAGCAATTCATTTTTCAAATACAGTAAACTGTATATATTTATTGTAGTCGCTGTGTTCATAATCATGAATGACTCATTTTGTAAGTTGTCAGCCAGGAATGCTTCCTATTATTAGGCAAGTAATATTCTGTCAGTTGCAACCACGCAGCTTCTGTAGAAATACAGCAGATCACATCTCCCCTACAAATTCTTATATAGCTTTATCCAGGTACCTAAAGATACACCTATGTAGCATGCAAAGAGTTTGATTCGTATTTGTTGTCGTGCGATGATAAGATGATGCAAAAACAAAATACAACAATCCAAATTTTTGGTGGTGATCTTGTAGGTTCTCTCCCCCTTACTCTCTTTCAAAACTGCAAAGAAAGTGAGACAAAATATTATTCTTCCTACTCCTTATGCAAGACCTGTTCCATGTTATGCATGTCAGTGAGTGGAACACATCACATCATGAAAAAACTGAACAATGTAAAATGTTTATTTTAGCTGATTCCAAAATATGGATTGCTTGCTTAAAAAAATGCTCTGGATTACAGGGAGGTAGAGATGGATAACTATGAGGCTTCGCAAGGAAAGAAAAATTATGACCGGAAACAAACTAGACAGGAAATAAAACTGACCTATAGTTTCCCCCCAGCCTCAGTTCTGCACTGCTTAAGGGGAAGGAAATGACATAAATTCTTCTCGAGACCATACACTCCAAAGAACTGTCAATAGATAAACCCCTACTGGGGCTCCAGAATGGAGAGCAAATGATGCCCAAATAGAGGCTCGGTATTTTCAGTAAGACTCAGGCACAAAGGCTCCACTTCCCTCATGTTTACAAAGCAAATGCTACCAAGCTGAAAGTTCTAACACAGTTCTAATGATCAGAAAGGTTTAGGAAAACAAAGCAATGATGAAAACTAGACAGATTCTGGAAAAAAACAATATAATGTAACGAACTACTTTTTCCTTAGAGGACCCTTTTAGAAAGGCAAGAGATTTTAAAGAAAGTCAGAAAGAATACAAGCACAACTTCTACTCACAACATTAGGCCATGCTAGCTGAAGAGAGAAGGAAGGCGACATGCATGCTTACCTGAACAAACAGGTAACACAGGTAAAATGTCTGACTAAAAAGGCGTGTCTCAAAAGTGGATTCAGAATAGAGTATAAAGGAAATGTCTTTATTAATATCAAAAAGCTTCCATGGCAAGTGAAGAGAAACACATGGGAGCAGCTCGTTTTTTCGTTGGCAGATGTTCTCCAACATCAAATAAAGTATTTCAAGTGCTCTGTGCAACACCTGTTGAAGACAAGTTTCTAGCAACAACCAGGTGTCAAAAAACAATTCATTTGTAACTTCTTTATCATAGTTTGTTTCTGTTCCGCTTCAAAATTCGCTTTATTTGTTTTTGACAAAAAGCCCTCAGTTACAGCATGCTTCAGTGGAACCCATGTCCTTCAAACAGTCACTCACTACACGGACCTTACAGACAAGCAGGTTCACCACCTACACACACTTGTACCCAATACAAAAAAACAACTTACATATATTTTTCCCATTTACAGTTCAGAGATGCTTTACCTTTGATGGGCAATAGATCTGCCACTCAGGACACTTTCTGAAGAAAAAAGGCAGAGGATTGCCTTTAATAAAGGCTTCTTTAATAAAAAGAAATGAAATTTGGCACACACACTGAGATTCTTACCAATGTCCTCAGGATTCACCACCACCAATGAATCCAGGGGACATTATTCTTCAGCAGATTTTTCAAATTAAAAGTATTATCTGAAGAGAGATTTTGCTTTACTTTACTATTTGTTCACTATTTACTTCTACTTACTAGGAAACACTTCTTCGCTGTGCGGGTGATGGAGCACTGGCACAGGCTGCCCAGAGGGGCTGTGAATCTCCCTGCTAGGAGAGCTTCAGAAGCCGCCTGGACATGGTCCTGGGCAACCTGCTCTGGGTGGCCCTGCTTGAGCAGGGGGTTGGACCAGATGACTCCAGAGGTCCCTGCCAACCTCTGCCACTCTGTGATTCTGTGATTTACTATTTTCTTGACACTTATTTCTCAAAATTAAGGCATAAAAGTGTTAAACATTCCCCAAGAGAGGATAAGAAACCTTCAAAAGCTATTTCAGCTTCTGAGTATGCAACTTGCTTCAAATGTATTTTCCATTACTGTACTTCTACCCATTGCACACAACCCTGATTAACTGGCAGAAGCCCACAGTTGTCATGATAACACTCCTTCCACACCAAACGGGAAGAGATTAGTGGGGAAAAACTCTGTTAGATGCTAGGACAGGCAACAATCACTACAGCCCTTGTAACAAGTCATGGAATGAAGCATCAGTTCTTAGCACCATCCAAGGAGCAATTTTGATGCATCCTGGGACAATGTCATTGTACTTCCAGGGGCCATTTACGACAGCCTGGCATTGCTAGTACACAGGAATCTCAGGTATATTCATCAAATACATACAGATAAAAATATTAAACAGAAGACACTATAGACATTTTAGAAGAGAAAGAACTTCCAAGAAGTTAATCTTTTCCTAGCAGATAACGCAGCTCCTAGCAACTTTGCAAAGGTACCCACGAGGCCAGACAGAAGGTGCTCCGGACAGACACTCTTTTTGACGTGCTTTTAATGTCTGCAAGTAGACATTAAACATTAAATAAGCAAGGTGCAGCTCACTGCTTAAGAGATTCAGGATGGTCAGGCACACGCCACAACGACTTGAAACTTCGTATCACACACATACCAGAGAGCTTAAATAATTTTCTCTCAGGATATCTGCAGAACAAACGCCTTCCAAAATCTGATCAGATGAAGTAAGCATCAGGGTTTCTGGGAAGGGTCTTTTGCTTGTTTAGTTTGAAGCAATGGCTTTCACCACCAACAAACAAAGCCCTGAGTGGGCTATGTAACCTCACTTCAGCCGCAAGGTCAGCTTAGTTTCAAATTCCTGCCTCTCAGTCCCACCCTAACTGCCCCTTTGGCTGTGCCAACAGAACATTTTCTGCAGCAGTTTTATAAACAATCAAAAAGCCAAACAGTCATTGAGCCATCAAAAAATAAAAAATAAATAAAGTAATAATAATTTAAAAAAAATCAGAAACAGTAAACAAATCCAACTTACACTGCTTCTCCACAAACTGTTGTGCTGGCACAGACAGGGGGGTGGCCTTGGTATGTGAACAAACATCCAATATTGGGGAGGGAGAACAGCAATTGCTACAAAAGGAAACAAATTTCTTATGTCATAGTTTCATGTTCAATCTTTCCAGACAATGCTGATTTATCTTCTGAGAAAACTGTTTATCAAATTGCAAGCAAGAAAGAACACACTTTAATGAAATAAGTAATATAAGACACAACCAATAGTCCATAACCTTTGTAATTAAATTAAAAAAAAGAAAAAGGAAAAGGAAAAATGTGGAGTTCTAAAGCTCGTGTTAGCCCACAGTAGGATGCAAGAAGCAGGGTTTGTTATTAAAATATGACTCAATGACCCAGGAGATATTCTGAATAAGATATGTCATGTATGCTTGGAAATTCAGAGCAGAAATACTAATCTCTATACCAACATTCACTGAGTCTGGTTCATGTCCCTGTTGTGTGATTTCTAGTAGCATTTCCATTAAAAAATTAGTCATGTCCCTGGAACAGTTTGCAGGTTGTAAAGCCTAATTTACTATCCGTAATTAGAGCTCTGCCCATGTTAGTGAAGGTGTAACACCAGGCATTACAAAATGATACTGGAATAGAAAACTTTACCTGTAAAGGCTTCTAGAATAAAAAGATCCACTTATAGTTGCTTTGAGTATTACATAAAAGAAAGCAGCATCCGTAAAACCTGTAGTTACTTCAGACAACAGACAGTCTGAACAAGCCATGGAACGTAGCAAAGGCTGCTCTGGACTCTCAACAGCTCCCTTGAGAGTCTGGCATCTAATAGCCACTCCTGTCTCTGCTTCTACTCTAAAAAAAATTTCCAAAATAATGCTACACAGATCAAAAGTCCATTTTTGTCCGCGCCGACCATTTCAATGAATGCAAAAAGCAAAATATTCGGACTGATTACTTTTTGGAAAAAAAAAAAAACAACACATTAGAAATGGCAAAGCAGACCTAAAGGAGTCTGCTGCAGACGACAGGTTTGGGAAGTGCAATTTTGTAAGTACATCAAGAACAGCACAAGTGACAGAAGGAGAACACAGAAAAAAATCAAGATGGTAGAAACACGTCAAAAACAAATACCATAGCTATATGACAGTGAAAAAATCCTTATTTAAAATTATTTATATTAAGAAGGCAAGTGCATCTGTAACTGCAGAATATCAGATTACATCCTATTAAAAATCAGACCTATCAGTCAGAAAGGAAGTTGTCTGACCATTGAACATTCACTCAATGAGTACTTTCACAAGTGTCATTAACTAGCTAGTCAGCATAACAAGTTCATTTTACAGCTGATTTAGGAACTTCATTACAGCAAACTAACTCCCTAAAACTCATTTTTTCTTTCACTTAGCAAAATAGAAACTAAAATTCTTTCAAAGCCTGTCCCTTGAGGTTGATGTATATGGCTTTCTTTCACATGTACATGAAAGAATTCTTCAGCTCAGCAAGTAGATAATTTACTTTTCTCACATACAAAGGTATACAGGTTTTCACCAGTGGGATTTAAGCAGTAAAATGTACCAAGAAAGGTAAAATTCAGCATAAATTCTATGTTAATTAAGAAAAAAGGACTACTACCACTACTGAAGACTGAAAAGTCACATTTAAATAACCCCTCTGTCGGAAAGGAGATCAAAGGACTTGCATTGTTAGTATTCTTTTCGAATGGCACTGCATTTTTAACATTTTTAATATTCTTTTATGTAATACATTTTCTGGCCAGGTAAATACCATGGCTCTTAGGGACACAGTCCAATCTCCTGCTGGGCAGATCTCTTTTTTATCTATCCGAGAAAAGATCAATGCCTCTGAGACTTTCTTGTCCATTGCTGGCAGATGGCACAAAACAAATAAAACAGCTTCAGTTTGGTCCATTGAAATTTTCTAGCCTTCTCGGATCAAAAGTACGTTTGTTCTGTAGGTGCTTCAGTCAAGGACAGGGAGTAGGCAACACTAGTAACAGGAACACAAGGTCCACTTTGGAAAACAAAGATCTGGCTGCCTACTGTTACTGCTTACTGTGGTGGAGAGACAACTCAGTAGTAAGTACTCCAGTTGTCTGTTTTTGTGTTTTGGTGCTTTTGTTTTAAATGGGATAGATAATAGTCATGTCTAAGGGGATAGCTAATGCTTTTGGGATCACACATCTCTATTCTCAAAGATATTGACTAGTAAAGCTTCTCAGAAATAAGATCCAGTAGTCAATAAAAATCTAAATACACTTTCTTTAACGGGCATTAATATATTGCTACCACCCACCACCAGGTGTTAAGTTTGTGGTTAACCTCCAGTGTGGTGAAATTACCACGTACATTCTAATCTGCCAGTCAGAATCATACAGTTTTCCTTACACCTACACCAGGAGCTAGATCAGACAATGATACAATGAATTGACTTCTAGATCACTCCTTTTTCAGGCACTTACAGCTGAAACTTCCTCCCTGTTTGATTTTTCTCAAACACCAAGCTTTAAAATCTAATGATTACTGGCACTATTCAGCTCAAGCAAGCAGTAAGTTCGGACTTTTCCTAGTTAGCAGAAGCACAACGATGCCCATGACTGACTAGAAACACAAATTAAAAAGAGTTGCTTAAAACACGCTTTTCAAGCCCTACACAGTGATATGAGATTGGACAGGAGAACTGCAGGTTCCATTCAAGCAGTTTCTGTGAATCCATAGGACAGCTCATTGTTCTACAAAAGCTGAAGAGACAATGATTACTCTTTTTTTTTAAGGGACGCAATATTTTCCCCTCTACAAGTTTATACTGCTGTATAAATTACTTTAAAAATGCATCCATTGCTAAGAAACTCAGTCATCCTTGTATGTTAACAAGACTTGAGCCCAGGTGATTGCAGAGAGATTTTTTAAAAGCTAGGAAGCATATTTGGTACTCTCCTCTTGCTAAGAGTCATTATATGGCACCTGGTTAGATGTCCAAGTCTGAGATCTGTAAGAAGCAACAGTATTTTTTGTTACAGCATGAACAGAATTCCACTGAGACCTTTCCTTAACCAGTGACCTTAAAATTACTTTCAGACATGCAAAGCCATGTTATGGCAGAAAATAACTACATTACCAGCACAGGAGGGGTACTCAGCACATTTAGAAAGGCCTTTCCATAATTTATAGCAATCAACTTCTATTACTAATGCTTTTCAGAAGCAACACTGATTTGCTTACAGTCAAATCACAGGAGAGTATTGCGTGGACTGGTCAGAGGGGTAACAATCAAGAGAGCTGAGCAGAAGTTCAGCACTGCTGCACTCCTCGATTAAAAAACACGTGCCTTGTCCTGGAAACCTACTGAAAACAGCACACAGTTCTACTTTCAATAACTCTAAGAAAGCTGAAGGAATAAAATAACAGAGATGTACAATAGCCATCCGTTCTTTCTTACAGATGTTATTACACCTTTCCGTCTTGTCTCCTTTAGACTATTTTGGTATTCTATACCGAGCCATTGCAAAATGCCTGCATATTTATAAAGTTTTTCCAGAAGCTAGCCACTTGAAAAATTTAAAACATACCACAGGCATGCTTAGCATTGTAAGAAGAAGTTTTTCATTTCACACATGCACATCTCTCTATACTGTCTTTATACATCACCTCTTAGACTAACCAGAAAATACTAACCAGGAGACAAGCAGAATGCAGGGTTTTGGTTTTTTAAACCAAAGCCCTTCACTATCTGTAGAACACAGACCTGAAATAAGTCTCACGAACAGCACCACAAGCAAGTTACAGTGTCAAAACTGTCTCCTCATGAAATATGAACACATTTTTCAGGTCAAGAAAGCATTAGGTGATTCTCTGAGTGTATATAATCTAGTCCTTGCTCTGACTGTGGCAGCAGTACCCCCTGCTAGTAAAAAAAGTAAATTGCAAAATAAAATACAAACCTNTCAGTCTCTTGCACAGAACTGCAAGCTGCAACTCTCCTTGAACCACATCAGCTCCGTCTCACAAAACTACCCGCACCTTGCCAAATTTATGACGGCAAAATTTCTAACAGGGTAAGAACCAGACTGACTTTGTTATCTCTGAAGGGAAAACTGTACCTCAACAAGTAATCTGAATTAATGGTATTCTGGAGAGTGATGTTCAAGTAAAAAATGTGGTTGGGTTTTTTTTCTGATAAAATATGTATTTTGAGCATACTCAAACCTGTTGCCCATTGAATAAATGATATCTACCCTACAATTTTTTCTCCCCCATGCCTAGAGACCAAACAGTAATAAAAAGATGGTTATATACAGCATGGGAAGCTCATATTGCCAAAAACTCCAGGCCAAGATTGGAAGCCAGGGAATGGGCATCAACAGTTGTGCCAAGCCTTCTATCCATCTATTACTAAATTGGCAAGAATTTCTACTACTTGACGAAAATAAAACTGAATTCTCCTACTTCCTTGCCAAATATAGGGTAAAGTCTGTAGCAGAAGGCAAAAAGCCAGTGTTTACAGATGGCCAACATGCTGTGCAGCCCTGTTCTGGTTAAGGCTTGCATTTTCCTACACATTCCCATGAAAGAATGATGCTACAGATGGACTGCATGAGCCAAGGTCTGCCCTAGAGTTCTGAAACGCACAGCTAGAACAAATGCAGTGGTTCGGGTTACTGTTTACTATGAGGGTGGTCAAACATTGGAACAGGCCTCCTAGCAAGGTGGCTGATGCCCCATGCCTACCAGTGTTTAAGTGACATTTGGGCAATGCCCTCAATAAAGTGCTTTAACTTTTGGTTAGCCCTGAAGTGGTCAGGCAGTTGGACTTGATCTTTGTGGGCCCCTTCCAACTGAACTATTCTAATTCCAGTTAATTCTGTTTTATTTACAGGCATTTCAGATGAAATGAAACCTATAACAGGTCAGAGATTGATCGATACATACTATGCAGACACCAACCCACAACACAGGTCTTTCACCAGGTCCAACTAAGTCAAATGCCTAATCAGAACTTCATGCCTAAGCTAGTTTTGGCACAGATTCTGCCTTCATCACTACTGGTACAAGAACATGTGGGAGATGCAGATGATTCTTTTTGCCTTCACCATCCTCACACTGACTGTACATTTTTTCCCCTCTTTACTGATGAGAGTTCCACATTCAAATCCAATCTTTCACTTGTGGAATATAGTTCCCAGGTTCGATTGCACTAACTATTCTGCAGTCAGGCATGCTTTCTCTTTGTTACTCCTGATTTTTGACCCAGATATTCATACGTATGTCTCTAGTTACAAATACATGAGATCTTTTAATTTGTAAAGGTTACTGAATATAAATGTTCCCAATATGATCATAAACAAGCAGTACAGGGTAAGACAGAAGTGTAACTATGAGAAATTAGTATATTAGGTAAATAAGACTGAAGAGGTTACAAGGTCCTCATTCTAAAACAGCTCACTGCTAAAAGATTTTTCAGATTTCTATATAATTCTCTGTATATTTTAAACATCAACAAAATCTTAACATAAGTGATTTGCAGCTAATGTCACATATCTGCATTTATGCTGAATTCAGAAGATGCATATCTCTTGTAATTTGAAACTAAAGGCTCTGATTTACAGTTTAAGGTGAAAGAAGGTCCTGGAACGCGTACAGACGACTTGCATGCTCCGACAATTATACAGATAAACATGTGTTGTTACCTTGTGCTCTGCCAACTGTATTCACTTGTCGCCTCACCACTCAAAGCACAATCCTGTGAAGGCTTACATACTCGCTTCCACTTAAAGCACCAACCTGGTTAATTGAAGTTAATGGGAAAACTCACAACACAGTGTTAAACAAGTGCAAGAATTAAGTCTTCACAAAGCTCTTCCAGTCCTAAGCATAGAAACATTTAAACAACATTTTTTCTAGTGTAACTACAACAGCATTTAAGCATCTTTAAAGCAAATTGGACAGTGAGAGTGCTTCTTGATTCTAAATATTACTTGCATTGCAATAGCAGTTGGAGGTCCCAAGTTAAATCAGCATTTGTTATCTAAAAAACAGACAAGACATAGATGGATAATTAAGGAAAAAGGATTGTTTTATATAAACAAGACTGAATAAACAGTGTGATGTTCTGTATTAACTCCAATTTCAGGACAGGAAGAATTGGTGTTTATTAGAAGATTCTTATACAAAGAGTTTAAAAAAACAGCATAAAACCACTCACCATTTAATTCCTCACAAGCCCTTGGTGCGTGTCTTACACTGGCACCAAGTATGGAGATTACTATTACACAGAAGCGTGGCCAGCAATTCAGACCATCCTACGAAAGTAAACCACATCCACAACTGAAAACAAAAACAGTCCAAAATTTTCAACCTAATCTGCAAGAAAACTCCTTCCTGACACCCAGTGAGTAACCCTGAGCACAAAACCACTCCTATCAGAAAGGCAACAGAGCTTTTGGAATCATTAAGAAAAATGGAAAACTCTCCATAAATCTCAGTTTCAGTGGCAGTCAATATTGAATGCTTTCAGAGTAAGAAAGTGCTCTTCCAGATCTCAAAAAGAAACCAAGAGAACCCCTAAATATTTGCCATTTGCTGATTTTATTTACTCACTTATTTTAAGGAGACTCAGATCTGCTATACGACTGCCTTTCATACCCTGGCAAGTATAGGTGCTAATATATATAAAATCATACAAAAATATAAAAGGCACATGCTACCCTACCTTCGTTCTTAAAATGGAAACCAAAAGGTCTTTTCCCATCTACTTATAAAAAATTACTTCAGCACTACTACATACTGTTACTACAGAGACTAAAAGCATAAATTTTATCTGAGTACAGGCTAACTTTGAAGCCCCTATAATGATATGTATAATTAAAACTACAAACTCAAAATTTCATTTATACCTCCTACTACTTGCAGTATGAGAAGGAGTGATAGTACAGGAGCTGTTTTGTATTCTCTTACTTACATTAACCAAGACAGCTTGCAGTGCAGATCCCTACATAATTTTGCTGGCAAATGTCTCTACAGAGAGGTCTGACAATTTACTCCAACTCTTTTCTAATTATTAACCAGCTATTAAGAAGTGGAAGGACTTTCCTTCTTATTGCAGGCCAGTTTAATTTCTTTAGGAGTCTTCTGAATCATTTTGAAAGTACAAGTTTATTATATCATTCCACTCATATTGAGGGCATCTTGAGAAATCAAAAAAACCTCCAGCAGACTGAACAGACTTAGCCTTAGGGAAAGCTGTTTCGATTCTTCCCCAATCCACTAGTAGCTACCCTGACAACGTAACAGTCTTTGCTACATTTCCGAGGCTCAACGCAGAATTCAGACTTCCTGGTCTGCAGTTGGTAGAATCAACACAAATACTCCCTTAAAAACAAACAAACAAACAAACCACAAACCCTCCTTTCAGAGTTGTTAGTTCAGTTAGTGACTTATGCTGCAAACCTTCAATTTGAGATTCACACCATGTTTAGAAACAACCAAACAACATTTTAGTATGGAAAGCTCCCTTAACCACTCCGCGCAGAGCACTAGCGCAAAGAACACATTTAAGTTTTATGTGATGGTTTTATTTTCTTCAACCACCCTTTTTATGTCTTGATCATCTACTTGCCCCACCAATATTCTGGTAGGCTTTCTGGTCTTAATGTACATGAACTATGGTTATTATCAAGCGTTATGCCTTTAGCAAGCTGATTCTCAACAGTCTGTTATGTGTCTGCCTTACTTAGCTTTGCTTTTGACTCGACGGCATCTCTGATCTATTTCCACCTTTTGTATTATGTCTTTTTATTACTAATAACTTCCTTTCTCCTGAAGTTTTGACACAGCAGCTTTTATTTTTTAGACTTCTGATACTGTATTACAAACTAGGGAAGGAAGAGAGCACTTCTCAGCTCTTAGAAGTGCCCCTTATGACGGCTACCTACCAGTTCCATACTGGGGGAAACACAGGACTGCTCCACACCTTCACAGCTTGGTTTCCACAGAATGGAAATAAAGGTTTGCAGGCTGAAAGGAAGCTGCAATGCACTGTAAGAGTCTTCTGATCTAGATAAAACTGAGACCAATATGCTACACCATATGATGTAGCTTGCGGTCAGCTAATTGAAGCTTTCGGATTTGCAGTACACGTTCCAGTTCTGCGTCTAATACAGTGACTTTACACGGATCCACAGCACCACAAATCATTCAGCCGCTCTTCCTCACTTCCCTTTAGCTAGTTGCCTCACTGATTTTTTTTTTTCTCCACTTTTATGCAAGCTAAACTTGACTACACTATGGTAAGAATTACAGAGTGCATCTTCTGTAGTTAGCAGATCCTAAATGAAAAGTTGTTGTTTCCTCTCCTACAGTTTGTCAAACTATTTCTTCGTGGAAGCATTCACTATAGCATCTAGCCTTTCGGTCTATGGCTTCTGTACCAGTGTAATATTAACTCAGACTGCACGGGACTAATCCAATTTCCTGCCACAACTCCTTTTTCTGCGTTTTTGCCACGAGTAATCACAGTGGGGGAGGACGAGGACGTGAGTGGAAGGGCACGTTATTGCTGAGAGTGGGTGAGAGAATAATGGAAGGGAGCATGGGAGTCACTGGGAGAAAGTAATACATAGGTAAGAAAGAAGAAGAACAAGACAAAAGCCTGATGCTGATATAAATTGAATACAGTAGAAAACAGGATCGATCTTGTTTATCAAACTTCTGTAATACTTTTTAGACTACAGAGGTTTTTTTAGAACACCATCCATAGAGAATGTGGCCTTATGAATGGCATAATAGGCAGATCTTTGACACCTGCCAGCTCCTACTCAGTCTTCACCTTAATTTTTGACCATGAACATTGTATGGCAAATAGATTTCAGCGTTAATTACAAAAATAAATTCTACATGTTTGCCACAGTATCACGAACAGTAAATTAAGCATGTCTGACAAACCTTGAGTCACTATTTTGTCTTTACGTTTTTAAAGTATAACATATTAGGGGGGGGAAAGTGTCAGTTCCATATTTAAGCAACTTCAAGAAAAAACTCATGAATAACTAACTGCACAAGGAGAGACAAGACCTGGAACACACAGAGTATAATTCCATATTTGCTCATAGGTTTCCTTAAAATAACAACAGTATTCAATCCCAGAGTGTGGTTTATAACCCTGTACTAGCTCACCATACCAACCTGACATTTAGTTCTGGAGAAAAAGCATTTCACTGCTCACTTTCAGCCATCTTGCGCTTGAGTATCAAATGAAATTTTTAATAGGAATTTTTTTTTTAAGTTAAATTTCAACGTTTTACAGGTGCCTAAAATTTTACATACTGTTATCCCTCTATCAAATTTGATTGAAAATATCCAAAAAGCTCAAAAATAACCAATGGAAGATGACCATTTGCAATTGCAATAAGACTCTTTGCCATAGGAAGCACAAACTGAAAAAGGGAAGACGTTGCTAAATAGATACACAGCAATATTTCATTTTTTAAAATATATACCAGCAAAGACACATCACAGTTTTCTTCGCTAGTGCACATTTGCAGCCTCCTAATTGATCAAAACATCACCTTTGAAACACGTTAGAAGTGTTAAATATTATAATTATAAATGCAGCACCCAAATCTTAATGTAAAACTCTAACCATAAATATTTGTGCAGTTTTATGAGAAC
The DNA here is from genome assembly GCA_013399475.1 of Chauna torquata. Classification (NCBI taxonomy): domain Eukaryota; kingdom Metazoa; phylum Chordata; class Aves; order Anseriformes; family Anhimidae; genus Chauna; species Chauna torquata. The sequence goes on along the minus strand of VXAL01006922.1, from coordinate 204,886 downwards.
AAAAACTTTCAATGCGGTACCACACGTAACAGAAACAACCTGTTTGTAGAACTTCTATATCATATATATGCTGAAGGATTTCCTAATAGCTTTCAGGTTAAAACCTATAGAAAAAAATGTAAATACTACTTCAGGTGTCTTTACAAAACACTTATGTGATATTTTCTATTTAAAGGTGATCACGAAACACCAAGTTAAAGGCAAAAACAGAACTACGGGATTTGACAGCTTTCTAAAAAATTCCTGAAGATATGTCTTATTTGTTTCAATAAGAAGTTAAACTGACAGGCAAGAAAAGGAAAAATAATAATAGTAATAACTAACTCTAATGCCTATTACAACATGATATTATATTATATGGATTCCAGTCTGAGCCACTATGGTAATCACGTGTTCCTACTGGATACAGAGAAAGACAGAAAAAAATAAATGCTCCCCTCCCTGCCCCTGGATATTGCTTTTGTTTTTCTAATCTAGGTAGAGGAATGCAAAATGTGGCACATGCACATTAAACCACACTAGGACTGCTCGATGAGAAGATTGCTTTATTATACACTTTACAAATGGCAGGCTGCAAAATAGGCAGTTTATCCTGTTTGTGAAAACGTAACTAGGAAGTTGAAATGCATGCTCTAATTATTTTTGAGTGAAGAGCGAGACTTGTGAGAAGTCAGTGTTCTCTTTCACATCAGGAAATGCATTGACTAATCACCACTTGACATTACTATAGAAAAATGATGCAAGAAGATACTGAAGATATTCATAGAATCATAGAATGGCTGGAGTTGGAAGGGACCTTAAAGATCATCCAGTTCCAACCCCCTGCCATGGGCAGGGATGCTGCCCACTACATCAGGTTGCTCAGGGCCCCATCCAGCCTGGCCTTGAACACCTCCAGGGATGGGGCATCCACAACTTCCCTGGGCAACCTGTTCCAGTGCCTCACCACCCTCTGAGTGAAGAGCTTCCTCCTAACATCCAATCTCAATCTCCCCTCTTTTAGTTTAAAACCCCTCCCCCTTCTCCTATCACTGTCTGCCCATGTAAAGAGTCCCTCTCCATCTGTTTTATAAGCCCCCTTCAAGTACTGAAAGGCCGCAATGAGGTCTCCTCGGAGCCTTCTCTTCTCCAGGCTGAACAACCTCAGCTCTCTCAGCCTGTCCTCATAGGAGAGGTGCTCCAGCCCTCTGACCATCTTTGTGGCCCTCCTCTGGACCCGCTCCAACAGGTCCACATCCTTCTTGTGCTGGGGACCCCAGACCTGGATGCAGTACTCCAGGTGGGGCCTCACGAGGGCAGAGCAGAGGGGGACAATCGCCTCCATCAACCTGCTGGCCACACCTCTGGTGATGCAGCCCAGGATGCAGTTGGCCTTCTGGGCTGCGAGCGCACACTGCCAGCTCATGTCGAGCTTCTTGTCCACCAGAACCCCCAAGTCCTTCTCCACAGGGCTGCTCTCAGTGAGTTCTTCTCCCAGTCTGTACTCATGTCTGGGATTGCCCCGACCAAGGTGCAGCACCTTGCACTTGTTGAACCTCATTAGGTTCACATGGGCCCACCTCTCAAGCCTGTCCAGGTCCCCTTGGATGGCATCCCTCCCTTCTGGTGTATCAACTGCACCACTCAGCTTGGTGTCATCTACAAACTTGCTGAGGGTGCACTCGATCCCAATGTCTATGTCATTAATTAATAAAGATATTAAACAGCACTGGTCCCAGGAGAGACCCCTGAGGGGCACCACTCATCACTGGCCTCCACCAGGACATAGAGCCGTTGACCACAAGTCTCTGGCTGCGGCCATCCAGCCAGTTCCTTGTCCACCCTTCAAACCCACATCTCTCCAATTTAGAGATAAGGATGACATGTGGGACCGTGTCAAAGCCCCTACAGAAGTCCAGCTAGATGACATCAGTCAGTCTTCCCTCGTTGACTGATGCAGTCACTCCATCATATTCATATTATAAGGCCAGTCAACTAGCCTTTATAGTATAAAACATAAACAAAGCAAAGTTTGGGAGTTGTACCACTGAAATGTAAGAAACCCTGATCCCTCATATAGGCTCATTAAGAAATCATCAGTAACATTTTTAGGTTGGGTCAATTTAATTTAAAAATTCTTAATCTCACAAAATCTTGTACTGTAAGGGCTTCTCTAAGTTTGCAAAACATACACAGGACTTTGTCACACTGTGGGCTAGTGCCAAAAGAATAAAAGGCAGAAAACCATACAGAATTGGAAATATCAACACCTCTTTACATTGTGAGCCTTCGTTCCTTAATGGTTCAAACACATACTAAGAACATGAATTCATTTTTTAGAAGTTTAAAGAGAATCTGAAATTCAGGAAACTTAGGCATTAGGTCAAGTGGAAGGAAGAGGAGCACAGAACAACATCTCTCCAAAGAAGGATAAATAAACCATGATAAATCTCGGAGTAGGTACAGACAAAAGCAGATTTTTGTGCCCTTCTGTCATTTCAGGAGGCTGAACACAGCTATGCACACAGAGAACTCCGTTTGGGACACCCTGTAACTGCACTAGGGGCTCTGCAAGTACTGCTATGCCAGCCAGGCAACTGTGGCACACTTACTTGCTTTCTATCAATCCTCTTTCTCTTCAAAGAGAACAGATCCTTCATCTAGTACTTTATAGTACACAACTTCAACTAGTTTTATTACTTCTAAAGAAAAACTTCATAAAACAACAGACAGACTACAGAAAATGCTGACAAATTACTTTATCAAGACTGAATTCCCAATATCCTATGTCTCAAAAAGTAGAAGCAAAACATTTCACACAAAAAAATAACCTTATCATAGCTATAAAGATATATTAAACTCATACAGACCAGTTGTTGATTTTTGACATATCACCAAGGAACTGATGCTACAACCACAACACAGCTGATTTAGCACTTCTGATTTAGCCCAGAAATTTCAAAAAACATTAGAAATGTTTTTCAACATTTTGAACAAATGTTCAAATTGTAAATGTCTTTAATTAAAAATAAGACTGTTCTAGAATATCGTACTAGATGATTTCTAATGACAATAGCATAAACTTTAACCGAATGAAACCAAAAAGCATTGAAGTAATAGGAAAGTCACATCCAGGATTATCAAGCTTTACACCCCCTAAACCTATAGTTAACTTCAAAGAGTAGATAATTTTCTATACACAGCATTTGCAAAAAAGCAATAACAATAACCACTACAAAACGAATTCAGGAGAAGAGAAGAGAAGAGAAGAGAAGAGAAGAGAAGAGAAGAGAAGAGAAGAGAAGAGAAGAGAAGAGAAGAGAAGAGAAGAGAAGAGAAGAGAAGAGAAGAGAAGAGAAGAG
>VXAL01006922.1:176653-201479 GCA_013399475.1 Chauna torquata | reverse complement strand
AAAGAAAAGAAAAGAAAAGAAAAGAAAAGAAAAGAAAAGAGAAAAGAAAAGAAATTTGGAAAGAGTAGACTAAGCGGGCTGGAAGACCCTGATACTTTGGGGTAAGAGCCTTTTAAACCCATCTATTTAATCATGCCATTCTAACTATACACATATTCTCTGCACTCATTCATTAAATACAGAGTCCTAATTTTGTAACAGAAGACTGCAGAGACCTAAAGATTCCTTACCTACATATCATTAATGTAAAAAAAAGTAAGCTAGGTGAAGTAAATTCCTCCCTGTGCTCCATTTCCCAAATTCTGATGATTCCCACAGGCCCTTCTAGGAACAGTGGTATGTTAATGGCACACTGGAATTAGTTACAGCTAGAGAAGGGGAAGCCGGTAGCACAGAAAGAAGGTAGAAATATTCCAGTCCACCAGAAAAAAAATATGGCAGATTTAAAATATTTAGCTCAGTACTAGGCTTTTCTTCTTGTACTACTCCTAATCTGCGTTATGGTATACACAGCTGTCCTGCTTTCTAAGTGCAACATAAGGCTGTTTGAGGTTTTCCACATTCAAAGAATTTACAGTGTATGCGGCTGAGTTATATGTCTCAAGTTAAAATACTACCAGCTAATCTGAACTAACAGATTTATAAAAACTGTACTCTCCTAATCAAGGCCAAGTCAACAAGCATTCCTTGTATGGAGTATCCTCAAACACCTTCACAAGCCTGACACTCTGGGAAAATACAGAATTGTCTGGAGTAAGTCAGGATTTGCAGCATACTGAAAATTTTTCCCCTTAAGACTTGCCCTTCACGATCACTGAGCCTGAAGTAAAGTATTTTCTTGACAAACTGAAACCAGTGTCAAAAGAACAACCTTTAGCAATGAGATCAGATGCTCTGCTATTCATAAAATTACAAAACACATGCTACAATTTGTAACAGCCATCACAGCAGTAAACTTAATATAGTTTTTGAAAGTTCTGCCTAACAAAGTGGGCCATGTTTCTTTGAGGAAGTCTTTAATATCTCCTCTTTCATACAAATCTGCCAAACAGACACATGCATGGAAAAATCTGGAAAATAAAATAAATATCATATTGTTTTCTTTCTTTTTCCTGGTCCTTTTTTTTTTTTTAAACTATATAGAATAAATAACTATTTTTTCATTAGTTCGTCTTTGATCTCCAGAATGTCATTAATTTTTGTATACTTTCTTCACTCCAATCCAGTATGTTTGAGCACAAGATTAATTATAAGAAAGTGCTTCTGTCATTTCTTAAAATAGATTCTGAGTGGGAGCACATGCCATCATGATGCTGTAAGTCATCAGGAAATTATGATGCAGTACTGTCTTATTCTAAAGGCACCTGCTAGCTAAGATCTGGTCAAGGTCATATTAGCACTTCTTACATTTTTCAGGACTGTTTTCCTTATCAGATTTAAAAAAAAAAAAAAAGTCCAGTAAACAATCAAAGACATAGTATATATTTTTCAAGAAAAAAAAAAAAGAAATAAACTTGACACCAACCTTTTCGAGCAACTTCAATTTAAATTTTACACAAAGGTGCCACTACCAAAATAAATTAAGATACAAAATGATAATCATGAACATATTAAGTGTAATTAAAAAATGTAGTGAACAACACTGAGCATTTATTTATCAAATAAAGCTAAAAATTAAGGTGAGGAGAACAAACTTCATATTTTATTTCTTTATTCATATTTTCAATCATAGTGCACGTAAATAAGAACTCGGAGGAAAAGGCTAGGGAGAGTTCCCCCAGTGTTTTTTCCCTGCTTGTTACAACCTTCTTAAAGCCTACACAAGTCATTTTCGTTATGGAAAGATAAGGAACACGACCACATCACAGAAATCATGGAAACAAAACCCTCTTAAGCAAAACAGGCAGTTATTTTTCTTTTCTTTCAAAAAATATTTGTTATTATTTAACTTAAACAACTTAAAGGAAAACTTCACCTCTTCAGGTGTACTAATAAAGCTTCCAGGCTGGGTGATTCCAGAATTTTCTGAATGTTAAAATATTTACATTTAAATGTTAACAAAACCAAGAGCTCCTGCTGCATGTTACAGCATGAATGTTACAGCATAAACATTCTTGATATTTTCTCCTCGTCTGCATGGCTCCTCAAATCTAATAAATGCATTTTTGCATACAAGTAAAATTCAGGCCCTCAAGTCCTTTACAAAGCAATCCGACAAACACCACGTGACTTCCCTAGAAATCAGAGATAATATATGCGTTTTAATTTTCTTGTGGAAACTTACTTAGAAGGCAGACGTTCCACTCCGGCAACGCTAAGAGGCACATACAAAAGGTAACGCAGAACTGCAGCTAAGGCAGCACGCGCTCGCGCTATGGAAGGTTGGTGGCAGATGCTGTGTGGTAGCACTGCAGGGCAGTCCCGAGCCCAGGGATCTACCAATGGCTTGGGACTACAAACCCAAAACTCCTGCAGATCCATGCTGGATTACAGCAAGTACCACAGAGGAAAGGAACTTGGATTTCATTCCCTGTTAGCTGATGAGGATTCAAACACATCCATTCATTTCCCAGAAGAGTGCCCTAATTAACAGACTAAAAGGCTGGATAGAGACGAACTCCTTATGTTAAAGCTAGGTGACTACAGAGCAGAGAATTAAAATGTAATGGCATCCAGACAATCAGCACTAAGGACCATGCTGTAGCCAGCAGCTGGAGCACTTAACTGGGAGAGACACCTAGGTTCTCGTCCCTACTCCACTAGGACTAAGAAATAGTCTTACTTCTGTTTTGCTGCTTGCCTTCTAACAGAGAAAGAAAACACTGCAATCGTTCAAAACGCAAAGATCTGAACCCTATTCTCTTCCCTCCCACTGCATGGTCCAAACTGCTAATTTTAAGATACTGAAGCATCACCACATCTATGTCTCTTTTTGGATCTAGCCTAGGAAGCATTACAGAGACTTGTTTGACTGACTATTTATATCTCTCTTCAGAAATTTAAGACTTCTTAGGATTTGGGCACCTCTTCAGCCACGGAGCTTTTTTAATTTCAGAAGTGTATGGCTAGGGAGGAGTGCTCTTCATAGCACTGCTCCACAGACAGAGTAAAGGCAATGCATTCCATCCTCAGGAACATTTACAGATGCTTCTACTTTTACTGCTGCATTTACTGGAGCAACCATGATATCCCCAAGTAAGTATTTGCAGAACTGGATCAACAGAATATTCTCCGCTCTCCACAGCATCCAAACTAGTAAATCCACCTCATCAACAAGTCTAAAACCAGACTCAACAACTCCCCTTGGCCCCAACACCTATCAACATATTATAGAGTTGAAGTTCTTCAATTTCAGCATTTTTTAATTTTATTTTAGCAACCTGCAGCTTGTGGATCATATACTATTTTTTCCCTCCATCCAAAATACATCCAAAAACCTTCACTCCAGCCTTAAAACACAGAAGAAATTTAATGCTCACAAAGATTAACCAATATGATAAATTAACCGTGAACTATTTGTTCGTTCTTTTAGAAATTGTTATATGCTTTTGAATACCGCATAAGTTAAATTCATTAACGGTGCTTTGCATCTTCAACTTCTCACCTCAAACTCTTATTCTCTGGAGCAAGGAGGGATGCAGCCAGAAGTAAAACCTCAGATTTAAGAGGAAGACAAAATCCATCACAGAATCACAGAACGGTTGAGACTGGAAAGGACCTCTTGGAGGCCATCCAGTCCAGCTCCCTGCTCAAGCAGGGACACCTAGAACAGGTTGCCCAGGAACACGTCCTAACAAAACGTTTCCTGATGTTCAGACAGAACCTCCTGTGTTCCAGGTTTGTGCACACTGCCTCGTGTCCTGGCACTGCAAACCACTGAAAACAGCCCAGTTCAATCCTCTTTGCACCCTCCCTTCAGGTATTTATACATATTGGTAACATTCCCCTGAGCCTTCTCTTCTCTTCTCTAGGTTAAAGAGTCCTGGCTCTCTCAGTCTTTCCTCATACGAGAGGTACTCCAGTCCCTTCATCACTTTCATGGGTCTTTGTTGGACTCTCTCCAGTCTGTCCATGTCTGTCTTGCACTGGGGAGCCCAGAACTGGACGCAGCACTCCAGGTGTGGCCTCACCGCTCCTGAATAGAGGAAAAGCCTGTCACTCTGTGTATGTCATTTCCAGTGGATTAGCAGTGCCTCAGTAAATGAAGAGGTTTGCAAACCTTAGTTATTAAAGAAATATATAGTTATTAATGTTAGAATATTTTTAGTGCAAGTCTCTCCTTTAGATTAGTGACTGCACTTTAGCTCTCACCCAGAAAGGTAAAACTCTGGTGATGTTGATCATGACAGACTATGAGGAAAATCGAAAGCTTCTTGACTCTGTTAGAGAGAAGCATATAACAAAAATATACATTACATACTTCTAATGTACAGAATTGTACTTCTCCGAATTAGCTAATTTGAAATGACTGATGAATTGATACAGACCTTTGTATTCTACAGAATAAACAAACCAATTCTGTAGAATCTTAGCTGTTTGGCTAACAAACTCTATACTAAAGGATTCTGTCTAAGAACGAAGGAATGAAAGTGAATGAGACCGAGGACAAAGCTACGTACATGTAATGCTTTCAAGACACGCAATCCTGGTTACTTAATGTGAAAAGGCTTAGTAAGAAACAATACTCAAGCACCAAAAAATCCTAAAATAACACTCACCTTTCAACACATAGAAAATTTCTAGTGAAATAAAATTGTTGTAGGTGTTCTAAGAGCACTCTCAACCACTACATTTTGTTTGTGTTTTGTTTCTTTTTTTTTAAAATAACTGTAGGCCTTGGATGCAGCAACTGTCATTTATTAAATACTTACATAACATCTAACTTAATGTTCAAATTGACAGTGAAATCTAGCTATCTGTATTACATTATAATAGTTCTCTACAATAATTCTTAAATAACCAATGAGCGTGTTTTACTAGTAAGCCATATTTTAAAAGTCACACTGGAGTAGCCAAAGCTAATTATGAGTGAATCCAAGTTAACACAAGAATCCAAGATTATTCAAGAACCTCACATATTAATTTAGCATCAGTTCTTGTCCTCATAGACTTGAAAAAACATATTTTAGCATATAGCCTATCTGGCATATAAATTTCAAGACTTCCTTAAGACTTCTTTCCTACCTTAGAATTTGCAAAGTAAAGAAAAGATAAAAGAAATCTGCAGAATGTATAAATCAGAAGTGATCTGTGCTGGCAGAAACAACTTCATACAGATTTATACAGCAAGCCATGCTATCAGTCACAATCTAATACCTGAAATTACATTCAAAACAGAATAAATCACATAACAGTGACAAGCCATGCAGTACTGTGAGCTTTAAATATCTTTAAACCAAGGCCTCACTGAAATGATCTCATCTGGGCACCCAGTAAAAGGGTTTTCTTCAATTACATTCACTTAAGATGCAGACTGGGTTTTTAACCATGTTAAGATGCATCATCAATGCACAGTAACAGACATTAGATAGCTGTGTAACAGCCCAGAGGAACACTACAGATGTATTCCATTGACTTAAATTGAACTAACATAGTTAAAATGTGTGATTTTTTTTTCCTATGAAGAAAACTCCTTGAAAGTATGGAAGATGAATTTCCATTTCTGATTCCATTGAAGGGAAAGAAAAGGAGATGAATTTTCAAAGACTCCTAAACGTCTATAAAAAGCTAACACGTGAGAAGTAAAATTAATGTTATTGACAAATTGTAGGAAAACAATTAATGAACAATGTGAACAGACAATAGATGTTTATAAGTCTTTCCTCATCCTACAGGTTGCGTATCAGAATCTATGGTAAAGCCACAGAGTGGGACATTGCTTCCTTGCAATGCCTGTATTATTTTGTAATAACGCCTGTATTTCTAAAGAAAGGGGACAGGCAGATTAGTGAAACAAGCTATAAAATTTCTTACAGGTGTTTTTTGTCTGGTGGAAGGCACCATACACAGGTGAACTAGACTATTCTGTCCGTCTGACTAACAAGTAGATAAAAAATAGAGCAGAACACAGAGCCCAGCCTAAAAAAAATCTACATTCTACAAGGAAACGACTGGCTTGGTAGAGAGATGAAAGGAGAGCAGTAGATACTATCTACGTTGACTCCAGCAACGCTTTTGACACTGTCACCCATAAAATCTTCACAGAGAAGCTCACAAAGGATGGGTTGGAGGAGCAGATAGTAAGGTGGATCAAAAACTGGGTAAACAGCCGGGCCCCGAAGGTAGTGATCAGTGACGCAAAGTCTAATCGGAGGCCAGTGACGAGTGGTGTAAGCTGGGACTGTTCAGCCTAGACAAGAGAAGGCTCAGGGGGATGTTTCCAATGCCTACAAATACCTGAACGGAGGGTGCAAAGACGATGGAGACAAGCTCTTTTCAGTGGTGCCCAGTGCTAGGACAAGAGGCAGTGGGCACAAACTGAAACACAGGAGGTTCTGTCTGAACATCAGGAAGCACTTCTTTCCTGTGAGGGTGACCAAGCACTGGCACAGGCTGCCCAGAGAAGTCATGGAGTCTCCTTCTTGGAGGTACTTAAAAGCTGTCTGGACATGGTCCTGCACAACGAGCTGTAGGTGGCCCTGGCTGAGCAGGGCGGTTGGACCAGATGTCCTCTAGAGGTCTCTGCCAACTTCAGCCACTCTGTGATTCTGTGACTGGGCTGAACACGCACACTAAGAAGCTGTAGAGTATCTGACAAGAAGGCGGCACAGCAGTGAGAGAGTTATTAAAAGGTTGGAAATTTCTGTTCTGATATCTAAGAAATCAAAGAGGACAAATACAGAGTTTTAAAGAGTTTCTTGCTGACAACAGCAGGCTGATGCTAAAGCTTTGCTACAGTCATGAAAGAGACTAACAGAAGATGTCGTAAAAATGACAAGCTAGGCAAGGCTACATAGGTATACATATTCCCAGGTAGCTGAAAAGACACACAAAAGAGCACAAAGAATCTTCAGACAACTCAAATGAAAAACTATCAAGACAATTTTCTAGAGCTGAGCAAAATCCAATATGAAGACAATGTACTACAGGCTCAGATATAAGCAGAGGAGCTCTGTACCTTCAGACTTTCCACTTTATGCCATAGCTCTCTGTACAGATAATTTTATTTTCTTCAGTCTCAACCTGGATTAGGAAGCTGCATCCAATATCATACCTCTCCCTTCCTAAAACACAAGCACCTGGACCTACCTCTGTTTTTAAAAGCAAATGAGGGTTCAGATTACGTAAAGGTGGAATCTCTCTTCCAAATCCTAAAACAGATTGAAAAAGATGCACTTCTGCCTGCATGCATGGATGTGTGCACACACACACACCACACACAACAGAATGGAGGAAGTGCAGGCCCCATGTGTTCTAGCAAAGCAACTAGAAATATTCCTCTCCCACCCTTTGGCACTTCAGGAGACCAAAGAAAATAGATATAACACATTTTGAGAAGCAGGGACCTTCATGTGTGATAAGCTGTACAACTTGAATTTACAGTGTCATCTAAAGAAGAGAGACTGGACCAGTGAAGGCTTCACCCACAGAGGCTTATTTTGGTTTGTGAATAGCTTTTTCACATTATTAATTTAGTTTATTGGAAATAAGTTTAATTTATTTAGAGTAAATCAATTAAAAACAAAAAATGTGTGTGCAGAAAGAAAACACACATGAATCTCTTCAATTTCTCTTTTAAGAAATAAAATCAGGATCTCTTATCCCAGCAATATTAACTTGCAAATAGCTGTTCCAATACCAGACTGAAGCAGCAACCAGTGGGACAGGGCAGAGAGCCTACTAGTTCACAGCAAGATCACCTTAATCACTGCGTGAAACATTGAGAGCGGGATGATAAGGGAAAAGTAAACCAAAACACAAATCACCACCTTCCTTGTCACAAAAATAATCCCTTGATATAACAACACTATTTCTTTACTGTAAGGATTCTCTTTCTCTCAGTATGCTTTTAAAACTATAGCAAAGGAAAAAGCAGCAGACAAGTGCCTTTTGTCGGAAACGATTTCTGAGGAACTCTGAAAACCCTAGATCCTTTTTACAAGTATATTTCATTGAACAGTGTGAAGTACTTTTTATTTGTTAGCACAAGTATCTACTCATTAAAAAAAAATCAGAAGAAATATATGTCATTGTTACAACTACGCACAGAACGATTGCCTATAACTCTTCTCATCTGTTCTTTCAGGCAAACAGAGAGTGTCTATTAAACTTTGTCTCCAAGCAAGTAGCTCTTCAAATCGAATTTCAGTTGGAAGTCAAGACAATGGAAGCAGTGAACCAGTTCCAACCAATAAGGTAGTCTGGACTGTCAGAATCCATTTCTTTAAGATGATTCAAAACATCTTTTCTAAAGACATAACCTGTATATGCTACTCAACAGTTTATACTCCAGCAGTTAACTAATACTGCTTAGGTACTACCACTTAAAGAGCCTTATTAAGACTACTGCTTAAATCTAAAATAAAGAATACAATAAAAAAAAAAAAAAGAAAGGCAAAGCCTTTAAACTGATAAGAAACCTGTAGCTTTATTTTATGCCAACAGCATCACTGTACTGGGTCTGTCTGGGACAGAGTTAACTTTTCTCACAGAGCTAGTGGGGTACTGTGTTTTGGATTTGTGATCAAAACCCAGCAGCCCAGTGTTTTAGCTGTTGCTGAGCAGTGCTTGCACAGCATCAAGGCCTTTTCTTTGTCCCACTCTGCCACCCCAGCAATGAGGCTGGGGGTGGGCAAGAAGCTGGGAGGGGGCACAGCCAGGACAGCTGACCCAAACTAACCGAAGGGATATTCCACACCTTATGATATGGTGCTCAGCAACAAAAGCTCAGGGAAAAGAGAAGGAAGGGAAGCACACTTATGGTTATGGCATTTGTCTTCCCAAGTAACCATTACGCATGGTGAAGCCCTGCTTTCCAGGAAGAGGCTAAAGATCTGCCTGCCAATGGGAAATAGTGAATGATTTCTTTGTTTTGCTTTGCTTGCATGCATAGCTTTGCTTCATTTATTAAACTATCTTCACCTGCACCCCCAAATCTTCTCACCTTTGTCTTTCTGATTCTCTGGCCCATCCTGCTTTGGGAGAATGAGTAATTGACTGGGTATGGGCTTAGCTGTGGGACAGCATCAACCCAACTGTCATGGTTTTGGCTGGGACAGAGTTAATTTTCTTCGTAGAGGCTCACACAATGCTGTGTTTTGGATTTTTGATGAAAATAGTGGCGATGTTTTTGGTTGTTGCAGAGCAGAATTTACATAGAGCCAAGGACTTTTTTGCTTCTTGTGCTGCCCTGCCAGCGAGGAGGCTGGGGGTGCACAAGGAGCTGGGAGGAGATATAGCCAGGGCAGGTGACCCAGACTGACCAAAGGGATATTCCACACCATACGGCGTCATGCTCAGCAATAAAAGCTGGGGGAAAGAAGGAGGAAGAGGGGGACGTTGGGAGTGATGGCGTTTGTCTTCCCAAGAAACCATTACGCGTGATGAGCCCTGCTGTCCTGGCAGTGGCTGAACACCTGCCTGCCCATGGGAAGTAGCGAAAGAATTCCTTGTTTTGCTTTGCTTGCGTGCGTGGCTTTTGCTTTACCTAGTAAACTGTCTTTATCTCAACCAATGAGTTCTCGCACTTTTACCTTTCTGATTCTCTCCCCCATCCCACCTGAATACAGCGAGCGAGCGGCTGTGTGGCACTTAGCTGCCTACCGGGGCTAAACCACAACATAAACGCAATCACTTTCAGTGATTTCTTTCAGTTACATCCTTTTTAATGTATTAAAGCATTACATATAACAGATATATTCTCCTGGACAACAGACAACTTATAAATTCTCTGGCTGCAAAATGAAAGAAACACAGGAAAAAAATTGAAGTCTTGAAAGAATCAACATTAACACCATGGTCAAAATGATAACACTTACAAGCAGTTATATATGGAAGACATTCTTCTCAGAGCTATATCAAGAAAGGTAAGATGGAGTGGGAGAAAGAAGTATTTCATCGAAGTCGACTACGGCATTCAGGAACACAAGGCAAAGTGGAAGAGACGCCTTGTAGTCTGGCGGAGGTGGGGTGAGGGGTGCAGGGAGCATAATTATCAATATTGGCCCAATAATGAAATCCTAAGATTCCACAAGACATCAACTCAAAGTAGTTCCAAACAAAAAGCTCCAAAGAAACAAGCATTTGTCATTTAGCAGAAATTCTGTAAGAAAATTAGATGTGGCTGCATCCAAGAGGTTGACTTTTTCACCTAGCACCAAAAATAATCTACAGAAGATATATGCCATACATTTGATCAACAAACTCTGTATCAAAGCACATACAACCAAAGGGAAAAAAAAGGGAAAAAATGTAAACAACACTTAGTAAACAAAGATTTCAGCTTGTCACATGGCAGGCAACAAAAGATATTACTGTCAGTCCTAAAGGAAGCGTGGTTTTGTCAATTCACAAAGAACAGGATCTACACAACAGAAATAACAGTATTTAAAAGTATTTTCAATATAACAGCAGCAAAGGGCTGAAAAGACATTTCCAGTATTTAGCCAGCACCATTTAAACTGAATGCAGATGAAAAGTCAGATATGGAAGAAGATGACAGCGCAGGAATCTGTTGGCCTTACTTCTTTATCTTCCATTCTTTTTAAAGAAGAGCTAAATTTATTACTTATGTTTTTTTCTCTTGCAAGCATTAAGAGTGTAGTGTGCTGAAGCATTTTGATTGAAGGCGAGGAGTGGCAGGAAGAGAGGACCTGCTGAAAATCTTGGGAGTACTTTTTTTTTTTCTCCAAAACTTTTCCTTTTGATATCATCTGTAATATAAGTCTTAATCAAACTCTGAAACCTCACCAAAATCCCAACACTTCTGTAATATAGGTTAATAAAGAAAAGTAATTAAAATAAACAGAATCTATCGTTCCCCTGGAAGAAGACATGAGTAAAGCAGGAACTGATCCACAGATCAACCAGGCATCACCAGAAGTAGCACAATCACTTGAAAAACAGGATGCTAATCATTTAGTATCCAAGAAAAAGAAACATGCTGAAAAAACAAATAGCAAATGCTTCTGTGAGTGTGACTACATGAACAAAAGGCAACTGAATTTTTGGGCCATTGTATGTAGCCTCAGGCCACTGACTCTGAAATTGCAGTCAGTGGATGACGAGTGGTGCACAGGTTGATGAGATGTCATGTTATCTATTCAGTCTTTTTCAAAGAGTGTAACTCCTGGTTTTCCCAGCTTGATAAAAGTGCACTGCAGCAATAACACAAGTTTTGAGGGTCTGGCAACAGCTTATTCCCTAAGAACATGGGGCGCTAGTGCCTTGGCCAAAGACCAATTTTTCTCATTCATTACTATCAAAAGAAACAATCCTACCTTATTCCTACTGCCAGTAACTCGTTCCCGATTCCACGGTGTGCACAAGCATTTACCCACTGTAAACCAATAGAAATTGACTCAAAACTACTTTGGCAAAGTATTTTCATCTGGATTACTTCACAGTTTGGTTTGCTATATATAAGAACAATTTTGCTGGCATAAACGAGAGCTCATGCACAGGATTACTTCTCTAGGTGGGATTAATTTCACTATTACAAAAAGAGAGTAAGAGAAATTTATCATAAACAACTGCTAAAAGATTCAATACTTGTCAACTTCACATGAGGTTTGATGAAGAATTTTTAAAGAGAGCCTCTTTAAAACTGGGTTTACAAGCTTTTGGTATATTCAGTTTATTTCTCTATTTTTTAATAAAAACAATTTCCTAATTTTGCCCTCGTTGAGTGATGTGTTAAACTTTTGCAGTGAATCAGATGCTTCAAGATACTTCTGGAGGCATAATCATTAAGCACAAAAATCTTTTTCCATGTTTAGCTAGTCTGCTTTCCAATAACAGCCTTTATGCCTCATCTCTAAAACCTCAGTCTCTACATACTTTGCTAGAAGCTATACTTTATGATAAGATCTTGCATTTATATAACGTTGCCATCAACAGTTGCCAACCTCTATACTTCCTCCTTCTCCCACTTCCCCAAAAATTCCATTTTTATTATTCATCTTTAACCTGTTCTTCTAGAAGGAGTGTTTTTCAATGGTAGGATTGCTTTTTCTGTGACTACAGCATTTCAGTATTTTCTGCTATTTTAAACCACAATGCCTCTTTATCTTCACTATGAATGTATCTTAATGCTGAAGATGCTACTTACATTGTAACTTGTAAAATTCAGTTTAGCCAGCTAGCTTTATCTCCATGCACTGCATTTGGATGCCAAAAACACGGTCAATACATAACTAGTAGCCATGGAGACCATGGAAACGTACAATATTGGACAAACGCACGGACCAGCAGGCTTCTGATTTTAAGTGAAATAAGGCCTTAAGCAAATGCACAGGGTTTCCTGACCACAATTATATAACTGAACTATCCACCCTCCTTATGTCAACCCAGTCGTCATTCTCGCCTGCCCACCCTACCCAACTTTTGAAGGAAATATCAAGAATTCCAAAGCCTGACTTACTCAACTAGCTGATGCCTGTGACTGGTTGTCCCAGTTACCTCCATCACATGGGTAACAGTCCATTGAAGAGAAAGCCAAAGATTCTGCTCATGTCAGCAGGAAGAATGTATGCAGGACAAAAGTGAAATTAGAAAATTATCTTGCATGCAGATTTTTCAATAGTTGGTATACAGACAGGCGTCCAACAAAAGAAAACTAAGTCAATAGCGTATCTACTGCCACTTAGCGCACATCAGTTAGCATCCTCAAAGTTAGCATATTAGTTAATTTGTGTAATAAAGATATGCTTAGAAAAAGTATTCCAAGTGTAAATAAGCTGATAGATAGAACGATGACAAAGAAGTCTTCTGAGCAGAAGACAAATGAGAATTGGTAGAAATGGGTAATTTGTCTCATATATATGAGAGAGAGATATATACATTAATATATGGATATACCTATATAAATAATATGCATATAGTCTTCAGATTAGTTCTCTTTATCGGGCATACTATAGCCAAGATAATAATTTACAAAAAAACATGTTGTAAGTTTTGGGTATTAAAATTTAGTATATTAATCAAAACAGAGACCCAGTCTTCCTACTTGTCTGTAAATGCATAATGTAGTTTGCCTTTTGCCAAGATAAGTACTGTAGAAGCCTAACGTTCAGCTTTCCTAGTTACCCTAACACAGGTGGTTAGCTCTTCATTCAGCACAAATGTCTAGCATAATCTTCATATTCACCTTGCTACTACACACATGAAACGAAAGTTTATATACAAAGTGGGAAAATATTTTGAGCTACGCCTTCCTTAAAATAATTTCCTGTAATGGCCAAATCCTTCCCTTCCTTCACTATTTTTTATCCTGCTTGCTATTCAGTGGAGGCAGCGTCTTTGCTTGTCAGTCAGTGCAAGCTAGCAAATACCACTGGGAGGGTACCTGGCCTGACAAAGCAACACTTGCAAGGAAGGAGGTTGCAAGTTAGAAAAAGGAGTGTCAAGACTATCTTCTGAATTAATCTAGGTGAACTACAAAAAAACAACCCATAATTAGATCTGCTGTGCAATCCAGCCACTCTCTCATGCTGGCACTCCTGAAGTCCTTCACTAAGTTGATTCAACTTGTTCAGGCTGCAGAAAACTCATCCCTCCCCCCACAAAAAGAGTAGCTTTCCACTGGGTTAGCCAGTTAACCTAGCTTTGCACAGACTGAGAAATGGCAGGACGGAACCAGTGTGCAAGAGAGAGAGGCCCATACAACTGGAAAGCGGGGCAGAGAAAAGCAGAAGCATGCTTTCCCACAACAGCCAGCAGTTAGGCAAGCTAAGTGACACCGCGTAACTCCACAGAGGTAAATACGTGGGTGGGGGAGTAGCAAAGAAAGAACACAGTCTGAAATGTTTGACCGTAGAAGTAAATCTGGACACAGCCCCATTAGGCTCAAAGGACGTGAACAGTTACAGAAGCCTGCAAGCTACACCACGAGAAAAGTCTCTCTGAATAACACAGCTTGAGACGCAGGGAATGCAGGAAGATAAAAACCCCTGACAAAGCATTGCATGTATTTCTCTGACACATAAACCAGAAAGGTACTGGTAGGGCCTGTTCAAACTAAGTATTAGTGTAAACGTGATTCTTCTGTCATTTCTTCATCTATAGCTTTTATAAAAAAAATCCAGTTGTGTAGCTTATTTTGGACTTTTGAAATGCTTCACTTAATACTGAAAGTCCCCGATCACCATACCTTGGTTCACACTGCAGAGAAGAATCAAAGCACAGATGTTGGATTCCTTGTGGACAAAGCTAAACGAGACGTACTCCAACAGCGCACCCAGTGTGCTCCAACCATTACTTGGAGTTCACTCCATGGGTTTTGAGCTGGTGTGAAGCAAAACACCATCAACAGTGTGGATGTGGAGTCCCCAGCAATAAGTGTGTTGCTCTACAAATCTGCTTTTCTCAGGCTGCTCTACTTTCTAACATAGACTTTGCTTAAATTGGCTGAAACCACAAAAGGCAAATTACCTTGCTGAGTTACAGCCAAAAGATTTATGTACGAGGAGCACCAAACCAAAGATTTTAAAAAGCTCTCTATTTATGGTTGCAAAATTGAGAGAGCATCTAATTATCCAAATATAAAGATTTCTGTATCTGCCTGCTTTTTACTGAAATGGCTGCTAGTTGGAACGATGGCTTCTAGGGGTTTAAGTTTAAATTTATGCTTTGAATGAATTATAATATATATTTTGCTATTGCATCAAATGGCTCCAGGCTGATGTTTTCACAGTATCTTAAACATATAGGAAGCTCTTGAATATGCCCTAATTGTTAGATACTTTCTAGATGCTAATGAGATCTTATCCATTCCTTTTAAAGTGTTTTTTGTTTGCATATTTTTCTTATGCATAGTTGAATTTACCTTCTAGAGGCTAAAATATAGGTAGAATGTTCTTAACAGGTGTTTGTTCAGTGCAGAACAAAGGAGAAGAGGAATAAGCTCACTGTAAGACTTGCTAGAATTATTGGGGAGGGTACCAGGAAGCTGATACTATTCCAGTAATACTGAAAATGATTATTTCATATCCAAAATCTCCCTTACAATTTGATGAGCCTTCACAGCATCTTACACATAACAATAACTAAATATAAGACATGCTATGAAAGAATTAAGAGATTTTTCTAATATTAAGGACAATCCATGTGTCCCAGTTTAATACTATACAGAAATTTGCCTCAGATGCCTTTTCCAGAAAGATGTTCTGTTCATCAAAGCACTCAAAAGAAGTCTATCTGAACCCTTTTCTGACAAAACAATGGTGAAATGACAACTAGTATTTTCATTAATTCCCTTTGATCAACTGCTAAGCCAGAGAGAAAAGTCAAGTACTGAAACCACTGTGCATAAACTAGAGCTATCTCCTTTGGAACAGAGAAATAGGAACAGGCAGGTGAGCATCCCTGAAGCTTAACAATCACAGGAGATTCTCAGTTGCTTTTTTCAGCAGTTGCTTTTAACGTGAACTTTAGAGTTTCCATTTTGATCTTTGATGCTTAAAAAAAAGCCTGTGCCTCACTTAGATTAGAAGGTCCCACACACTGGAGACACTACTAATCGTTTCAATTCTTACCCTGTTGGAATTTAACTGGCATGATCAGACTTCAGGGTTTTACAGCTTACCTCCCTACTGTGGAACAGAGCGTGTTCCTAAAACCATGTCAGAATAGCATTCAATTCTGTAGTAGTTTAAATACACTCAACTTGAATCTTAAACATCTTACTAACATGATTATTCCTAACTTCCTGAAGTTCTGTGCCTTGCCTTCCCTCCAAATACTTATGCCATATAGCACTATCCTGTAGCCACGCTTACTTCAAAAAGCTGTAAGATCTCTCTCAAAAATCTCAACAGCCTCTTCAATCTTCTGGTTTATTCTACATAACTTTTACCAACCTCTACTTTTCTTCATTCTGCTAAATAAATGCCAGAACAAATGTCTGCACATACAGGATGGTTTGGAATCCCTCACAATGGGAAGCTGGGAAGAAAGGAAATCCCCGTCCCAGACTGTTCAGTCTGTTCAATCAAATTGATCATCAAAAAGCCTACCATCAAGTATATTTTACAGTTAACTAGAACTACTTTCACTTATATTTAGCTAAAGCTAGTATAACAAGGGATTTACACCTCACTGATCTACTATATGCATATATCAAGACAAAGGTACATCATCAGAATGACTGAATGAGACTGTATTCTTTAAGGACACCATGATGATGGAAGTAAAAAATTCTGGAGATTACAGAAATATTCCCCACCCAGCCCAACTTTATATACCATTTGTTCTAATATATGCTCTAAATTTTCTTAAAGTATGAAATCAGAGCTTAATAGCAATACTGAAGTTTTATCCAGAGGTGGTTACACACTAGCATCTGTTGCTGCATCTCTGGAGTTTTCTGAGTATTATCTACAGAAACACTTTGTCCCTGCACTACCTTTTACAGTTGTTTCAAAACATACCTCCTCAGTATGCATAATTTAAAGCTCATTTTTCCAAGGAAGCCAATTTTGAGGATCCTTGACTTGCCACAGGCTTATTTAATGTCTCCCCTGGAGTATTTAGACAACTGAAAAGTAAAATGAAGCAAAAAAAAAAAGGAGGAAGTGAGAAATACCTATTCCTTTTAATGTTCATTTTTTCTGCTTTTTCTGGAAGCAACAGGCATTTTTGTTGCCAGATATGTACCTACTTTTAGGCATCCAGCCACTTTCTCCTTATTATTCTCTGACGTAAAGCTTCTGACAGG
Organism: Chauna torquata; assembly: GCA_013399475.1. NCBI lineage: Eukaryota > Metazoa > Chordata > Aves > Anseriformes > Anhimidae > Chauna > Chauna torquata. The sequence continues at coordinate 184,606 of VXAL01006922.1, read as the reverse complement.
GAGCATACAGTAAGCCTTTGGGTTCTCACCCATCTACACTGCCATGCCATTACTCTACAGCACATGGAAGAGCCACGTCAGTGGGAACCTACCTAATATCTGTTTGAACTCCTGGCATTTTTCTTCTTCCAGAAACATATAACGCCACCCAGATTTTCCCAAGACAAGACTTGCAAGTACCTATGTGAAAGGATACGTACCTGCCTGACACCAACGTCTTCTCTTGCACAGGCTGCTCTGTCATCTTAACTCCATGAAAATTGTTTCAGGAAGGGATAAGAGATAGCCAAAAAGAAGTTTACTGGTTTTCCAAATTCATAACTACTGCCACTTTCAAGTGTCTCAAGGTCTTTTCAAGAACTGCTAGATGAAGACTTTACAGACTTGTGACACTTCATCTCAGGCCTTGCTGTCAATCCTTCTCTAAATGTCCTATCGCAGGGCATGAACAGCAGTTTGCTAAGGGAAAAAGCAGGGGGTTACTGTTTTAATGGCAATCTGTGCATACTCCATCATTTGCAGAGATCCTAGGAACCTTCCCCTTGTGAGTCAGACCTGCAGGATACCTGACAGCAATTCATTTTAATTCCTAAAGAATGCATATTGTTCTTCATCCATACAGCTTCCCATAAAACAATTCTGAGTAACAGCTTGCTTCCTAGTAAATACCTTCCATCATTTAAGCAGGATATGGTGTTTTTCCCAGTCCTCAAAAACAGCACCACATAGAGAAGCCCTCATCCTTTATCAACAGTGTTATAGTGCTGATTGCTATTTATCCATTATACTTCTTTGGACAACCATAATCATAGATACCACAATGGTTTTACTAAAGATGCTAGCAACTAAGGCTGTAGAACCTAAAGTCTTATTTCTGTAAATTGGCATTTTTAGATTCAAGAATGTTTGAAGAGTGGGGCAAGTTGCACGACTTCAAGATTTCAGTATGAATTTATATCCCTCACAACACGTTTCAAAATAAAATCAAATAAAATCAAAATAAAAAATAATAATTAAAAACCACACACAACCACCAAAAGCCAGACCATGTACTTAAATTTCTGCTTCCCAATTTTACAACTCAGAAGTCACATATAATACAGAGGAAATCCAACAGAACAAGTACAAGAAAAAAATTTCAAGTGAAAATATTGCATATAGAATTTAAATTCACTACAATATATGGTACAACAAAGAAAACTAAGAATTTCATAACCACAGAGTAAGTACTCAAAAGCCCAAAACATATTATTGTTCAAAGCCTGTATGCACTCTGTTTCTTCACCCTACTGCATAATAAGTGATATAACTTAATCAGGAAAGTAAAAGGTATATTTGAGAAAAAACTATTTCTACAGTTGCATTCTTAAATATGTATGAAGTACTTACTACACCATTATATTGGTCTACGAATATAATTTGTATGTTAAGTACATAATGAAGTATCATATTAAATATAAAACTCTTAACACACTTGCATGTGGAACTAAATTAACATCGGGTCAGTTGTTTCAGATCTTGGCATACATCAAAAACACTTTACTGCTCAAAAATAGATTTTGTAACACACAGCTATTCACTAAATCACTGAAGTCAGCCAGTGGAAGTTCTGCCATTTATCTCACAGTACTAGGAACAGACAATGCATTGCATTCCTTACAAAAGACCATTAATGTCATTCACCCACCTTGTAATTGTGGCACAGAGCCCTGACTTGCAAGATTATGTAAAATGTACACAGAAGAATGTTCTTCTTGAGGGTTTACGGTAATTTTTTCCACTTGACAACTAAGGCATAAAATAAGCTTCACCAAATTATTAACAAACAAGTAACAAAACAAGTAAACAAAACACATCACATACACATCTCCTACTTGCAGGATGGGATTTTCTAAGATAACTGCCTAATTAAGTCTATTTTTCCCAAGCACTTTTTATGCAATCACTGCTCCCTGTAAACTTCAACCTACTATTCCCAATTGTTTTGTGATTAAAAAAAAAAAAAATACTAAAAGGCTATCATATTTTTTTATTACATAAATACATCCCACATACAAAACTCCTTCTTTCTCATTACCCATATGATTATTACCCTCCTATTCTCCAGGAACAGCTTTCTCAGGCATCCTGCTAGCCGTTCAATAAGAATTCTGTCATAAGCAAGACTATAGCAGTATAAGACTATTTCAATACAACTGGTAAATGTTGTGTACTATATCTACATGTAGGAACAGAATGCAAATTAGTTTTATTTAATCCACACTTCAAGACCTTATAAATATTCTGAGCTAAAATTTGTTCTCATTTTTGTTTGTCATGTCCTCCAGTTGCGCAGTATCAGTCTTATGAATTGCAGACAACAAAAACTATACCTGCTCCAATGAAAAAAAAAAAATTTAAACCCTGTCAGTAAAGTTGTTTCAACTATCTGAATAAGAAAAAAAAAATATTTTCCCATACATTCAAAATAAACTTTTTCAGTTTGAATGAAAGCAAAGTGAAAATCTTACCTTTCACTTCAGAAAGGCACTTCACAACAAACTTCTTTGCTTTTAAGGTATTACAAATTTCAAGATAGACATTTTCAGGTTTAAGCACTGTTTTCTTTCTAAGGTCATCTGAGGCAATGTTAGGAAAGTTATTGGTGAAATTCTAATATGGTATAAAAGTATCTCTCAACAAATATGCTCTACTCTTACTTGAAAAAAAAAGCAAGCAAACAAAAGAAATGGCTAAACCAAAATTAAGGGGGAGAAATTTGGGATCACTGTGTCAGGCTTTTGTATGCCAGACATTCTAAAGCATGGACCGATGATCATATATTCTGTTGGCATCCAGTTAACGAGACCAGCAAACCAACTAGAGCTTATGCCAGAACAAAGTTCGTTCTCATGAAGTCCACATCTGAAAACAATCACTAATTTTTACGGTAAGTACACACAGGAAGTTCTCCATCTTTACTGGAAAAGTCGATAAATATAACACAAGGAAAGAAAATGTTATAGGTAAGGTAAGCGCTGTAGTGCCAAATATGAACTACAGACGTGGAGAATGGGGTAAGATGGGAGTCTTTTGACTATGTATTTGGATATGTAAACTCCAAATCAAGAAACATGGATTAGACACGACTTCTCACCCTTGCTCTATTAGCACATACAAACCCCCAAATTAATGGCTGCTGCTTACATAAGTAGGTACTAATTAGAACATCCACATATAACATGGAAATCATTTCTTGCTTTACATATTTTTAACTTCAGTCTCCGCTCCCTTCAGTTCAAAAGAAAACTATCATAGCAAGCAAATTAAACTGTAAGTACAAGTCTGCTTTATCAGTGAGATTCCAGTTACCAATTTTTTTCCACAGTGCACATTAAAAAACAGAAAAAATAAATCCAGGACTCACTTCCTCTTCAAAGGTAAGGTCCTATTCAGCATTGTGAAATTATAAAAAGGAAACTGGACATTTGTGTGGATCACAATCAATAAATATAAAAGGTTTTCATCACAGCCATATCAAAAACCAGAAGGAAATGCTTTTGTGCAGACTTGGAGCTACACACAGCAGAGAGGAGATCTCTCAGTTACTATGGATAAAGTCAACATTATGACAGCCTTACACTCAGGAAAGAGGAAAATCAATGTTGCTCAGTCTGGAACATTCTACCACTCTTAATGGAAGTACAGCATTTCTGTACTTCTATAATTCATTTGTTGAACTAAGCTTTTGGAAGAAAACTAAGGCTGCTAGGAAAAGTACTGACTTGAATCTATGTTTTGAAGATGAGTGCCCACTAAGATGTAGTTTTTGAGAGGAAAGCAGACCACAGGCAAAAACCAAACCAACTTGAATTTTGACAATTAAGGCAATTTGACAGTAAGTCCTAACAAACTTAGCATCAGTCCTTACCCTCGCACCTAGACCTCTGCGAGAAAGTTTACCACGAGTTCTAATGCACGTCCAAACTGTGAACAACATCTGAGAAAGGACCTTCCAACTTGCTCGCTATTGATGAGGAATCTTAGAGGAAAGTCATGAGAAGTTACCTCATAAGGCAGAAGATAAGCAAATTAGCTTTCAGTTGGAAAACCACCAGCATATGTTTCTAAAACAGTGTCTAACAGATACTGACACCCTAAGTATATAGTTCCCCACTTTCCTCAATGATGATTTTTACAAAAATCTTTTACATCACTGAACTTCAGATCCACTCAATCTCTTTGTTTGGAAGATGCTGACAAGCAGACAAAGCTCCCACTATCTGAGAAGCTTGCTTGCTTCAAAGTAATAAATTCAGACACCATGTGTATGTGCTGTGTTATTTCAACAAACTAAATAGGCTCAGACACTTAAAGATGCTAATGGAAACTCTCACATTACAGTATTAAGAGGCTAACCAAGGTCTGAGTTTATGCATTCAGCAACCTTTGCCTGCTTTGCTCCATAGGCCCATGGCAATAACTGTCATTCAAAACATTTTAATCTTTACTCAGTGGAAGAAAGGAAGAATAAATCATTAGTGAAGGGTTACATTTTGCCAAAACCCCCTACTCACTTCAATTATATATATAAATACAAAAAAAAAAGTCTCACAAAGGTGAAAAGCTGTATATCACCACCTTTTCAGCAATATTAAAGATGGTAAAACTATTCTGAAAAAGAAAACGGCTCTGAAATATTTTCTTTTGGTAAAACAAGCAAGAAATAATACAAAAAGAGGAGCAGTGACAGAAAATGCTGTTTGCGTCTGGTGATGACTCCTTCTTGCAGATGAGACAACCTCTGAAGAAAGTTTTATTAGCCAACCCTAGATCTGACAATTTTTTAAATCAGGAACATTCTGAAAAAATCAATTGCTTGTAACCATCTTCTGGTCACTGCCATTGCCATGTAACAGTAAACACTGAGGAAAAAGGACAAAAGAAAAGAGCAACCAGAGAGACACAGAGTCTCTTTTCCATCAGGCTAGCAGAGACAGCAACACCATTTAGATCTCTCTGGATGGTCAAGGGTCTGCTTAGTCCCTCAGATAACAGCAAAGGTCACAGATTATCTAGCTTTTACCAACGTCACCATCAGTAAAGGGTGACCTAACATTGATTCAGGTCCAGGCACTGCACACATGATTTTCTTTCATTTGTAATGCTGAAGTTGGCTAGAAAAACTCTGTATGTGCCGATCCCGGTTCAATAACCTGACACCAATGGTAACTCATTAACAAACACTCAGAGATTTCCCAAATGTGAAAGGCTTGCAATAGGCAACCAGACTAATGCCATAACAGGATTTCTATTTCACTAAGGATGCATTTGTGTATAAGACTGCAGAGAGAGCGTACATATAATGCAACCTCTACCTTTTTTTTTTTTTAACCAATACATCTTTTCCTCTTTTTCACCTGTTTACTTACCCCACCTTTCTTGTTTCTCTGTGTTTCTTTTTTTAAAGGAAGATATCTGGAGCGCTAAATGACAAAGCTTATGCCATCATTAGCACATCTCGCTACAGTTTGACAGTTAACGTTAGAGTCCTTTTAAAATGCATTTTACCATGAGGGTAACTTCGTGACAACACAACACTGAAGTTCATTGTTAGTTCATGTGCCTGCACTACACATCAATGGTAGAAGAGAGAAAATTGAGGTTGGGAACTTAAGTGAGCAGTACCTTTAATCCGAACATGTCATTAAACACTAACACTGAATATGACATTTTCATGGTTGCATTCTTCTCACATGTTGCAAAATGTCTTGAAATGATAACATACAAAGATTAGAAGGCAATTTTCTATCAACAAACTAGTGAGATTTCCTATTCACATAGCACATAACGCTCTAGTTTACAACAAATTTCACAGTTTTGTAATCTGTCATTGTTAGTATCTCCTATTTCAGTAAATAGGCTTAACTCTATAACTTTCTGTATAGAGACTCAGAAATAAACATGAATGACAGCTGCAAATCAGCAAATGTTGTATACACTAAAGTACATTTCCAGATTTTGGGAAGACAGCCCTTTCACATTGAGACAATATCTTAATTATGAACCCCATTCTCCTCATTGACTCTCAATTAAAAGATCTTGATAGCCTGGATATAAGAAAAGCTAACAAAACTAAAAAAAAATAGTAAAAAAAAAACCATACATACACAACAACAACAACAACAAAAAACAAGGTGCTGCATTCTCCATAATTTTGTGTTTGACCATAACACATTACTTTGGCTAAACAATAAGCAAACTTCTTCTACTTTTTCTATTTCTCAAATCCACTGTACCCATCTTAATTTGTCACTACTGAAGAAATAGAAATTCCTTTCTAAGTAGGAAACTTGCAGTACACACACAAACACAAAGATCTACTAAGCAACACCTACAACAATAACTTAGAAATTTTTTTGAACACAATGAAGTCTAAGGTACAAGACAAACATTCCCTTTGCATTATCAACATACTCTACAGCCATGTGCCTCAATCTCAACAACAGGCCAGACTAACAACACCTCCAAATATTTAATATCCTCACTGAAAAAATAAACATACACTCCAAATTAATTCAAAGGAGTTACACCTAAATAAATTTAAATTCCATCTGATTACTACCATAAGGTGCAATAATAATACATTCTAAACTGAGTATACCAGGTCTGATAGGAATACAAATCTTTATGCCTTTGGTGATAAACCCACATGTATACATGCTGGCAGAAAAAGAAACATATGGCTATGGTCTTAAGTAGAAAAGCTAAATAATCATGTTACATTAATTATCTAATTTGTGATCACTGTACTCTTCTAAATGATTAAACCAAAAATTCAGTGCTCATACAAAATCTATCCATTCCTACACTTACTCTTTCATACATCAGCCAAGAAGCAATCATTTTTATGAGAAAAAAAATCAGGAAAGTGAACTCTGAAGTTCAGTATCTGTCCACAGCTGGAAACAGCAGAACTAGGCAGTCCAAGATCCAAAGTACAAATATTCTCTTTCAGTGGTTAAAAGAAATGCTAGAGTGGAAAACAATTAAGTTTGGCCAAAGATATGATATTCAAGTAACACATTTATATAAAATTTGATTTCACATCTATAAACATACACTGGTTAGACAAAAAGAGGCTAATAAAATTGTTAGAAATCGAAGTGTCCCTATCATCAGGAAAATAATTATTTGCAAATATTTTCAGCATGCAATTCAGAGCAATGGCATTAGGGACAAAAGGGCTAAAACTGTTCTGAGCATTTGTCTTTTGCTTTTTCTCTAAAAACAGGGAAAAATTAAATCAGGCCACACACTCTTCTCAATGGAATTTCAAATTATGACACAAAGGTATGAGTTTAATAGTGTTAAAACTGGATTTATAGTACAAAATAAAAACCCAGGTATTCAGAATGATTATTTGAACCTATTGTGGGACTTAATGTTTAAATAACTGTAATGCCATATGTACCCGGTATCACTTTCTGGGAACATTTACAGGTAAAAATCATTGCAACCCACTGATCAACACAGAATAATTGTCCAAGATACACAGCATGAAGTGGTACAAAATATGCAAAGAGCGTTCTGTTAGCAGACACCTCCTTCTCACTTTAACTTTTACAATAATATGTAATTGCACGCATGCCCTAGCTTTCAGGAACAAAAGGTACAAACTCCCCCAGTTTGACTCCCGCGCCCTGTCAAACGTGCTCAGTCCGCATCAAGGATACGACCGCCTGAAATCCGAAAGCAAGGCCAAGGATTTCCATTTCTCTCACGCCGCCGGTNCCCCCGCCCCCGTTTCCTGGCGCCGCCCCGCCAAGCCGATCCTGCAGCAGGCCGCCCCGCAGAGCGCAGCGGGCGCCTGCCCCCGCGCTCACCTCTCCCCGCGCCGGCGGCGGCAGGGCCGGAGCTTCAGCACCAGGCAGCGGAACAGCGCCCGCCGCGCGCGGGGGCTCCCCCGCCACC
>VXAL01006922.1:153993-174946 GCA_013399475.1 Chauna torquata | reverse complement strand
GCGGCCGCTTTCCTCCGGAGCGGCTCCCTCGCCGCGCGGCTGCGCGGCCGCGGCGCCGGGGGCAGGCGGCGGGGGGCGCTGGGGGGCGCGGAGAGGGCAGGGTTTCCCGCGCAGCAAGCACCAGCGCGAAGCCGCCGTGAAGGAATAGGCTCGGTCGCTCTTCCCAGGCACGGTCTTCTCTCCGCGTTGAACCTCACAGCCGAGTTGCTCTTGGTCCGCAGAATCCGAAGTCGTTTTTGTCGTCTGGTTGCACCGGGTTAACAGTTCCATTCGTCGGATCGCTGGTAGCGGGGAAGAGATAGCAAGGGTCGTGGTCACCCTTGGGTTTAGGTAGCACGAAGTACAGAGATACAGAAAGTTTCCCGGTGACTTCGGAGTGCCCAGGGCTCAGCAAGGCGTTGCTGCAGTCTGCTGTGGCCGCTTCCCATCTCTCCCCTTGCAGTTCTTCCCCTCTCCTCTGAGATTAAAAGTTTTGTCACACAGCCTTTAGATAAAGCACCGCTGTATCTGCAGCATACTTTGTTTCACTGTCTGCAAGTGAATATTCGTACTTACTTTGCGTGAATATGTAGTCAAATGTTTTCCACGCTGATTAGTAATATTATGAAATGCAGACAATAATCCATTGTCAAAGTTCAAACCCTCTGACTCTCGCTGATTTTTACATTTTCAGGTATTCTTGGCGTGATTTCAGTACTATTTTTATAACAGCAGACTGCGGATTATTCTCCTTTTGACGGTGTACTAACAAGCAATTATTGAAAGCATTTGTAATTTGCATAGACATTAACAAACCATTTCAGGAATTTCCTCTTTAGCATATCATTTTCTTAGCTGGAATACTAGTGCAAAAACAAAGGCCTGAAGAAATACGCTGTGTCTCAGGGAAAGTCACACTAGTAGCACTTTGATGGGATGGTGCACCAGCATATGATACCAGTATTTTTGTACTGGCACAGCAGTTGCAGTGTGTGCAGCCATAGAGACTGAGAATTCAGGCTCCAGAGATCTCTGGTTATGCAATGGTATAATACAACATATGTGGGTGGGTGTAAGCCTGAACCCAAAACAGCCTGGTTACTGAAGATATACTGCATCACTGGTGCTCGTACTGCTGTTCTGTCACGGGTTCATTCTCTGTGTGTTGAGTATTCTGATGTAGACAAAGCAAAAAGATTTCTTCTCTAATATATCTGAAATTATCTAAAGTACAAGCAAGAAGCGTGACATTTTGTAGCTTCCTGCAGAGGATTCTCACACCCTACACTAACAACAGTAGTGTTTATTCAGACCGTCTCACAGTCACCCTGTGTGGCTGATTGATTTGTTGCTTTTGTGGACAGTAAGAAGGAGAGGCAGAATTAAGATTTCACTGGCAACATTATCTTTAGTACTTCCTGTGGGATTTGTGGGGGATTTTTTTTTGTATGGAAATGTAGCAAGGAATTGTGTTAATGCAATGAAATAGTATAAGTTTACAAATATTTTACAAGACTGAGCCGAGGAGGAGCTGAAATCAATACGAGTGGTTTTTATTATTGTGGTATGAAAGTCCTTGTAAATTAGACTGTTAATATAATGGCGGATCCATAATAGCTCAAGAGAAGGTTGTAAACAGGATGATTTTCTGCAGTCAAGTTTTCATCAGAATAAGAAAACAAGTTTGCATGAGAAAGAAGCCTTTTTACTACAGGGAGACATTCTAGGAAATGTGCTTGCAGTGCACACCAGAGTTCATGTTGACTGTCCAGAGAAAAACAGGTTTTCCTCATCAAAGTCAGTATACATCTGGTAGCCACATTTTGCCCTAGTCATGTCAGCGTAAACTATAGCTCAACTTGGTAACCTCTAAGGAAATATTTTACATTGCTTTGTCTGCTAGTTGTTAATTATCAATCTCTGTCCATTAACAAAGCACTGCCCTTTCATTAAGCTGTCTCTTTCAGCCGTGTGTGTTCCATGTCTACTGGCTGACATAGTAGGCTTTCTTAGTTTATCACGAACACTATAGAGTGGCGTATTTTGATGACTCATTTGGGTGAAACAGTTTGAGTGTACAAGACGGACTCTTTTGTTACCTATAGAAATCTTGATGAAAAAAAGCAACAGAGACCAGTATGATTAAGGGAAGATGCTATTTTGTTCTGTTGATTACAGTGTGGGCAAGGTTGTTTTACAAGCTCATTGAAAGTTATCAGAGCAAGACACTTAATATTTAGAATAGGTGCCACGTCCAATATTTCTATAATTTTATTGTCAGACCAGTCTGGTTTTATGTTTTTGTGCTTTGTTGTTTTTGGGTTGGGTTTTTTTGTTTGGTTTGGTTTTTGATTTTTTTTTTCCAGTGGCTTCTTAAGTTTAATTTCTTAACTCTTATTTTCTATTTTGACTTGGTTGGCTAGCTGGATCAGCAGTGGGACACAGCTATTCGACTGTATGCCATTGGTACAGATCCAGCTGAAGTCATGAAACACTGGCTTAATGAATCATTAATGGAATTCAGAACATTTTATTTCTATGCCACTGGTGCAAATCCAAGTAAGGTCAAGGGACTAGCTGGCTCAGTGGTTCAGTAATAGGAAATAGACTTCTACCTCAAGCTTACTGATACCAGTCTATAAAGGGTCAGGAAACTAAGTTTTGAGGCAGTAAAATACAAAGCTTTTTCAATGCAGTCCTTGGTTTAAAGTCAGTCTATTATACATGATTACTTTCTGATGCATTTTAATAGCCTCTATTGATCTATAAATTTTTTTAAAGGATACTATAAACATGTTTTCTGTATAGCCACTGATACAGCACAATATTCATCACTCTGTAAGTTGAAGGTACAAGAGGTGATCTCTCCAAACAATGCCTTCCCAGGCAAGCATCTGGGGGAAAGGATGGAATGCGCATCACGTTTTAGCTGTGTAAGACTAGCAAACTATCTGAACATCCTCATGGACCATGCTGCCATGTTCATGAGCCATCCTTGCAATACCATCCTTGCCAGAGGCCTCCTGAGAACTTTATGGGTTTACACCTCTAATCAGGAGCAGGAGCCCAGCTTCAGCGACTGTCCTAACCATTAATGGTAGGGAAAGCACATGGTTTGCTTAGGGTGAAACTGCCTTGCTCCTTGCACTGCGCCCACATTTGCAAGGTCAGATTTGGCTGTTAAGAAGAGACTGCCCATGTCTGCCTGTGAGATTACAAAAAGAGAAGCTGTTAACTCTTCCACTTGGTAACAAACTACATCACAACATAGCTCATGCCTGTTTGCAATATGTGCATTTGCACCAATGACAGGCATGTGGAAAAAGAAATGTGGCCCGTACAGACTCCCTTGCATATAGCCTCTTTCCCTCACTGCCTCCTCCTACTCAGCTACCTGTTGTGGTGTAACTTTTGAAATGGCACCATATGTTAAGTATACAGCCTCATGTATATTCTCAGAAACAACAGCATCTGGAAGAGTGAAGTTTGCTGAGCTAATATGGTATAATTTTGATAGCTCTGTGATAGTGATAACCATGTAAATGCTCTTCAATCTAGTTGCCTTTCAGTCCTTTTTTTTTTTTATCTCTTGTACTCTGGTCAGACTAAAAAGCAAAAGTTCTTCCCTCCCCACCATCCTGCAGAGGAACAAGGGTATAATAAAACTGTATCTTCTAGTTATTTAATGCACAAAGCAGATATATCCAGCCTGTCTCGTCTGAGATTTCAGATGTTGCTGTTTTGCAGCTCAGTTGAAGAACTGTTTCTTTGTCTATGAGCCTTTGGAAATGAATGTTCTATAGGTCTCTGTGCGTGGCATGTTGAACCCATGCATTTGTGCTGCATTAGGCATGCCTCTGGACAGACTTTCCTGTACAGAATTCAAGAAGTACCAGGCAGGGAGGTCCCAAACTGAAGTGTGCCCTCAGCGTGGTACCAAGGGTTTGAACCTGTCACTTTAGAGCAGTGGAGGTCCTGAAGATCCTGTACAAAGGATTACCTTTTGGTTTTGTCCATCCTTCATTGAGCTGGTCCTTCTACGAGTGTTATTTCTCTGTATCACCCTAAAGAAGATACACCTGCTATTTTGCTGTAGTTCTTCTAATTTCCCAGAGCAGGACTTTCTTGAAGGACAGTACATTAAACAAGGGCTTCCACTTCCAATAATTTGAAAATGATGCCAGCCAAAGATAATCTTTTATGACTTTTGCAGGGATAATGAGAAGCCCAACACTCCTCAGTACCAATTCTTCTGGGTCACTGCAGTCCTTACTGACAACCCACCAACAAACAACCTGTCTAAGAGCAGAACCAAGGTCTTTGAGGTAGGTATGCAATACATGCGACACGACTACAAATGTGGTTCAGTTGATCCACTACTAGTATGGGTGCCTAACAAAAATAAATGAATCTTAGTGTGACTCCACATGAGTGGTGTTGACACATTCAATTGTCTGTGCTTCATTTGCTGCAAAACAGTAGCTATTTTAGAAAAGCAGTTGATGAGTTTAGCGTACACAAAGTGTAGACAGATTTAAAAGATACCGTACTGGAACATTCTATTTTTGAAATTTCACTTTGACAAAACTGCCTCATTAAGAACTTGGGTATGAAAAGCTGGAAAGTGTTTTTGGATCTCATGTAAACTAACTTCAGAATTCTGATGAGCTGAATCAGTGCTTTCCATACATTATATTCCTTTGTCTGTATTTCCCCTTGTTTCTGTATAAAGGATGAAATAAAAAATTATGAAATCTTGGTCTTGATGAATAAGCAAAACACTCCAAACTGTATGAAATAAGGCAGAAAGAGGAAAGGGAAGGTAAGTATTTTGAACCCACAGTTAAAATGTAATATTTCAGAATGTATTAGCCAAAAATGATCATTACATATTCTGGCCAAAGTTGAACAAATGACAGCTTGCTTTTGCATGGAACCTTATCCTGTTGATTGCTTTGATTTTACAGAAGCATTAAAAACACTAGAATTGGTCGTCTAAGGAAGGGGAGGGGAGGATATTATATGGAGAAGGGCAGCTACAACCTCCTGCCTGCTAGACTAAGGCAAATTCTCCAACATTCATTGAAAAATATTGTGTTTGAGCTCTGAATTACATGCTAGCCGTTTTCAATGGGTTCCTTAGCCTTCAGACACGTGCAACTTCATCAACAACTTAAATTCAGGCAAAAAGCGAGTAGCAATGCCTTCTCAAGACATGTTTTTGTTGTAATTGTAGACTATGTCTATAAAACTAATAGTGTGTACTATGCTTCATGCCCAGTCAGTGATGGTGTGAGAAGGTTTAGTCTCCGTTCATTTTCTGTAAGTTTGCTTGGTTTTCTGCTCCTCAAAAATAAAATCACTGATATATTTACTGTTTCTGCTTATACATCTTTGCATTGTAGCTCAGTAAATGAGGCTTGCCACCTATGCACATAGAAGATTACCAAATGGTCCAAATGACACAGCATGTTTATGAACCATTATTTGTAGTCATATTAAATGCAGGAAGATTTTAATAATCATTGCCTGGGTATTATTAGGGTTTTATATATTTTCTGTTTTAAACAAAGCTAAAATTTGCTGGATACATTTTGTAGTAGCTTTAGTCTTGCTCCAGAACACTTTGTTACCTAAGTTTCATGTCAGACGTTTCTTTAACTCCCATTGTAGTCAGACTGGTATAAAATATCTACATCTTCCACAGTTAATCAAAGTTCAAGCAGAAAAGCACACAGGGGAAAGGAAAGGTTCTCAGTAACAGACCTTTTTGTCTTTTCATTTCCATGACAGTCTTTAGTCCTGTGGCTTTACTTCCATCTGTCCTTCTGCACTGACTATTTGAAATGCTAATCTAACTGCTATTGCCATAGTATCCAAGTATATCACAATCAATTTATTTATCCTGACGTCTGCAAGACAAGCCACTATTACTCTTGTTTGGAGAGAGAGAGAGGGGTAACAGCTGCTCAGGTTGCATTATAACTGACTTGCTGATGAATGCTGTGGTATCATGGTTTCTTGACCAAGGACCTGTCACAGTCTCCTCAGCTCCTGCAGAAGCAGCGTCTGGGCCTACACTTGGGTCTCACCTCAATAGAAAGACAAACCTGGACAGGACATTCAGCTTGGACCTGGAAGTTTCAAAGTGCTGCAGATCTCCAGTCAAATACTGGCCTGAAATCTGAATTTAAATGTACACCTCTCAGAGTGCTAGGCAGCAAGCTGTCAGCTGTTCTGGATGGGTTAAGGCTTTCTAGTCACTCTTGTTTACAGTTTGCTTTGAGTAAATAATTATTCTTAAGCAAGAGGGTGAATACTCAAGCATGACTATTCACAGTGTTAAGGAATTTACTTGGCAAAAGGGAGACCTGGGTTCTAATCCTGATTTTAATCAACATTTAATCTAAAACTGGAACAGGGACTGGAAGTGAACTGTTTCTGTGTCCAGATCCTTGCTTCTAAGTTAGACAGTCACATTCATGACCTAAATTAGTTTTTTTCTCTCTCTCCCTCTTAACTGAATCCTTCTTTTCCTTTTTTACTCCAACCATCAGTACTGAAGTTTATGATCTAAACCATATAAGTAAATTTACTCACTTTAAATCTTATTGGCATTAATGAAGAAAATTATATAAGTGAAGCTAAGCATTCTCACAGAATCAATCACATCTGAGAAAAAATAATGATTTGTTTTTGTTTTCTAGCCAAACAGAAAAGGTTTCAAAATATTATTGGACCAATGCAAAAGTTTCTGGGTAAAATAAGAAATATTGAAAAGATATTTTGTACTGAACAACGCATTCAGTTCAACCTCAAATGAAATATCTCTCTTTGATTTTCATTTAGATCTTATTTGATTGACTTTTATTAAGCTATACTGGAAATTTCCAAAGAGAAAAAAATTATGCTGAAAGAAAAATGAAAATGTGTTTTGAAAATGTCAGCATTTCAGACCCTAGTGTTGCTGTACCTAAGAGAATGGCTATGAAATTGCAGGTGCAGCTCCAGCTGAGATGCATCACTGCAGCCAAAAGGGGGAAGTTTTGCTCCTCACTCTTCCTTCTCCACTCCTCCCGCACCCTCTCTCTTTCCACACCTGATCCTTGCTCCTTTCTGGCACTGTGCTCATCAGACGCCTCCGTCAGCCAATGTATTTCACTGCTATGGCAGGAATCTCTGAAGGATTTTAACACAGCCTGGCAGGAAACTAACTCACAGATGGGTTTGAGGAGTGCCAGGGACAGCACAGTAATTAGTCTGAATGGGAGGCAGGGGTCAGTGGAAACTTGGAAAGGTGGGACAGGGCCTGCCTCTTTTGTCTGTTTACACCTCATGGAATGGCATGTGAAAGGATACCAATTTTGGAAAAGAGGTGGTATTTCTGACTATACTAACAGTTTGCATGGTCAAATTAATATTCTTTTGAGCCAATTGTATTAGAAAAAATGGTATATTACGACTTCTTCCAATCCTTGTCTCATATTTAATTGTAATATTTCTAAATTCTTGACTACTTTTCTGTGGCTGTAATTACTCATCGAATTTGAAAGGCAGGGATCACTTGAAATCAGAGTTTCCAGCAAATAAGTTATTCTGGAGGTTTTTTCATCTGGAGACAGGAGAGATGAGAAGTTAGTTAGCAACAGTGTGTACATTTATCCTTCCAGTAATATTCTGTAATTCTGATATATCACTTTTTGCCTTTATGTTTTGAAATACTTAGAAAAGAATTAAGCTCTGTTACCCATCTTCTAGGGATTAGGAAATTGAGTCAAAAATACATGTGTCCAGAAATCTTCCATCCCGATCCAGTTGCTCTTTAGGCAAGCTGACTCTTAACATGCTACTTACAGAAGCAGAGGCACCATTTTATGATGCGAAAATGCCAATTATTATCAGTATAAACTTCCTTCCTGAATGTTTCTACAAGATTAAATTTACATGACGGATGTTAATTGTACTGATATCTCTAGCATGCTCAGGAACTATGGTAATTAGTACTGCAGCTGAATCTGTATAGAACAAAAGTCTCAGAACTTTAAACACTAATCATAGACTTGTAAAACATACTGGAACTCTTACCGTTGCTAACAGCAAAGGCATAGGTCTAAAAGCAGCTGCAGTTTGCTCTTCAAAAGACATTAAAGTGAGCATAGAACAAGAAGTCCTAATCTTGCTTTCTGAATTTAGTCAGATGTCATCAGTGACCTTGATGGGGAGTTTTGTCAAAGTGCAAAATACAGAATTTGTTTTGTCCCCTTGGGGACCTCTGAGGATAAAACCAGGCTGACCAGATAAACAAAACAAAACAGTAACAGTATACAGTAGTCCTGTAAACAAAACCAACAAAACTACAGTTTCACTTTAGTTACAGAGCTTTCAGTATAGGCTAGAAATTATATTTGTCTTTTTTCAAGGTATCCTCTCCTATTCTGTATTTTCAAATTGCTTCCTCAAGAAATACAGCCTGAGACCAACCGTTCATTCACAAAGCGCTTTGCCACTATGTGTGGGCTCTGCTAACACTTGAAGGGAGAACCATGGTTGCTACGTCTGGTGACAAACACTGCCTTTTCAATTACTGTAAATTGTGCCCGTGTTATTAATGCAATCTATATTCAGGGTGACTTTCTAAATTAAATTTCCTTCTGAACATATTCATCAAGAGTGTACTTCCAGGAAGGAATGACTTCTGCTGCATGCATCTATTATCATTATCTCCAGTACCTCTCTCCAATACATACATATCTCTCCCACTGTCTCCTTTCCCCCTGGTGACAAATCAATTTGCTAAGTCATATGACGGGAAAAGGTCATCCTAGCCCACATGATAAAGCAGGGGCCCTGTGTCTAAACTGCAGCTGGGATTGATCCTGCAGCTGCTGTTCCTGTGAGCCTGACCATCACTGCATGGCACATGCCTGGGCTGTAAAATAAGTTATCCAGCTGCACCTCACATGGGAGTTCACAGCGTAAAAGAGGACTGCTGTGCTGCACGTACAAGAGACGTAGGTCTAGCAGCTGGAAAGCATGAGAAAGGGCTCAGCTGTGTGAGTCCTGTATTGGCAGCCTGAGGCCACTGCATGTATGTGCAACCACAGTGTTTGATGGCTTTCAGACGTGAGCTCGGGAACCCAATTTTCTAGAGATTCAGTGTTCCAGCCCAGTGGTACCCAGCACATCAGAAAAAAAGGACACTTGAAGACAGAACAAAAATAGCCTAGAAGCAAGTGAGTGGTCTGGACTGTAATCTGGATAGTATGCAGAAAATGTTATCTAACGCACTGAGCTTTCTCAGACTTCCACAGAATTTACGCCAGAACAGATTGTTCTCCATCATCATATGCCCTGAATAAAAAGGAGGTGATGTCTGAAAAAACAGACGCAATAATTAAGGATCATATGTTATTTAAGTATCTTCCAAATTTATTTTTTAAACCCACTAGCTATCTAGGGAGATTGCTTCCTTGCTAAAAAGGAAGCCATTTGAAAAGGAAGAAAATATCAGGGACTCAGAACTTAAAAAGCCAACCTTGATAAAGATTTGTGGAAAAACTTTGTCTCAGTAATTTTTTAATTTTTTTATTGAGTAAGTGAGCTACCGGGCATAGATGTAATTGTCCAGTTCAGCTTTTGAAATAATGGGAGGGCATTTGTATTTGTACTGGAGCCATTACACCATGGAATGAGTTCAACTTTCAGGTGAAGTTGTGCCAATAACTTTTCAGGTGTTTACTCAAAATACTACCTGAGTATTTTTAAAGTAGCTTTTCTGAAGAATAATTCTGTCTGGATAATTGCAGCATAGGAATTAAGTAGAAACTCTCCTTGATAATTAACTCAATGATTAAAGAATACAAGTCCAGTGACACTGCTAAACATGCTAACTTCTGTCACTGTTTTACCTGTCCTTGAAGTAGGCTTTTAAGTGTTCCACCTCAGCTTTGTGCTTCAAGAAATTCCACTAGCACACTCCTGTTTTTTTCTCGAACTACTATCTTATCTTTATTTTAGACTTTCTAATTATTGACTTTGTTTTTTACATTATTTCTTTTGGCACCCTGGGTTCCTTCCAGGCAGCTGATCAAACCACTTGTACCCTGTAAAGGGAAGGTCGTGCAATTCTTTATTTGCTAAAATACAATCACAGTGCAAACCCTTTGTGAAAGAGCTGACTGTTCCCAATCAATCTCTGTTGGTCTTTTGTAATGACAAAGATTGAACTGCACTTGCTGTTACACTTGATTGTAAATTTTGTCAATCTTTCCTTCTCTTGAGTGAATATACAAACCCAGCTTCACTTTAGGAAAAGATAACCCTTGCTTTCAATGGGGCTTTTACACTGTCAGCCCAGGCAAGTTGGGCATCTTCCAACACCTTCTAGAGGAACTTACTAAGCTGTCAACTGTCTTGAGTCAAGGGATCTTTGCGTCAAAGCCCAGAAACACACAACTGATCAGAGTTTGTCTTTCTCTACACTCAGAAATATTCCATTTTATATCTATCAATATAGTTAAAGAAGTGCACCCTCCTAGAATGCCTGAGTGCACACTAGTAGAGAAGTGTTTATAGCAGTTTAGCTTATTTGCATTAAAAAAAAGGAATTAAGCATGTTGATGAAAGCACCTTATTAAAAATGTATGGGGGATGGATCTATTTAACAATTTTGATTTAAATATAGCATTGCGTAGATCCAGTTGTAACAAGTACTGAAGCTCAGAACTACATATATGATAACCTCTGAATACAATTATACATTCCCACAGTCAAATGATCTGGAAAAAACACTTTGCACATATACATTTTTTGTCGAGCCTCCCTATGTGGTACTTGTAGCCATCTGTATCTTACCATTCTCTTGGGGTCTACCATTCTCTTTAGTCTACCTGAACTGGTGAGGCTGAATGTTGCTCCATGGTCAGGCAAGGGCTCACAACTACACTGTAAAAAGGATCGTTCATCTAGACAGTAACATACCGATTTGATGTATATCCAGTGACTGCTGCTCTTTTACAGAATCGCCTGAGTGAGAGAACAAGATAATTAGTAATTTCATTCCATCAGTATTCCAGTAACTCTGTTTAGAATTGATGGCAGTAAGATATTCTTGAACAAACTTTAGATCAGTGTTTAAAATGTATAACTTAGCAGCACAAATATGCTTTTATCAAACTCATAACTTGTAAAAATGTCTTTCTATGATTCATATGCTTTTCCTAGGATATTGGCTACACTGTTAACTTTGCCTCAGGAAAACATGCTAATCAGTTACAGACAAGTAATGATAAATTGATATTGATAATACTATTTCTCTTGTATTCTACTGTTAACTGCTGTTAACTGTTGTTGACTTGATTTCTTCTTATTGAAACACATTATTTTTTCAATGTGTAGCTCAAAAGTAGGCAATACATTGGTACTAAAAGCACCTTTCTGAATAGTTTACTACACTGTCTCTCCGAAATCAAAGAAATAGTAATGTTGTTATCAATTTCTATTTTGATTAAAAATACTGTATTAGAATACTTATATATTAGGGAAGTAAAGCATTTTCTTACTTCTCAACAGCAGCCTATCTTATAGCTTTGGTCCTGCATTTTCAAAATGTAGGACAGTATTAGCATCCCGACACTCATCAATCTAGTAGATAAGACTGCTAAAGCAAGACAGCTCCTTCACTTTATTTCCATCTTGGACATGGTCCTTCTTATTTCCTAAAAGAGCTTTGCAGGGGCTCTATTTAATGTATTCAACCTAATTTCCAAACTGTTGCGTATTTTGAATTGTCATCACAAAAAATTCCCTTAGATTCCCGTTCACATAGGATTGCATTTTTTATGTTCACAGCTTATGACACAAGATCTTTTAGGTCCTAAATTTGTGTACCACAAACAAACCTGTCGTGCTAAGTTTGATAGCTACTTAGAAAGCATTTTTTCATCTTGCTGACCTTTCTAAGTTTGTCATAGCTGGCAAATAAATTTGTTCTGTGAGCATGGTATCCTTTTACTTTCATTGCTGTTCTTAGACTGTACTCATATTTCACATATCATTAACTTCAAGGGTGACATTAACTTGAGTAGTAGTCCAGATGTTTTTCTCTCAACTGTAACAAAAATACTGTCATACTTTTTATATGACAACATTTTCATGAAATATGGAATATTATGTAAGGGCTCAAGTCTAATTTTCAACTAAAACTGTGTCTCTGTGTATATGTAGACGTGTCTGAAAAAGTGTGTGCGTGCGCATGTGTGTATTCCAAATTTTTAATTTTCGTAACTGCTTATTGTACAAATATTGAACTCAAGGAATAAGGAGTCACGGTCAAAATTTCCACTAACTGTTACTAATTTTGATGGAGGCTGACCACCTGCATCAATGATGCTAAGAGATGCTGAGCATCTGCCTACAAAATGAATAAATGCATTTTTGGCTTTGCAGGTTCCAGTATCAGCTGACATATTTTGAAACAGTGAGTTGCCCAAAATCAAATAATATTTTACAGCAGGAAACAGAATAACCATTCTGATCTTCTGATGTCCATGATTTGTTTCATCTGTTTACACAATGCTGTCCATTTTAGTTGAACAGATATTCCCTAGCTACATTTAGCACAGAATTTTCCACAAGTCTTTATCTGAGATGTATTAATTCCTCTTTGCAGATTGGTTGAGTAGAGAGTTTTCAGGGAACTAACTGGAAAACTTTCTGCAGATATATTGGAATTTCATTCTTTCCACCACTACGTAAAGCTGGTTGACCTATAACTTTGCATACAATGTTTAAATATAGCCAGGTATTACATAGTTGTTTTACTTAGGGTCCCACCTCACTATTTGAAAATACACTTTTCTTAAATGTGACCTGAGCGTAATTCTTTCTTGCACCTGGTTTTGGAAGAGATTGTTTACCATTCATTTTCTGTGTATGTAGTTCAGGAGAAAATCTTCATATGTCTGGAATTGCTTTTCTGTCTCCAGTGGTCAGGCTGCACTGTAACTTAGGAAGCTGCTAAGTACAGAAAAATATCTGTTTAGTAGGTGAGACCTGTGAAGGATTTTCAGCTTAGTTTTGTAGAAGGAAACTGAATTTAATTATTTTTTTCCTGTTACCGTTATACTGCTAGGAATAAGGGAGGTAGTCTGTCAAGCAGAAAAAAACCCTGATATTTTCTCACTCTATCATCAGTTTCACAAATAAGATGCCTCTAGAGAGGCTCAAATATGAGATCCTCTAAAATATGCTCTGTATATTGATAAAAAGTGTAATTAATACTAGAATTCAAGAAAAGTTTTATAAGCTGTTGCTTTATTTGACAGAGCAGGTTCTGGTGAGGGCAAATGCTATACAGTATCTTGAGTTTCAGCCATTGTTAAGTTTTGGAGATATTGATGGCTTTTTGCCATCAACTTGTGTTAAATACATACAACAGTGTTCTTGGTTGTGGATTGGATTTTTGTAATGACAGGTTGAAATTTGCAACAGTTTTGAAGTACTTTTGAGCCTTTCACCACCTAGGGCTTTTAAGAAAGCTCCAAGTCTAGGTGAATAAAGTCAGTGATTCTGTTGCACAGTGTGGAGCACACTGCCATAGGGTGTGTGGCAGTACTGCAGCCAAGCTGCATGATTATACCAATAACTCACTCGTAGTCAAGAGTATTTCAAATAACATTTTCTTTTTCGTGTCTAATAAATTTCACTTCCTTCCAAATGATCATATGGCCAAAGTAGATGATTCTGCTTCTTTCACCTCTTGCATCCCCTATCCCATCCCGTCTTGCATTGGCTCTAGCAACTGCATATCCACAGGGAGCATCCAAGTCACTGAACTGCACTAATGGAGTAATATTTTTCTTGTGGTGGTTCAATATTCTGTTGCATCAGTGAGTTGATCTAATTCATGACTGCAGTCACTGGGAAAGGAGTGGACAGAGAGAAAGAAAAGGATGTTGGGGAGGGAGGAAGAATAGACTTGTCCCCCTTATTGACAGCATAATGTGAAACTTTACCTCTAATTAAACCTTGTGACAGTGGTGTTATTTTTAATCTTAGCACTGTGAGTGAATTATCGCTGCAATGTGAAACCGCACTGCCGCTGTGTCCTCCCATGCATAACTTTCTTATGACCTTTTTTTTTTTAATCCGTTTCTCTCCTAAGTGCCCTCTTTTCCTTTGTTGTGGGCCTTCTAATTTACTTTTATTATGACTTCCAAACTCTAACTCCCTTTTGACTCCACAGACTCTATAAATGGAGAATCCTTGCAAGTGCTTGGCCTCTTTACTTTCCCTTAATGCAAATCCTAAAATGAGATTCTTTACACCTTTGAGCAGAACAGTAACCATCTGCCTTCCTATACCAGAAAGGATCACCTCAGTCACTGAAGTAGAAATATGTACTCCACCCTTCTCACTCTTAGAACCACTCAATGATTGAGGTTGGAAGGGATCTCTGAAGATCATCTGGTCCAAATTCCCTGCTCAAAGCAAGGCCAATTGGGACAGGTTGCTCAGGGATGTGCCCGGTCAGGTTTTGAATATCTCCAAGAATGGAGACTCTGCAACCTCTCTGGGCAGCCTGTGCCAGTCACCCTTACAGTAAAATAGAGTTACAAGCATGATGATGATACTCTGGAGGCAAACATACTTCTATAAATACCCACCAGTTACATGTGTACATGAAAAGCAAACAATAGCAATTAGCTGTTCTTTGTCTCAGACCTTAGCCATTTCTCACAAAGTATTCACTAAATGCATTTTTGAATACATTATACATGAGTTCTAGAGACTTTTTAGGCAAGAATGTTTTCTGCCTAATAAACAATTTAATAGAACTTTGCAAATAGATATAAATATGCCTGGTCTCAGGGAAAGTGTGTCTGATATGCATATGCTGTATAGGATCAGGAACACTTTCACAAATAACCTGACCAACCTCAACATAGCAATTCATATAAATAAATGCTCTTCAGTTTTAGTGAAGACTGTAGAGCAGCAGAGATGTCAGCTATGGATGTTTCATCACAAATCTTATGATATTTGATATTTTATTAGATTCCCAGCTCCTGGAAACAGAATGTCAAGTTTACTTCCAGCTTTCTTGGCTGGAAAAAAAAAAAATTGAAAAGGTAAAATGATAGTTTGAAAACAACCAAGACACAAAAACAGCTTCATTTTTCCTTCAAGGTGTCTAAGACAAACTATTTTTGAGATCTTGATTTCTCAGCTTTGAAATATTCAGATCTGTACTACTGGAATCACGTTGAGAGGCTACCTCTGCACCATTCTGTAGGACCATCCATAACGCTACTTTCGTGGCCAAAGGCTCTGATCCTGGCCAGCAACACATTTAACTGTTATAACGTATAATATATAATATCTGTGCTCTAGAGTGCACACTTTTTGTAAGGTGACCTGCAATATGCATTTCTATGAATAGAGGTTGTTGTCGTAGTTTACCAGAGAAATTCTTGGAGTGAGCAAGCAAAACTGTGCTACAAAACCAAAAGAAACAAATAGCAGGGCCAGTACCTTCAGTCAGGGCAGTGGAATGGCAGGAAGCATGAGGCCAAGTTCCTCACCCTGAGCTCATGCAAGAACATGAAGTCTTCCCTGAGCTAACCTTAGCCAGGGTGCTCCTCCCGTCCTGGGTAGTAAATGTCAGTGCAGGGATGGAGTGAGGGCTGGGATTAGAGTACCAAGAGAAAGTAATCTGAGACTTGCAGTAAGAATGGGTCTCACTGGTGTTGGCGCAGTTATCTGAGGAGAATTCTCCCTGCAGCACTAGCTGAGCTGGGTATGTGGTGGAGTGACGGGTCTCGGGCTGAGTGTACATTGACGATCAAGATTAAGGTGATGGTTCTAAGGAAGAGAAATCTAAAAGATGCAGTAAGACTGGTGCTTAAAGAGGTTGACAGCATAATTAAAATAAGGTTGAAAGCGAGGTTGTTTCTTAAAGTTGCACTTAGCATTTTCACAAGATTGTTAGTTGGCAGATCCTTTATTACTGCATTTTCTTCCTTGCTCTGCATTACATAGCTATTCTTGATAGTGCATGATTTTATTGGCAGTCATGAAACCCACATGAATCACAGTTCTGATAGATCTCAAACAAAGGACCTACCGTGTGCCAGTTGAGAAGCTAAACTGATCCTCTCTCTCAGATCAGTAAAAGAAATTCCACGTCATCAGTTAATTCTTTTTTATGCAAGGTCTCAAAGGGTTGTGTGAACTTCAGGTACAGAGGCTACCTTTACCCCTAAGTGGTAGATACAGCTGATAAAACAGTTGAATGAAAATGAAGCAGAATTTTTTTATACAGTTTTTGAAATGTCAGGTCATGTCCAAAGTAGGCAAGTTACATCCATTTCATTTTACAGTTGAGGATACCAGTGTCATGGTTTTGGCTGGGACGGAGTTAATTTTCTTCATAAAGGCTCACACAATGCTGTGTTTTGGATTTTTGATGAAAATAGTGGCGATGTTTTTGGTTGTTGCAGAGCAGTATTTACATAGAGCCAAGGACTTTTTTGCTTCTTGTGCTGCCCTGCCAGCGAGGAGGCTGGGGGTACACAAGGAGCTGGGAGGAGATATAGCCAGGGCAGGTGACCCAGACTGACCAAAGGGATATTCCACACCACATGGCGTCATGCTCAGCCATAAAAGCTGGGGTAAAGGAGGAGGAAGGGGGGGACGTTGCCTCTTTTTAACATGTACAGTTATACAGATGCGGGCATCCATTTGATACAGTTAAGGAAGAAGATGTACACAAGAATTAATCTGTCATGGATTCCTTCAAGGATTTTGATGGATTTTTCTTGGCTAAGAAAAACCCTTGTTAAACACATTAGACAAAACTATAAGGATACTTTTTAGCAGCGACTGAACCATGCTTGTCAGCTAAGAAAAGCCTGTTTAACTAATGCAGCACAGGTCATTGTGCCTATAGCTTACAGACAGAGCAGACTATCAATCTAGTGCTTTTCTTCATCTTTAGAAGAAGAATTTATAACAACTCTGTGGTATGGAGGACTGTTTGCTATACAAAGAAGTACAGCCTCCAGTGCTGTTGCATTCAGCAGCACTGTGGTCAGTAAGCAGGAACCTGCCCCCCGCCGCACCCCAAGTGGCACGGGGTACCCCCTGTGCCAGCCGCGCAGCGAGCTGCCCACTGCGGGGAAGGGGCCCCTGCTCGCCCCAGCGCAGCGAGCGCGCACTCAGGTGCTGGGGCTGGCGTGGTGTTACAGAAAGGACTCGGTGATCTAAAAGAAGAATCAATTCTCGTGAAAGAAGTGGAATTAATTTGTGTGTTGCTTTGTCCAAAATTCAAGCAAGCTCTCAAATATTCTTTACATTAATATAGCAGAGACCACCATTTACTTCTAAAATGCAGTAGGGGGTGAACAGAGACCAGAAGTGTTCCCTTCTGACACACCACTGGGCTCAGTGCTCACTCCCACTGCACTGCTTTTTGCCTTCCTCTTTGCAGCAGAAAAAGGGGGATAGCCAGGACTGTCAGGGACTTGTCCTGGAAGGTGGGAGCTGGTGGTTTGAATACCCGCAGGCTGAGGAGGGAATAAACCTCCTACTTCTTCAGTGAGTGCTTTAGTCACTAGACTAACTATACAAAAAGTGAGCACATCATTACTGCTTTGAGTGAAGGTACAATGGGCCAATCCTCTGAATGCATATGAAGTATACTATAGGCATACTATAGACTCCTTGCAAAAGATTCCTTGGGGACATAAGTGATGTTTTGCCTGGTTTCTGGACTGTAACAGGTTCAGATGAGAACTAGATGACTGGTTATTGGAGCTGGAGCAGTTCTGGGCATGCCAAAAACCAAACTATGGACATGGGAGGAACGGTCAAATTAAAAAGGAGGCACCTGGGCAGCTGCAGCATTGGGCAGTTGCATATTGTAATTTTCAGTTTAGGCAATTAAGTCCATCTATCACAGATGCCTTTTTTTGTATCTGTCTTCGAATTCTGCTTTAATACATTTTATCTCCTAAAGATAACATTGACTTTCCAGGCAAAAAAAAACAGTTGCTCTGTTTATTTCACGTGAGAGATGGCTGTTGCACTTCACAAAGAGATGAACTGCATTTTGCTTCTGCAACACTAACTGCAATTAACAGTTGAATCCAATGCTATCACTTCACTGAACTGGAACTAATTATATGTCACCATGCAAAATCACTTGAAAACTCTAGAACAGAAATTTTGAAGGAGCTTACTGTAAAAATAACAATCATCAGCTGACTGTTTCATGTAGATCTGTGTGGTTCTGGCTATTTTCTGCCTGAAATCGTCAGCCCATTTTGCTTGCAAATAGCAGAGCAAGATTTTAATGAGGTGTCTGCACTATTTTTTTCTGCAGAAGCCTGACTACACTTAAGCTTCAGAGACAGGCATGTATTACATGCTTGCAGGTGACTACCCACATACCAAGAATTGCAGACCAAGGCCTCTTCTACAAAAGTCTCAGAATGCAGTCTCATGTTAATCATTCCCTCTTGAAATGATGAAAACACTCCGTGTTGAAAGTAACTTGGGAGAGGGTCAGGATGGTAATTTAAAAGAGTTTCTAAAAGAAGCCCAGTAGTGGCTCTCAGTCCCCAACCTTTGAAGACTGATTTTTCTCTACTACTGCTGCTACCAATACCTTCCATTTCTGTAGCACCTACAGTCCTAAAGGCCAAAAAGAGGTGGTAGGACAGCATGGGCTGCAGTACAGGCAAGAGGTCACTAGGAAAACCATTTCCTTTCTTTACATTCCAGTCACACAGTACATAAGGACAAACGACCCTATGGAAGAGTTATGTCAGAAAGCAGTGATTCCTCTGAACTGTCAGAAATATTTTGCCTTTTAAAGCAAATCAGATGAATGTTATCTTCATCTTTCATTTCCTTAATTTACTTCTTGTGCTCCTCTCTGTAACTTTCTTCCAACAAAATCTTTTTTTCTGCTTCCCTTCAAACTCCTGTCCCTAGAATCTGGTGGCTGGCTACCATGGACATTTCCTGTTTTGCTTTTAGCTATGACATTAAATGCGATTACATTTTCTTTCCCTTCTAATATTAAATTGTCCCTTACCAGAGGATTTTTCTGATTTGTATATCTAATCCCTTCTTGTAAATCTAATTCTGACTGTTTAATATTATAGATGACCTTTGCTAAACATACATTCTGTTAAATTGGTGATCAGCTTTCTGCAGAGATCACACATGGCGCATTAACAATATAGATGATGTAGTTGTTAGAAGTTGCTTTGCTCAGTTGCTTTCCCCCCACCTAATGCAGATAGAAGGGACCCCACTCTCCCTTAAAGTAAATGTTTTATTACCTGTGTTGCCTCTTGGGTCCCCTGTGAGGAAATGCCCTGGAGGATGTAAGTCTCTTAAATGTTCCAGTGTGTGGCTCTCTGGAAGCTCCCTGTGCTCAGCACTTGACTGGGACGTGCTGCCAGGAGGGGGACACGATGGGACTGGCAATCCCAGCTCGTTGGCAGTAGTGTGGCTTCTGGATGACAAAACAAAACAAAAAATGTTTTTTTAGTTATAGTGTTGTGGTGGTCATGATGGTCTAACTTCTGAAGAGAGATAATAGTGAGATAGCTAGAAAAAACAGATGTGCTTTAGGCTACACAAACTTATTTAGTAATTTGAAGCCCAACTTTGGGAACCAAAGTAAAACAAACTAGAAAATTGAATGAGAGCTTCAGTTTAACAGACACGTTCCTTTCTACCTTCTTAGACTCTCTCCAGGAACTCCTGGTGGCCTCCAGGTCTTCTTCGAGTGAGGGGCTGTTCACCGCAACAGCCCATTTTCAAGTTCTTCTTTTCAGTTCTTAAAAACTTTCTATTTACTGGATTCAGGCTTTGAAAAACAAGTGCAAGTGACCTAGATGGCTGTACCTGGAGCACCTTGACTGATTCCTCCCTCCAGACCTTACTTACTCAGGCAGGAACATGTTAGCTATGCAAATGTCAAAGACGGTGCTCATCACTTTCAAGCAGAGCTGGAGCTGAGCAAAACAGCTGCCTGTGCAGGCAAAGAGAAACATTTCAGCAGACAAAGAGCTTGTCCTGGCACAAGTGGTCTGGTAGAAGGGGTATCAGGAAAAGTGAGCCACTGCGAGCCAGTGCTGTCACGCGCTGCTAGTTTTTGTCTAGATCCATTTTCTGATGTGGCTAAGCATGACGCTGCACAAATGCTGCATCTAGGTGATGAGATCTCACAGGAGGAATCGCTCCTTTTTAGCAAAGGAGTGAATTTTTACCCAGTTATGATGTCCATGTAATCATGGCCCGAGGAATCCTATGCAAGGTGAACATAAGTCAGAAATTAGTCTGTTTGGTCCTTAAATGCTTCTTCTCGGACTGTGTGGTGGTTTCACCCTGCTGGGCATCTGAACTCCACCACACTGCTCTCTCACTCCCCCTCCTCAAAGGAAGAGGGAGAGCAAGTAACATGGAAAAGGGCTTAAGGGCTGAGATAAGGAGAAGGATTTGCTCACCAATTACTGTCACAGGCAAAACAGACTCAACATAGGGAGATTAGTATAATTTATTACTATCGCTAGCAGACTAGAGCAGTGAGAAACTAAAAGCAAACTACAAACACCTTCCCCCCACCCACCCTCTTCTACCTCCTCCCCCAGAGCAGTGCAGGGGAAGGGGAATGGGGGCTGCGGTCAGTCCGTATCGCTTCGTCTCTGCCGCTCCTTCACGGTCACTCTCTGTTCCCCTGCTCCAACGTGGGGTCCCCCCACGGGATGCCGTCCTTCCCAAACGGGTCCTGCGTGGGCTTCCCACAGGCTGCAGCTCTTCAAGAGCTGCTCCAATATGGGTCCGTACCACGGGGTCCGTCCTTCAGGAGCAAACTGCTCCAGCATGGGTCCCCCACGGGTGGCAGCTCCCACTGGATCACCTGCTCCTGCGTGGGCTCCTCTCCACGGGCTGCAGC
>VXAL01006922.1:88765-153876 GCA_013399475.1 Chauna torquata | reverse complement strand
CAGTTTTTACCCTTTCCTAAATCTGCTCTCACAGAGGCACAACCAGCATCGCTCATGGCTCAGCTCTGGCCAGCGGCGGGTCCCCTTTGGAGCCGGCTGGAGCTGGCTCTGATCTGACATGGGGCAGCTTCTGGGCTCTGCTCACAGAGCCCACCCTGCAGCCCCCTGCTACTAAAGCCTTGCTATGTAAACCCAACTGCCAGAAAAAGTGGGCAATAAATGCTATCATCCTGTATAATCTTGGTAGTCTTTTTTACATTGACATTTTTTCAGTAACTAGGTGGATGTTAACAAGTCATTGAACTGAAGCCCCCAAAACTTATCAGATGGAAGTTATTTTCTCACTTTCTAAAAAAATGCCCTTTCTCGACTAAACTAAGCCCAGTGCAAATTCTAAACTTTTTTTTTTTTTTTAAATTCACATGCCATCTAAGTGGTTCACAGGGAAAGGAAGATTTCTAAAATATATAAGAATTATCTACTCTAGATACAATCTGTTTTAGATAAGCTATTTAGATACTTTTTCTTGAGCTGGTCCCACCCCAGCACAAGACTGGTAGTAATCCTGGGCTGTGCATTTTAGCTTCCAAAGATCCATTATAAATTTTCTGCCTTGCCACTCTCATTACCTGAGACATTCATCCTTTTTTTTCTTTTTTTGAAAAGCCTGAAAAAAAACCCAAAATGTTGTAAAAGTTCTATACAATCCGTTGTTCGTTTTCCTCTGCCTGTGTTAAGACTGTGGCCAGATGCTTTAAAATGGAAGAGACACTGTGCAGCTACAATTTCCAGGTGTCCCCAGAAGCTGCAGGTTCTCAGCCTCTCAAAATCTGGGCCACAGTTTCCGTATGTATGAGATTCAAAATTCTGAGTTTTTAACAAAACTAAATTGTGTTTTGCTGTCATGAGAATCCACTGTGATAAAGAGAGATCTGATAAAGCACTAGGAAGTTTCCTCTTTGTGTATAAATATTTATGTATGTAAATGGGTGTATGGTTAATTATAACTGACAAGAAGAGACTGACACCAACTCAGATCCTCTGTCCCCATGGAGAGATAGAAGTTCCTTGTTGAAGTGTTGTGGCACGTCTCATGGGCTGTGTACTGAATCATTGATTAAATGCAGCAGCATCTGGGTAGCTAAAATGCCAGGGATGCTGAAGGAGGGGGGAATATGCACTGAATACTGAATAAGAACAGAGAAATCATCTGGGTTGTGATTCTTGATATTTCATAAATTGATCAAGAGCTGAATTGTTTTCCTTTTGTGTCTTACCAGAGACTGGACAGACCACCTTGCTCGCACACGCATGCAGAACACAGTCCCTCACCCAGGAAAGAGTTAGGAAGGAGTTTAGTAAAAAGGTAGCACAGGCTGCACTCAGTAGGCACGGGCAGTGTGAAACAACCTCTACAGCTGGCTCTTTCAGTGTAGGCAGACTCTCTAAATCTGCTTACATATTTGGAAAAGGTTTGCGTACTGCTAACATTTCTGAATGAGGCTTGAGTATCTTTTTTACTTCCGTTTCTCATTTTTCCATTATTTCTGTTACACTTGTTACTGGCCTTTGTGTTTGTGGGTAAGCTGTCATCTCTTCTGCCAGGTACATCAGCAGGAGAATTCCATTTTACTTCTGCTCTTACCCTTTAGTAGTCTTATAATGCTATCTGAAGGGAAAAGAATATTTGGATGAAATTTATAGTGGTACTTGGAATCATGGGGGGGGGGTACTTAAATAAAAAAAAATGTACCTAATTAATGACAATAATTTACAAGTAAATGTATAAAGATGTGTAGTTGAAAAGACAGAATACTCCTGCATGACATTTTTGGGACATGGAAGAGAGCTCTTTCCTTTCACTACTTTGACTCACTTTGCTAGCATGACATCACATGCTGCTTGTGCATTCCTTGAAACAATAATATTTTTAAGTGTGCTGCATTTTGTTTTTCCCTGTTTTTGTCATTTCATGATGAATGGCTGTGTGATTTGTCAGATACAGCATGATATATTTTTCCTGTAACACTTAAGGTTGCTATAAGTGTTTTCTTGTGGATTTTGTTCTTTACAACTCACTCTCACTTCCCCATTTTCTTAAAAGCATTGTTTCTCTCTTACGGTCTATATCCAGCATAGCTATTATTTTCTTTTACTTCCTTCTCACTGGTTTTCCCACTTTGAGTCCCTCCTTTCTCCACTAACCTGAGGGACTTAAATCATGGAATTACTGAATGATGTTCTTTAAGAAATGACTTTAGCACATAGTTTGCTTTCCTGTTTGACAGCATGCCTTACAGAGGCGGACAGCACAGAGGTCTTCAATGTCTGTCCCCTTTTTGTGAGCAACTGGGCCAGAGCGTGAGAGCATCACACCCATCCAGGCTGAGAAAGAACAGGCACAACGGCACGAAATTTTCAGAGAAATGGTTGAGACGCTTGAGGTAGTGCTGCGAAGTAGAAAGATAGTAAAGATGGGATGAGGTGAATAGTTTTGCAGTGAAGCTGTGGGAATGGTCCCTGAGCTGCCCAGAGCCAGGGAGTGGCAGCTCTGGGTGTCCTTCCAAATTCTTCTGGAGACCCAGTCCTGCTGGCAGCAAATGCTGGCTATGGGGGTCAATAATGCCATCTTCCATGGACATACGTGGTGGGGGAAGCCTGTTGGTGCAGGCTACCCGAGTCAGTAGCCTGGGCCAAAGGGGACAGGATCTGTGAGATGCAAGCCGCACAACAGAGGCACATTTTGGCCCTTTGTCACACGGGCTGGGGGCTCCAGCTGTCCCCAGCCCCTTCCCAGTGAGTTCCCATCAGCTCATATGGTAGATGTAAAGAACCTGGTAGGTGGTTTGCCTTAAAGGTCACCTTCTGTATAGAAGCAGAGATGGCTGCTAGCCAAGTTCATGGCACGCTCCCCCCTTTTCCCCATGGATTTTTCTGCTTATTATTTTGTTGTGATTTAGCCCTGGTAGGCAGCTAAGTGCCACACAGCCGCTCGCTCACTCTCCCCAGGTGGGATGGGGAGAGAATCAGAAAGGTAAAAATGCGAGAACTCATGGGTTGGGACAAAGACAGTTTACTAGGTCAAGCAAAAGCCGCGCGTGCAAGCAAAGCAAAACAAGGAATTCTTTAGCTACTTCCCATGGGCAGGCAGGTGTTCAGCCACTTCCAGGAAAGCAGGGCTCATCATGCGTAATGGTTTCTTGGGAAGACAAACGCCATCACTCCCAACGTCCCCCTCTTCCTCCTTCTTTACCCCAGCTTTTATTGCTGAGCATGACGCCGTATGGTGTGGAATATCCGTTTGGTCAGTCTGGGTCACCTGCCCTGGCTATATCTCCTCCCAGCTCCTTGTGTACCCCCAGCCTCCTCGCTGGCAGGGCAGCACAAGCAGCAAAAAAGTCCTTGGCTCTATGTAAATTCTGCTCTGCAACAACCAAAAACACCGCCACTATTTTCATCAAAAATCCAAAACACAGCATTGTGTGAGCCTCTATGAAGAAAATTAACTCTGTCCCAGCCAAAACCATGACATATTTCTATATGTGGCAAAAGACTGTGTCAACAATGAGTTTTCTGAAACAAAACAGAACTAGAAGACCTCAGGCTAAAAAGTCAGTTATCGCTCTTCCAGATCCAACATCGGGTTAACGATCTACGTAAATTGCTACCTAAGTGCTGACAAAACACAGGAATGCCTGACAGGAAAAAGAAGAAAATCATTATGCTGCAGCCAGCTGTTCATGCTCTGTGATGCTTTCCTTTTTTTACCTTCTCAGTATTATAGTCATTAACTAAAAAGATTTTTTTTTTACATGTTTTCTCATGACAACTTTCCCTTTCTTTCTTTCACTCCCCTGCTGCTTATTGGCAGTTACGTTCCCTTGTGTGGAAGCAACATCAATGGGTTCTTCCTTTCTCCAGCAGGATGCCTGTGTACGTCCACTTGCACTCTCAGACTTTGCAAAACCTAGCAGGCCTAGAGAGCCAGTGTAACTCTAGCATTACACTCCTGTAAAATTCACTCTTCATAAAGCCGAACAGGTAACTATTTGCAAGCATGGTGCAAGCACAGCTGGCCCTGTGGCCTGTATTGCAAAACTGTTCTTCTTGCAACCTATACTTCTCACTGCTCACCTCATGTGAACTGTGGCATCAGTCTTTGTCGTGTCCTTCCCAAAAATCTTTTTGTGTGCTGGATACAGAGGTTACTAATACAAACTTCACCCTTGGAAGAGTCCTTTAGGCTCAGTGATTTTCAAGCCAATCTCCATTTGTGTTATTGCTGTTAATGGGGGATTTGTTGCCATGCTTTTACTGCCTTCTGCTCGTTGAACTTTTGTACTCCTATCAGCCTTATTTCTTTTGGCCCTCCTGTGTCAAGCTCGCCGGTGACAAAAGCTTTTTCTTTTCTTTCTAGTCCTTGCCTTCATATCTGTGTTCATGTAACCTGTCAGCTTCCATTATATAGCTGTCTTCCAGAGCTTAGTCTCCTCTGCTCTCCTTAACATGTAGCTATTTCATATGACCTGCATTCCATCGCAACTTGGATTATCTTATACTGTTGCATGATAGGGTTTCAGTGATTAAATCTAGATATATTGTCTTGTATGGTCTATTTAGATTGGAATCTGTGAGAGAAGATGCACACAGGGCAGTTTGTGTTTATTTTTCTGCTGACTTTGAAGCCTCTGTTTGCAATCTACTTAATTATCCTTTTTATATACAACAGTCTTGCAGTAGCTTATATACCAGTGTCAGCCAAAAGCCCGATGAATCTTATGCATTTTAGGAAGCTGCATTAAAATGTTCTTACGGAAATTCAGCAATATTTTTCTAATGTAGAAGACAGTGCGAAATTATTTCAAGCACTTT
The DNA here is from genome assembly GCA_013399475.1 of Chauna torquata. Classification (NCBI taxonomy): domain Eukaryota; kingdom Metazoa; phylum Chordata; class Aves; order Anseriformes; family Anhimidae; genus Chauna; species Chauna torquata. Next base: position 149,004 of record VXAL01006922.1, on the reverse strand, counting down.
GTTGTGGGTCAGTCCCAGCTTCTAAACCTCACAAAACTGGTTCTCCATTGCCATTTATAAATCTTTCACTGGCATTTATAGATCCAGTTCTGTAATGTATGTATGAGTGTCACTAACTACATTTCCTAATAGACTTAAATATTTTTTAAGAGCAGTTGTAAATTATCGCTTAAGGTAAAAAGGGATAAACTTTTGGCCCATGGAGTAAAGTCATTAAGAATAGAGTAACTGGTGGACTTTACTGAATTCAATGCTTTTTTGACTGCAGATTCAGGATTGTATTATGTAAAAGGTATAAAAAGGGCTGCCAGCTTAAATTAACAAATAAAGCTTTATGAGACCCCAAGTCTTGAATAATAGAGAATATTTCAAGTTAGAATTCAAGTTTGTCAGATTTAGGATTTTTAAACCATCTTTTGTGACCTCAGGAGGAGGTCTCATTCTCAAAATTGCTAAACTGGTTGTTGCTTCTATTGTCCAATGGCTACAATGGGATAAAAAAATCTTGCAAAGTTGTACGCTTTTATAGAGCTGTCTAAAAATGGAAGTAGAAATCCTAACATTAGCTTTAGCTATCCGTATTTGGAAAGTTTAGTGTAAGGCCTATCACAAAGCTATGTAATATCTTCTGACCTAAAACAGCTCTGTCAGAATGCTTAAAAAGTTCCTTTTTCTTTACAGAAGAAATAGCTATACCTGGTTTATACCTGTTTTAGTATCCACCAGCAGTAAAATTCATCCATATATTTTATTAAAAATATGAGTATCCACCAAATTTAGCCTATTTTTAACAGTGAAGCAAGTGGCAAGATATTTTAACAGATATGACATTGACCGCATATGATCAAATAAGATGTAGGCTCCTCTTTGATTTCATTCCAGAAGAGGACATATGTGAAAGGTGTTTTTTCGTTCTTTTTAAAACACACCATTTTTACGATAAATCTAGATATTTTTTTTTTTCCTAAGAAATGTCAGCTGATGGGCAGCTGCTGGTAACGTTATTTTCCAGTATCTGTGGGTGTCAGATTTGCATGAATAAAAGATATGCTAAATATCCTTGGGAAATTTATCACTCTGCCTTTTTCATCGTTGTTAGGGAAGTATTTATAAAATACATTGTAGGTTACACAGAGTTTTTTTTTAATTCTCCCATATTGCTCCACAATCTTTTATTTTGTGCTTTGAATATTATAATATATTTACCAAATTAGTCACTTTGCAAGACCAAAAGGATGCTGTAGTTTGGTTGTGTGAAGTCTGTACCTGGTTCTGTTGCTACCAGTCAGATTGGGCAACTACTGGATTTCACACAGTAAAGGATTTTGTCTCAGCTATTTTGTGAAACCTATTTCAATTGTGGCAAGTGTTCAAATGCTCTTCAAAACAGGGAACCAGCCTCTTCCTCACAGGATGTGCCATTCTTTTCTTGCTAGAATAGTGTTCAAGACAGTAGCATCCCTGGATATTAATGAATGCTAGTCATCTATATGAAATGAGATATGCTTGTATGTTACAATGATTTTTAGATGATCTAATGTTTCAGTTTAAATCATTTACATGAGCAAGATGCTGATTCTTAATCCATGCTACTTTCTGCAAGAATTAGATCATAAAATAAAAATCCATTTTTGATAGATACTTTAGTAAGCCCACTTTTCTTTCTTCTGCTCAAAGTACTCAGAAAGCTTGCACAATAACTTACTGTATGTATTTGTGAATTTGGAAAATGTTTTCACTATATGAATATCTTGTGAACAGTTTGTTGCGAATATTTATTACCTAACTTTTACATAAATTCAGTGTTGGTTAGTCATTTGAGTAATATAGTTTCTGCACTGAGTCTTTTGCATCTTACAACTACATTTTGCACTTGAAATATAATGTGTGAACAATCTAATTCAACATATTTTGATACTGAAGCTTTTGCTTAAATTCATGTTCATAAGTGAACATAAACCTTGATTGTTTTTGAGCTCATGAGTTTTAGTGAATTTTTTTTTCCATTGCTCAGTCAGCTCAAATAATTGTATTCTTCTGACCTAGATTCTCCCTGCAGTTTCAGTTCAATAAAACCTTCTTCACCTTGTCCTTTATACTATTGTGTAAAGTTCCTATGGGCTGTGAGGTAACTGCCACCGTATGCTCCAGAAATGGCTTCATTGCACTGAAATGCATTTATTAAATCCTCCAGAATCCTTTGATGTAGGGCCCTGAGACATAATATTTCTTTCACAAGCTTTGTAATTACAGAATACAATCTGTATTTAGGCATTTACTTTATTCTATTTAACCATATAAAACCATGTTTTATTTCTCAAACCTATAGATCGTCTTCTGATTTCTTTAGAGTCGGTGACAGACATACTTAACACTAACCAAAATAGAGCTTCAAATTGCAATATTTAAGCATTCATGTTTGATAGTTTTGGCTTTAGCTTGTAAGTGCCTGTGTGTTTGCCTAATTGTAAACACTAGGCTTCTTTCACTACAAGGTGCTGCGAGGGTCATACAATCATTTATAAGGTGTTTTAAGATAATCAGGAAAAGAGTTACAGAAGTGCAAAGCATTTTAATGGGGTTTCTCCAAATACTGATCATGGGCAGAGGCTGTGCTTTCTAATAGTTTTTTCACACTCAATGTCTTTAACAAACTTTAATTCAATCTACAGATCACTGGTTAACCTATTAACAAAACAGGTCTGTTCCTAGGGATTATAGATGGCAAATGCAGGATGGTGGTACTCAGGTATCAAGAAAGGTTTTCCACTGAAGACTTCATTGATCAGAAATTATCAGAAAACAGTAATGCCTTGGAGCTGCTCTTCAGTCATTGGAGGAACAAATACGGAGAGCAGAAAGAATTTGGGAGCATGGGGTATCCGAGAAGGGGAAGAATCTAGTGTATGCGTTTTAAATGTAAGGCTTCCATGAAAGCACCACTGGGAGGGAGACGGAGCTCTGGATTTGAAGTCTGAAGTGTCTCAGGATACAGAGGAGTGCTTCAGAACTGAGAACAAATATTCTCCCTGCACAATGTAATCTGGAGTTATTGACTACTTCACACCTGAAATTGTCAGCAAAAGCATTGGAATAAATATCAGCACTGTTGTAGAGTCACTAAATATTTTGAATTCCTCAGCAAAATCTCTATCTACTGGCATTCTCAGCTGACATTCACTGCCATTTCTTGTCATATAGGAGGATTATGCCATTTTAATGAAAAATCCATATATGAATCAGCCTGCATCTCATACATCTACAGGAGATGAGGGCATCTTGCCAAGCTTTTAGTTATTTACTTTTCCCCACGCAAATGTGTGATTTCACTCTTTTTAGTTTTCTTACTATTTCACAACTGCAGCAGCAACTTTTCTCTACGATGTGTTTATCTGTACCAGCTGGGTATGCTCCTGGCCACAGCTGCCTCTGCCAGCTCTTTGCTGATATCCTCCTGTACTCTTCCACAGGCCAAACCAAGCTCACTGCAAGGATGCCACAATGTCTGAGAAGGATCAGTCCTGGGAGGAAGAGCAGCTAACATCAATTCAGCTTGGGCAAAACCGAATTGTTGGTACCCACTATCTGTATTTCCCTTCTAGAAAGCGTTTTGCTTTCCTCTTAGCCAAGGATCTGACTGATAGTCCACAAACTCATCTTCAGGCCACATTAGAAAAGCCTAACCTCTGAGAATGCTTTCACACCGTAGACAACTTGGCAGCAAAAAGCATGGGAGAAGAGGGGTACATGGAGAAGTAGAACCCTTCTTCATTTGTAGGGCCAAACATCACCTCCCCTGCCAGAACGCGCACACTGAACGAATCAAAGTTAACCACGAGTCTGCTATGTACACCAATGTTACTCAGCACTCAGAAGAGAGACTGCTGAAGACAGAGTGAATTATGTTCTCATGTCAGAAGTTCTGTGTGAGGACATCCATGGCTACTCTTAGAAGTTATCTGGGTGGCTCGTTTTATTCAGTAGCTACAGAACAACATGTGGAAATTTCACTGATATTTTTTAGTGTTAAGACTTTTGCTGTGAGTCTGTGACCCGGCAGTCTTTTGCACACAGCCTTTCCTCAGATGTTTCCTCATACCCTTGCACCTTAATCTGAGTACTTTTTGCCTGAATGCTGTGGGTATTTCATGGAGCATCCATGAAGTGACATGCAGAAGCCGATTTCCCTGATACTAAACGTTAACCCAGTGTTCAATACATCTATAACTCAATTACATAGAATTTCTATACTTCTTTAGGGACACTATGCAACATCACTCCCACCTGTATCTCCATTGCTGCCTCAAACCCTATTTTGAATGCCACAGTCCTAGCTTCTTACAACAAAAGAAAAAGTTCAGTAGTATTCAGTGTCTGAAAGGTTTTCCTTATACACACTTGTTTCTCTTTTGTTTTAGCATAGTTTAGTTGGAATTCCATTATGAAATTCGGTGTTTCCCTACCTTTTTGGTGCTCCATATACAAAGACTCCAAAACCAGAAGAACTCCAGCAGCTTCCTGGTTTGTTTTGTCCTGAGGCATCCCCATCCAAACACTCAACATTTCAGGGCAGTTTGGGGACGTAATTGAAAGAATAACCCTTACACTTCTGGAGTGGATGAGAAGATATGTCAGACATTCCCAGCAGCCTCTGTGTGAGAGAGAAACCAAGATCAGAAGGAAAGGAGCTAGCAGCTGAATGAGTGTCTTGTCAACTTACACTATTGGAACCAGTAAGTGTCTTGTGCTGCATAGACACAGAAGCACTTGACAAGTTACATTTACAAAAACAAAACGAGTAAAAAGCAAAGAGGCATGGTTAGCCTCCTACCCCTATCATTCCTGTTTTGGTTCAGTCTATTCTAGACCAAGCTCTGCACTGTTTTTCAATAACATTTTCATTGACTGAACAGATTCTGGTTTATTAGCTTAAAGTAATTGAGCTGAAGATAAAAAGAAACAGTACAAGAGCTGCAAGTAACAAACATTGCAAACAGTGAAAAGCAAAAGAAAAGCCAAAAAGAAAAGGAAAAAAGGAATAAAATAGGAATAAGATATACATGCCACTCATTTTCTGCTTCTGTACTTTACAGCTTTCCTCCGCTCTTTTATTTTTGTTTACAGAATGCCAGTAACACTGGCAAAGAGGTGTACCTTTTCTTTTTGGGACTGGTGTAGCATGAAAAAACCCTAAACCAACATCAATATTTTACAAAGTTTAACTAAGACAGCATATGCCCCTGTGGCTTACAGCGTAAACTCCTGTCATTCTTACAAAAATACATAAGCTATTTTAGAATGGTTTACTGCCTGCTATTGTATTTAAACAGCAGGCTGGGCAGTCATTGATACTTACCTGATCTGTAAATGGTTCACAGGAACCATGCAAGTTCAAGGGGGAGAACAGAGCAGCAGCTATTGGCAACGAAAGCTAAACACGGAGTTCAGCTCGGGTTGTTAACACTGCAGATTGCACCTGCTCATGTGCTGCATCTCCACTACCGCCCCAGGCCCACAGCAGCATGTGTTCAGCAGAGAAGCCCCTCGTGCCACCCTGTGCAGAAGCACAGCTGACTGCGCCTGGATGGGGGCACAGCAGCTGTATGTAGGTGTGGGCTGGGGCAGGCAGGGGAGCACACAAGCACCATGATGCTCCTGGGGAGCCAGGTAGAGCTGCTGCCCACCTGGACCAGCTGGACAGCCAGCAGAGCCTCTGCAGTACCCTGGTTACAGGGCAGCAAGAGGGACAGGTGGCTCCCTAGGCAGTACGTTCCTGCTGTGTCCTTTGGATCTCAGGAAGTAAAGCATGTACGTTTTGCTGTTTTATAGAGCAATTTCACATTTTAATTGGCAAGATCTTCAAAAATTTGAGGAAGAAGTAACTGAATAGCACTGCAGCACTATTAGGACCATCTGAGGTGCTGATCCTACAAAGGCATTTGCATAGCATCAAGCTGATGAGGTTGGAAGGGCTGGGTCTCGACATTCAGAAACTGCTGGCCCAGGCATGTGGGAGAATCAGATGGGTGGCCTGGGAACACGCATGGCCAGGACATATGGAAGAGACTGGCAGCTTGGAGCAGATTTAGCTGAGAAAGCTTGTGTTTGGGAAAGGAGCATGGTTCCATGAGGCAGACAGCTGTGACAGTGGGTTGTGTGAGCAGGCATGGTCATGGCAGCAGGCAGCAATGCTCACCAAGCAGCTGTGCCTGGCTGAGACAGACAAGTGGAGGAGCTTGCCTCACCACACACGAGGTAAGGAGCAGGCAGCAAGGCTGTGTTTGAGGGACAGGGCAGCTCCTGCAGCTGCAACATGCTGAGCAGGACACACAGCACAGCTGCCTGGAGCCAGGTGCTGGGGAGTCAGCATGGGAGGTTACAGATCTGAGGCAGAATTAGTACCACAACTGGGAAAAACACTGACTGCAGTCAGCAGGTCCCTGAATAAATCTGTGAAAGTGGGAAACACTAGCTCACTCATGCACACTTCTCCCCAAAGCACCCCATGCACTTCTCTGCACAGAATAAAGCATATCAAGAAGACAAACCAGAAAAGCACTAGTCTTCTGACTTGATGGTATGCACCTAATTTCTTTGCAATATGACTAAGAACTTTTGTTCTCTCAAGTCCAGCAATATTGAAATAATTCCCCAGCTGTACCCTCCTGTCTTCTGCTTACCGGCAGCTTGCTCCATGTCAGCTGCTGAAAGATGGAAGTGATATTGATAGCCCATATTCACTTCACAAGTGAAAGCCTAAAAGCAGAGCCTTTCCCTTTGCAAACATCTGCCGTCCTAGCATAGCTCTAGCAGCTTTGATTCTAACAGAAACCAGGAAATAAAATGTAAAATTAGCTTCACAAGTCACCGTAGAAGTTAAGCTGTTCTGTTGTACTCAGATGTGTGACTGCAAGAGCTGTTCTGCCCCGCTGAGGGTGCTCAGCCTAGATCCATATACAGTCAGCAGAACGATTTACCCAGCTCCTGGTCCCTCCTCTCTCCTTTGCTGTAGTTAGGGAAGCAGCTAGAGCAGGTGATTTTGTCCAGTGGCAGCAGCCTGCTGCCAGCTATCGCCCTGTGGGGACGCCAGATCCTTCCTGCAGCACGCTGGGCTGGCTGCAGGTGAGCAGTGCAGTACCTGGGCACAGCCTGGCCTCTGCCTCCTGGCCCACAGATGCTGCTACCTGGGTATAGAGGACAAGGATCTATGAGACCTCTCACACCTGCTGCTCCTGGATGGGGGCAGCAAGTCATGAGTGTGCACACAGGGATGGTCACACCTGCAGCAAGTTCAGGCACAGGGCAGTAAGTGGGAGATCCGAGGCCCATCATGCTTAAATAGAGGGAATGTAGGTTAACAGAAGGCTTTTCATGTTGCTTTTCCTGTGGATGTGGCTGCAGGAAGATGGAATTGGCTTGCATTTGAGTTGTCATTAACAAGCATCTAAGCATTAGCATCCATGTACTGGGAACGTTCCCAAACTCATTAAGCTAGGCCTAGGACTTGCATAAACATTTGGGTTTACTGGAAAGCAGGCATGTTTTAGTTGACTAGAAAGTGGTAAATTAATTCAGAGCTGGAACCACTGTTCAGCTGCAGACATTTGCATCTGAAAATCATGTTGTAAAGAACACTGATCCAATGTTCTTTATGAGCAAGTATGTGATATTTCAAAGGAAATGTTAGGATGTCTGCCTAATGTGAACTATTTCTGCCTGAAATAGATTGTTCTTTAAAGCTCCAAAGACTAGAAAGATTTATTTTCTCTCGGACAGCTGGTGCTAACTACATGGATAGTAAAGTATGACATTTTATTTTTAGAAGAAAAGGATTACTACATAGTCTGAAGGCTTGAAAAATAGTACTGAGGTCCCCAAACATCTGAATTCTGACCTGAGTTACATTATTCCTATTAATTCCAATACAAAGCTTTAATGGTATTATTTAAATAAAACCCTTAACCTTTTGATGTTCTGTCTACTGACTTGTAGAAGGGATAGTGTCTTATTTTTAAGAACCCCAAGGAAAGCCTTGCACAAGTTCTACAGAGCAATAGGGAGATACTTAAGCCTGAAGCTGAAAACGGTGTGAAATGTGCATGACAGTTGCACAAATAGCTCTTACCTGTTAATTTATATGAGGAAACAGAAAATAGTAGAAGTAAAGGCGGATTGCAGCACAGAATGAGAGGAATGAGGAGTCTGAGAGACACTGATACAGGAACACTTGTAGGAATAGGTATACACATTTAAGCTGTCCAGCATTTCTGTACTAGCAGTTCACATTCATTTAACAATGGACAGGTTACCCGAGCCGCTGATGAGCCAATACTGGGGATTTGGGGATACTGCAGCTGACTCCAGACAGAACCAGCCCAGGTCCAGGGGTGAGCAAGCACCCACCCAGCACCATGTGAACACATTTGCCACTTACTCTCCAGCATGGGCTGGCAGACCCAGACAGATCTCAGCTGCAATAGATGAGAACTAACACTGCTTAAATCCACTCAGAGCTTTATACCACACTCCTTACAGTATCCTGTAGTACCCAGCATAACTCTATAGCAGTGATTAAACCTGTTTAATTGCCTAAACAGGGCTGTCTTCAGCTTCCTATGTCCATCACCATTTGCTTTGTGTCTCTAAAAAGAGAAGCTGTCCCACAGACAGTGCTCCCTCTGCTATATAACTGTTCCTCTCCAGAACAGAGGGGTCTGCGGAGAGAAAGCTGGGCATAGATTTGTTTCACATAATTTTGCATATAAATGCATGTTTTATCTAGAGCTGAAATGAACTTTATCATTGATTTGTTTTCTGTGGTCCAGTTCTTGGAAAATGGTGAAGCCTGGAGTCAGAGCCTGCACTCGCAATGTTTGCATTTTAAGACTGGCATTAATAGTGCCTGGACAACAGCATGTGTTACAGACACTGCCAAAGTTAGCAAACTGCTGGAAAAACTCTGCCAAAGCAACAGCTGAAGCAATGAGGGCTTTCAGCTTCTCACAACTCCACTTAAATGTGTACTTAGGAGCCACTCATTAAGTAGCAAGCAACCATGTGTGGGGCTGCAAGGATTAAAGGGACCCTGTGGTGAAGCAGCAGGGACATTTGCCTTCGACCAGCAGCACTCACCAAGCTCTGGGAGCTGGTGACAGCCCCACAGCCGCACTGTCCCCAGCAAACTGGGGGAGAGAGGGCCTGACCCAGATACAAGCCTGCTCTAGCTGCACTAGTGACAAGCCTGATTTGAGTCCTCTCAGGAGATTATAGAAATCTTTACATGGTTGTACATGTACACACGCAGATGGTCCTGGCTGTTTAGGGGGTCTGTTAAGCCTGTATGCCAGCCCCAGCAGTGGCAAACAGGTAACAGCTGGCTGCACTGCTGACTGCCCCAGAAGTGAGCACAAGCAGCAGCTCTCTCCCACTTCTCACAAGTTCCCAGTGACTGCTGTGACCTGGTAAAAACACTGAGCAGCTCTGAATTTCCCACCTGCTGTAGCTCAGAAGGCATCCAGTAGCTGGAAAAAGCACTGAACTTCTGAGTTGCTCTGGAAAGGGTAACAAGATCTTTGGGGATGATACTACCACCTAAAGAGTGAAGGTAGCTTCTCAAAACAAGGTGTACATCGCGGGACTGCTAACACCACTATTCCTCTCATATCTTTCTTGGTACCTATTTTTCTTCAGCTTCCTCATCTTGTTTCTTACATCTTTGCCTTAGATTTTTCAAGGTAAAAATGTACTTGTTGATGTCATGGGACTGTGTAAGGAAGGTAGTCACTAGAGGGCTTGCAGCGGGAGGTAGTTCCCAACTTCCACAACTCTGTTTTGAGATCTCTAAAGCCCTGCTTTTATTTTTCCAGCTGATAAAAAATATTTTTCCTGTAAGAAAAAGAATTCTCTCCTTCTGTAGCAGTACTAGTACTGCTAGGTACTCAGGTATTAAAGAAACCCCTGAGTACTGCTTTGGTTGCTCAGGTATAAGCCATTTATCCTCAGATGAGGAAAATCAATGTATAGCATTGATCAATAGAGCACTGCCTTCTGGAAGTAGGAAATAATGCAGCTTCAGCACAAAAGGCAGAACTAATATGGCTTCCAGACTAAGAATCACTAATTCCCCTTCATTTTACATAAAAGGTAAGAGAGTTGGTTATTTGTGTCTCCATTCCCTGTAAGTTTCATTTGATTGAGAATGGTTTTGCCATTTCTCCTGAGCTAGCACTGAGTGTGTAGTTACAACAGTAACTCAGCTGACAAATGGAAGCCACATTTCAGCTGTACTTCAGCAGCAGTTTTTATTCCCATTTGGGAATTAATCCCATCTGTCTTCATGCAGCACTTCAGCGAGGGCTCAGTGCACAGGATGACTACAGAATCAAGACAGATATCCCATACAGCTAATCTTTTCAGACTTCTGAGTGCTGTTGCAATAGGCAGGTATCTTAACAAGCACAACAGTAAGCACACATTTTTTCCAGTAATGTTGTGCTTATCCATAACTAATGGGGAAACAGTCCAGCCTTCCTTTGGACTCAGGTAATGTTTTACAATGAACTTGTCTCCTTTCAGGTGAAGGTACAGGAACATTGTTGGGCTTAGTTCAATTACTTTATTGAATGCATTTCCAGCAAAACAAGTATTCTGAGGTTTATGATTTAACAGGTTCAACATTAGAGAATCTAGTGATTATATCACAAAGAAAACTGGAAATTGTTTTGCTTGAGTTTCTAAAGATTTAACTTCAAGTATTCTTATAGCTAAAGTTTGTAAAAAATCAGGGCACTTTGAGAAGCAAAATACAGTTATGAAATAAAAAATTAGAGGCAAGAATTACTTTCTAATCCTGCTTTCAGTTCATGTGAAAGAAAATCTTACCTGCCTATCCTAAATATTTCATCAGCTGATGTGAAAGTGAGCTTGTACTGAATGTAGAGTAGATAGAATCCCATCAAAAGTATCAAGAATAGACAGAAAGTGACCTGAAACTGAGCTCTTCAAGTGAGAAGCAAAAAAATCTGTTAGATGCCAAGGAGAAGTCTAGATAGAATCAGCAGTTCATTATCTTCTGTGCTCATTGTTCAGGATAGGAAAAATTCAGCAAGTACATTCACAGCATAACAGATACAGACCTAAAGGTGTTCTTAATTGCCACAAAGTGTGGACTCCCCTCACTTATTTCATTCTTGGACCTTAGACATAATAGGGTCATGCCTGAAACTAACTCACCCAAATATGACCTAATTATTTTTCCATTTCTGTTATGAATGCCTAGAAAAGTCTGACAAGCAAGTTGTGCTGAGCTCTGTAATCCTGGGGTCTGAAGAACTTCAGGACTCCTCACCTAGCATCTTTCACTCCATGCTACATCTTATGGTCCTGAATTGTGCTGCTGAGTCTATATCAGGTCCAGTGGCCTTTGTGCCTGTCCAGTATGCACAGGACATCTCATTCTAGCATCCTAAGTGTTTACACCCAACTCCATGACTAATTGAAGCGCAGCTCCAATACCCAATACTCAGTGCCATCATTCCCTCCCGTTCACCAGATACCAGCTGCCTTAACACGATCAGTGACAACCCATGCAAACATTTCCCATTGCTTTTGGTGTAGGTAGTACAGACTGCACCTAGTTCCATGCACCTCCAGTATCAACTGTTCTATCAAGCTGGATATAGACAAAAATAGCATTTGAATGTTTCTAGGCTACATAAACTAATCTATTCCAGACTTCTCTTCTAAATTCTTCTTTACTTGATGCCCTTTCTTTAAAATATACATGTAGGTACAAGTCCAAGAGCACATAAGACTACCATCAAGCTGCAGAGCAGTATGGTTCCATGTCAGTAGACAGTGAGTAGACTCCCCTCTGGAGAAGACGAATATGATGTTTGAACAGATTTGCAGAGTTCTCGCATTGGGCTAGGAGCAGTCTATTCTGTTGTGCCAGAAGTAACCTTACAGGAAGGACAAACCTTTAAAAGGGGAAGTAATGAAATTGCCATGTGGTAGTCTAACCACACACCAAAGAAGTCCCTCCAAAACATGTTTGAAGTTTTGGTGTTTGGTCCTTCAGGGCCCGAGAAGGGGTGCTACACACAAAAAAGCAATCATTACGACGTCTAACGTAAGAATGGGCAAGTGTCTGAGGAATATTGCTTCTGACAAGCTCAGCAATAAAGCATGAAAATAACCTCACGTAGAGCCCCTGCAGATGGCAGTAGTACTCTAAATTTCAGTGTCACAGCACTGGACATGGTAGAAGCTGAGCCAGATTCCCATAGCAGAGATGCAGCTGATTGCCAGGGTCCCCTGAAGTGGTATGTTTTGCTAGCAGTCAGCAGGTTACCAATACTATTTTCAGTTTGAAAAAAAGAGTTTTAGTATCTGCCAAGTAGAAATGTTTAAGCCTTGTGGGATCTCTTAGCTCCCAGCATAATCAGTTCTTACCCCACTTTATCTCTAGTACCACAGGTGTTATTTTCAAAAGTCTTACATTCTTCAGGCTCACAGCAGGGCTTGACTTTGTTGGCTTGGAAGAGCATAGCACAGTAGTACTTCTTCAATAGCCAGTTCAGTTGTAGCAAAAAGTTAATGACTGCTTAAAATCCTTTCAGTGGCTGATAGCTAGTCCTAGAGACAGCACAAGCAGCAGAATGTGAGCAAGAACAAATACCTCTATTCATTGCATACAGAAAGGTTTGCCATGCCATAATCCAGCCATCTGAAATTCTGTTCTCTGCACAGACCTGAAAGGGTCTTAATTTAGATGTAAAAAGACTAGTGTTAGCATTAACTGTTTTCAGCCTAGGCAGACAACTAGTAATGGATTGGGATTGTGGAAGAGGTTTGAGTAGAATACTCTTTTCTCCTGCCAGCAGAAACAAGACCAGAGCATAGAGAGACATCCTTTTTGGCAAGGTCTGAACCAGGGACTCACTCTCACATCTGTTTGAAGTTGTTTAAAGAGGAGCTAAGGTAAAGAACTATCCCTACAAAAATGGCAGTTACCTAAGAACACTGGATCTAAAATTTACTGGATACTCCTCAGCTCCACCCTGACCTTGCTTCTCAGGGCAAGCCTGAAAGCTCTAATAAACATCCAAGCCTGAGGAAAAAGTCTGACTCCCAACCCTTCTACATCCCAGTGACGTGTAGGCTTCATCTAAGCAACACAGTCCTCAGCTACAGGAGCCAGTCAAAGACACTGAATGGCCTTGTTCATGTGTGCACCCTAGTCAGATCCATAAACTGAAAGAGGCCAGCAAGGAGCAACAAGGCTGATTTTTGCAGTGGTTCTAGAGAAGGTCCAAGAACTCCTTATGAATTACCTATAGTGCATGATGTGAAAAAAGCTCAAATGAATTGTCACTCACCTCAGGCATCCATACATACAAGCTTTCCAAGTCCCAGTAGCCTGTTCATGATGCACATCTTTGGAACAACCATTGCATTATCCTAAACTGCCACGGGCAGCTTTCACTGCTGTTTGTTGCTATCAGCTCATTCAGCTACAGATGAAGGAGAGCCCATAGACCAACAGATGAAAGTCAAATTAGGGTTTGCATCCTTGACAAGATATGACTTATCTAGTTGAATATGAAGCACCATTTCCTTTCCATTTTCCAGCTCTGTTGAGCAAAGCTGACATCTTAGGGCTCTTCCTTGCTCTTATCTCTTTTTGTCCTTATCTTACTACAGATAAAACACCTGCAATTTGTATTTCCTATCTTTACCTCTTCATCATCACTGCAGTTCCAAACATTTTACTAATCTATAAACAATCTGGACATATAAGCAAATCAAATGTTACACAAGTGAATCTATCCAGGCAACTTAATTTCTTTTACAGCAGTCCTTCTGTTTAAGGCAAGGAATAGGACCTAATTACTTCTGTTCCATACTTCAGTATTTTGGCTCTAAGCTCTGCTTTTCCTTTCTATCTCTGCTACCAGTAATAGACAGCCACTTTTTTCACTAGCATTGCTCTCTATATATCTACTTATGTTGCAAAAATGTATTTAGAGCCAAGACTAGTGTCTTCTTAGGTCTTTACACAGCAACCATGATGGCATGGCTGGTCATTACTGGATAGGTATTTCAGAACAGTTACTGGGGCTTACACTGCTTGCTAACAAATCAAAAAGACAGCACAAACTCAATAGGAAATAATTTATTAGCAGGCTAAATAAAATATGGACTGAAGTGTGAACTTTTGATTGAGGTGTGGATTTCTTTAGGGCAACTTCAAAGCATGTGGATAGGACTGATTTGTTGGGTTACACAGCCTCAGACAAGTTTTCTGAAAAGCTTCACCCACTGCTAAGATTTAATAAACAACTAAGTATCTGCCAGCTTAGTTTGGACTTAGTATTTGTGTCTTATTTCCTGCCCTGTACTATATATGTTGCTGGTTGCTTTCAGAGATTGCATTTCCATAGTAGGGGGAAGCAATCCCTGTAAAGCTTTGGGATTTTTCAAGATGAGAGGTGCTATGTAAGTTGTTACCAGTTTGCTGTTTAATACACTGAACTGATGACAGGCAGCAAGGGAGTGGTGGTTACCTCTCAGCGCAACAAAATTTGCCTTAGGTGGGAACATTCTGTTTACTGAACACTTCATTCACTCCCAGTGGAAAACCAATGATGGCATTTGTTGTTTTCATAACAACCCAGGAGAACACCAACTCTGACAGGCTGCTACCCCCTGATGGCTAAACAGTGAAGGAGAATTAATGTGAGAAACAACTCTGCTGAAAATAACTCCAGCCATCATCACTGAAGCACATGGATTCATTCCTGCCATAGGTCTGTTTCCCTGCAGCAAATCCCCAATTCACCTCCCATAGCAGTAGATTGCTGCTCTGGCTCTTTAGCCTTGCCACTCTCCTTTTTTCAACTGCATAAGCCACAAGACAAAGAAGGGGGAGCTGTCAAAAGCAATCTGCCTTTCATTACTGAACAGTTAAGCAAGGGGGTTATTAAAGAAAACTGAAGCCCAGGTGCTTAGATGTTCTGGGAATCAGATTTAGAAAATTGTTTCCAGTTTGTTTCCATTCTGGAAGTCACAACTGCACTATAACTACTATTTTGATGGAAGATTAGACAGAACAAAAAACCAAGAACAAGTATTGGAAACCTACATGAACTAGTACAACCAAACAGAAGACCTCATGAACCTGCGTGCAATTCCAGGCAAACCTAAGTACTGTCCACATTGTGGAAGTGGAGGACTAGATGAATCAAAATCCAGGACTCCTTGTAAAGCAAGATTGTGCTGTGACCAAGAACCTAAACAGCTGCTGAAAGAGGGTCTCAGTAAAGGTAAGACTCATTTCAACTGGCAAGGATGGAAAGGACAAACAGGTAGCTTCACTTAGGTTAGGCAGCTCTGTGTTGGTTATTACATTGTGGAAATGAGTTGGGTAGGAAAAGTAAAATCATGATGCATTAAACAGTCCTACAAGGAAACCAAAACAGCTTTCTACTGTCTGAGTAAACTGTTTCTCTTAATTCTGAGAACTAAAAACCAAGGTCAGCAGGCATGCCCAGTAGCAATACTAGATCTGAAGGTATTCCTGTAAAACCACCTGTCAGTGTGGGCAAGAGTGATTAGACACAGCAACATCCAAGACAGGCTTTTCAAAAAAACTCAGTCAAATCTTGCAGACCAGTGTATATGTGCAAATATGGTTATTTGTGATTATATACATATATTATCCTAACCAGGACTCATATTGGGGTAGCTAAGTAGCCCTGAAAGGCACTGCATACAGATGAAGTCAAGAAATAAAGCAGAACAGGACTGTGCTTCAGGGCATAGCTTTTTACCTGACATTTTCAGAGTATTTAAAAAGCCTTCCTATGCTCAAATTACAGTTGCCTCTCTGGATGACTAGCTCAGGCAGCATGAATTAATGTGTTTTGCAACAGATACTTTGAAAACTAATCACAGGAGGGAAGCAGCAGTACAGGTGGATTGGTTGGGGTTTCTTTGAGTGACTAAGAATTTATTTTACTTGCTGCAGAGATATGTAGAATTATACTCTAGTTGATGAGTTAGTCCAGGAACTGAACTTACAGCCAAAGGATAACTTGCTTTAGTAACAAGAAAAATCCCTTAAGTTGTTTACAGTGTACATTTCTAGGCCAAGAAACACAGAACAGCCTGATACAGACCATCTGTTTTGCTACAAGCATTGCAAGTATCATTAAAGAAAACTGCATCTGGGGGACAGTAAAACCTTCTGAAGGGGCAAATGGCTTCTCACCAAGTACAGAGTTAGTCCCATTGCTGGACTGTCAGCCTGATCTGCAGTTGAATTCTCAAGGCTTATGGGCTTGAGGTTGCAGAATAAACTCTTTATTGGAACAGAAACAGTGTAAATTGTGAATCCAAGTACTTTCCAGTTGGAAGTCTGATGGAGACCCAACTTATGTTTTGGAAACTATTATCTGTCAAGTCTGAGGGAGCAAGATTTGTCTGGACCATAGCTGAACTACACTCCTTGCATCAGCACTGCTAGGATTCCCAAATACTTCATAGAAAGCTACACAATATACATGTTGTGCCATCTTCTCTAGAGAGAAAGATGAGGGCATGTAGAAAAAAGGAACAGGGCGGGAAAAAGATTGTGACTAAACAGAAGTTATTTCTGAGGAAAAGCACTCAGCATGACAAACCAACAGCTAATACCAGGTTAGCCCAAAAGTTATTTAAAAGAAATCTGGTGGTGGTCATTGGGAGGCTGTAGTACATCTGACAGAAGCTATGGCTGGAGATTTCTCAGGGAAAAAGAGAACTACACAGCTAGAAGCAAGGGGCTTGTGCAAAGTATAATTGGTTAAACTCACGCAGGCACATACAAAGAGTTTAGTACTAAAATGCCACATCTTATATCAGCACTTCCCTAAGCAAGAAAAACAGAAGATGTGGCCTGGTACAGCACAGGCACAAGCATGCTGCTGAAGAGCCACCAAGAGTGGAACACGAGACAATTTTGTCAATCCTAAAAATAAATTGTAAGCAAAGTGTTACAGTCTTCTGTAATGGATGCCATGGCAAATCCTCTGATGAAGACACCTCCTTTCCTTGTTTCTGTACTTTTCCCCTTGCTGACATTCCTAGAGTTCAGATCACCCATTTACATGCCTGCCATGCAGCTCTTCCATTTTCAAGGGGACAGCTGCCTTGGGGAACACATTTTCCATTTGCTGAAGACTAAGACCATCACAGCAGGTCACGTCAAGAATGATTAGTTCCAGGTTTTGCAGTGTAGCTGGTACAACACTCAAGACAGTTTCAGTCAGAAAGCCTACAATAAAGCTGAATTCTGAAGACCTAACAGTTTCAGCTTGCTCCTGAATGGAGCCTCAAACTTGCCTACTAATCTCTTACCTAGCTTACAACTTAGTAAGACCATCAGACAAGTCAGCACCCAGTATTCTTCTGTGGATCTGTAGGTTCTATTTCTAGCTGCACAACTTTCAACCAGTATGTTCCCTCATCACCACACAAGTGCAAACTAAGCTATTTGTGCTTCCAGCCTTTTTGCACCTGTTAAGACTACAAACTTCATTGTCCCTTGGTACTGCCCAGGTGTAGTAGACACACTGATGTTCCATTTCTTCCCAAGTTACTCTTTTACAAGAAAGCTTACATCAAGTTCTTGCATTGAAGAAACACCTGAAGGACAGCATTCAGGAACAGCTCTCCATGCTTTAGGTATTTCCCATCACCTATCAACTTCTCACATACCTGTGTTTTATTGCACCCATCAGATGGTGATTTTTAGTGCCAAAGAAAGAACCCAAGTAAATTAATAGGATAAGCCAAGTGGTTGCAAGATTTAGAGAGACTGTTTCAGACTTAGAATAAAGATTGAGGAAAAAAGCTATTTTGAGCATTACCCTTCACAGCTTTTAACAGACAAGGTTAATATAGACACAGAACTGCTGATAAAATAATCAGTTCCTTAAGGTCTACCCCCAAGCACAGGGCTCAGAACTCTGCTGCCAGAGACCTTTCTTCCCTCTAATTACCAGCTTTGGGACATCTCATTTACAAGAACTGCCTGCATCCCTTCCAAGACCCCAATTGGGTCTACCGATTCAGCCCTGCCTTAATTCACTTATGCCTCTGCAATTTGAGCAACATACTAATGGTCTGCTTCAAAGTTAACCAGACCTCCAAATCCTCCTGCAGTTAGAACAGTACACACAAACATAGTCAATAAATACATAGAAGCTCTAGTTATTTCAGCTTCTGTTCTCCTCAGTGGTAGGTTGTCAATGTTCATTTTTCTTTAATAAGTCTTCCCAAACAAGTTGACTCCAAGCAACAAGAACACTGCAGAGACCATCTACAGCAGGAAGCATTTGCTCAAGCTCCCTACCCATGCTAAGAGCTTGTCTATGACTGGAAATTTACTACACTTGGACATTCCGAAATGACACTTGGTGTGAATCTAGGCTTGTAATAGCTCTGGGCTTATACTGAAACAGTTATTCCCTAATGCCTGTTCTGATTATTTTAAGTACAAACCATAACAGTAGCTCAGCCAGAAGCAGCAGCAAAAGTGCTGGAGTAAACAGGGTGCTGACAGCTGTTAGTGTTTTACATAGGAGGTCACAGAGCCCTAGTTTGAGCTGGATTGCTTTAAATGTTAGTCGCTGCCTGGAGCACTGTCTACAGTCATACTCCCTCCTCTGAGGTGAACTGCTGTTAGCAACAGAAAATTTCTGTTGGAAAAAATTAAATATCATTAGACAGCTAAAGAAGAGCTGTTTAAGGAAATCACAGTAGCACTTCCATTTCTATAGAAATTCCATCACTAGGCAGTGATGTTTCTATAGATTAGTAAGTATTTAATGCAGTTATAACCTCAACTGTTGTCTTAAGGGCAAAGATGTAGTTTATCTACAGATATTTTCAGAACAAGTACCTGATCTAAACTGCACCTCCACTAACTTCTTGGAAGTCTGTCCATTTTGCCCCTTTCCAGCTCAATACCTTTCTGTCAACGCAGATGTCACTTAGCAGCACAATGGCTGCCAGCCTGAAGGCAAAACTGATGTCCCTCAAGCCTTACCAAACAACCTTGTCTCTGTAAGCTGTAGACTCAGGTGGTCATAACTTGTCTGAGGCCCTCAAGCAGCCAGTGCTGTGGGCACACTTCTACCTACTAATGGACCAGGTTATCATATATGTGACATAAGACTTTTTACTTGGGAGATAAGCACTGAGAATCTCAACTTTCTCCACACACAGGTGGGCTTGCCCTGCAACTCAATTCCTCTTTTGATCCCCAACTTATTTTTGACCTTCACACCGAATTGCAGCTCTGCACCCCATCAGTGATTGCCATGTATAGTACTTGCTCTGCCCTGATGCTGAATGCTGCAGTAACTATTTGTTAAAGGCTAACAAAGCAAATCAATCTTGAAAAATTTGTTTAGAGGTATTTAATTTCAAAGCTTTCTCTTATCAGCTGAGCTTTAAATAGATGGAGCACACCTGTCAGAGAAATGATATGCACTTCACTCAGAGGCAGTAATGTATTTTATTGATGTAGTGCTGTGATCTAACAAAGTTTAATTGCAAGAGAACAAGTTAAGATTTGAGATGGCAAGGTTGTGGTGGTTTTACCCAGCTGAGCAGAAGAACTCCATGACAACCACTTTCACTCCCCCTCCTCAAAAGACAATGGGGAGAAAATACAATAAAAAAGGGCTCAAGGGGTTGAGATGAGGATAATTGAAAGGGGAAAAAAAGGAAAAAATACAAGCAAAGGCCTTGTGGAAGCTAAGAGAAAAATTGTCTACTTCCCATCAATGAGCAGTGTCCAGCCACATCCTGGGAAGCAGGGCCTCAATATGCATAGCAGTTGCTCAGGAAGACAGATGTCTTCATAACAAGAGCCCCTCTTCTCCTTCCCCTTTCCCAGCTTTTATCACTGAGTATGACACCACATGGTATGGGATATCCCTTTGGACAGTTCAGGTCAGCTGCCCTGGTGATGTCCCCTCCCAACTGCTGCTCACCCCCAGCCCACTGGGTTTGGAGAGTCTGGGTGCTGTGCCAGCACCGCTCAGCAGTAGACAAAACACTGTTGTGGTATCAGTGCTGCATGGGCTGCTGTGGGGAAAGTTAGCTATCCTAGCCAGATCCAGTACAAAGCTACACTCGGATATCTACTACATAGAGGACAGGGTCAGACAAACTGTCAGGAGACTTACCATTGAGTCACAAGGTTCAGAGTGGACCCTCTTATATTTTAATCTCCTTCTCAGAGAGTAGCCTAGGTGCAGCTGGATCCAAGCTTAGTCACAGATTTGGTTGACAGTTTATGTCTAAAGGTTGAGGAGATAAGGTTCAGAATGGACCCCCTTGCTTTCTAAACTCCTTAAACCAAAGAGGTAAGGAGTCTCGGTGCAGCTGAATCCACTCCTAGTCCCAGACTTGATCAGTGGTTTGTGTGCATACAATCCTTTAGACAAAGTCCTTTAGATTACTTAGGTAAGAGTTGAGAGAGGAAAACACATGCAACAAGATATTTTAATAGCTTGCTAAACTTTCTAAGCTTTGCTAATCACTTACCAAGGTGATCCCTTGTTGCAAGGAATCTCTCTTGAGGAGCAAGGGATCTGTGCAGCAGGCACAGCCTTCAGAGGCATCCCTACTCAAGGGGAGATCCTGGTAGGCAGCCTACTCTGTACAGGAGCTCAAAGGGCTCTTGGGCTGCTCACTATTTATGGGATAAGATGATCAACTCAGTTATATTTGCATACCAAACACAGATGTTAGTTTCATGTCAGACATTGACCAGCACTGTAGTCAGGTGAGCACATTGCTCAGCTAGCCCCTTGGCTATTGTTAGCCAGCTCTCCCCCAAATCCAAATTAAGCCAATTGCAACCACCACGACCAGATGCATTTGTCACAACAGCAATATCACTGCAACACAATCCCCAGTGGTGGTTATTGCTTGAGCATGGTTTTGGGTGAAAGGCCAGGTTGGGGTGTAGGGACACCACACCATCACAAGACCTTGGAGGACAGGAGCCAAAGAGTTCTATTCCTACCAACAGAAAAGGACTGAAGGGTGATACCCAGAAGCTGGCAGTAGGAAACAACTTCGAGGTCCATAAACCTCAGTTTGGAGGATTCAGAGGAACTGTCCCATGAGGAGCAATACCACACTGATTTCAGATATAATGGGAGAAAAAAATCCTTATGGACAGGATGAACTGATCATGCTACTTTGTACATCTGTATATAGAACTTCCTAGTAAGGCTTACTTGCCTAAGTACTTGGCTACCAGGCAGTAGCTGCAGTTTTATAAACTGTAGTCATGAAAAGGCTAGCCTCTGCCTAGCAGAAAATCCCCATAACACACACGAGGTGGAGAGATCACACATGAAAGCTTTACTGAAACTTACTGGGTTCTGTGCCAGTAATGACCCTTATGCCTTGTGCTGCCATGTGTTATCTGAGTGCTTTGATTTTCTTTCAGTTCCAGGGTGTTAATTTTCAGTGTATGAGTATTGTTTAAAACCATGCAGATCTCCTGGAAGAGGGAAAGCCTTTGTCAAACAACTAAGAACACATGTTCGCACACAGTGAACTACATGGTCTCTCTGCCACTGAACACCCAGATTCCTGCATACTTAGTCTCACTAGAGAAGAGACTTAACCAATGTTACCCTTTAATGATGCCTAGAAGGCAATCAGTAGACTGATTGCTGTCCTACAGGTCTCACTTTCCACCCCCAAATCAATGTCATCAAGAGAAGTATCTATTCAGCAACTTGTGTTAATATTCTATCATTCACAAGTGTCCAAGGTATAATCAAATTCGCACAATACCTTACTCCTTCTGACTTCATGGGAGAGATTTGACCTGAAATAATTCAGCCTCAGTCTTGCTCTGATGTTTCAGGGCTCTACCCCATTCACTCCTCCCCACAAAGGGAGTGGCCCCTTATCAGCCATGATTTGTCACTTTGGGAAGTTACCCTGCAGTAATAACAGACATTTTCATTTTCCTTCTATGCTGTCTTGTTCATAATTCAACAGCTGATATGCATCACTGAAGCAGATATAGATCTGGTAGAGCCTTGCTTCAGGTCTTATAATTCTGTGGATACAAGGCAACAGAAGACAGACCAGGAAGGAACAAGCTTGGAAAGAACATTGCCTTCCCCAAGCTACACTCAAATCTCAAGGTGAAAAAATGAAACAGGCTAGTCTGTATAAAATAAAACTAGAGTAAAGCCACCCTAGATACAGGGATGCCCAGAAGATTCAAGGTCTCTGGCTCCTGCAGAGAGTTCACACTCTGGGAAACATCCTCAGATTGATCTTAGTGGGAGGAAATGCTGGGGACAGAAGAGCTCCACAATGAAGTACAATCTATAATAAAAGCTAGCAAACAATACCTCTTTACTTACCCAGTTCTGGACCAAAACTGGTGAAGAATTATTCCAAACAGTCATTTTCACAAGTCTTAAGTCATCCAAAATAAAGCCAAACTCCTCGTTCCCTGAGGAAATATTCCTCTCACTGATTAAACCATTAAGACATTTACCTACAAGAGAAACCCAAGTTGTTCTACTGTATCTTTCAGTATTCAGAAGCTCTGAACAAATTCCAGAACATAAGAACTGCTGATAAACACAGTTTTGTGCAAAGTTTTCTGATGTTTCTCAATACACCTCAATGCAAGTTCCAGACCAGACCTGTACCCTTAAACAAGGCAACAAAAATCCAAATTGATTATTCCTCAGTTTGGATGTTAAGTGCTATAGATCTTCAGTGTTTCATTTTTACACAATTCTGTAGAATTGATCTGTTTCTTACTAGACTGCAGCAATGTAAAGCTAGAATTTTCAGAGTTGAGCAGGAAGCTTCTCTAGAGTCAGATAAGGAAGGACCAGACATGCAAGTAGCCTATAGGTGCTTAAGTCCTCCTCGGGGGTCCTTTAAGCTCAAGCAACCTTTTTTGCACTTCAGTTACAGAGGGATAGAAATAGGATTTCATAGTGCCACAGAAACGTTAAGTTGTTCATTAGTGGTTGACCTATCTGGCAGTATAGGACTGACCCTGATAAGGTCACATTGTGCTTGTACCAGCTCTATACCTTTTGACAGCTTTGATAGCGTTAGAGTGCTGCATGACCTGATCCAGCATAAGCTTGCTAGAATAAAGTCAAATCTAAACCAGAAGAACTTGGAGACACTTGGCTGCAGTCATAACATGCTCTGGGTGCAGCTGGAGCTGCCTCAGCCTGCCTTTAACTGCTTGCAGCTTTGTTTCCTAAACTGAAAGAAACCATCACCACCCCTTCTAATCTGCCAAAGTAAGAAGAGTATTTTTTTTCTACCCTAGTTCAACTAGAGTAATCCAGTGTTAAACATGTTTATGCTAGCCCAAGTCATTTTGGCTGAAGTGGGTTAGGGAAGCAGTAGTATGGGTTGATAAAGAATTACAAAGATAGTAGGAACAAAGAATTCTAAAATGTAAGTACTGCACTTCTATAAACTCATGTCTAGCTAAGTGTTACTTAGGAAATGGATTGCTGAAAGTTAAAAAAAGGAAATTGCATTTCACAGTGACAGAGCAAGACTTATTAAATATGACTAGTAATTTAAACCTACATTTAAGATTAAGAGGTTACTTGCATCTTAGCTATGGAGTTCATAAGAGAAAAAAGTCACTGTTAAAAGAAGTTACATATGACAAAGCTGTAACAAAGCAAAACAAGGGCAGGGGAATTCTAGTTTCTAAACCTGCCAGTAAGTTGCATCCTCTTGTATTCAAAGTTTAATACAGCTAAACAGAAAACAGCAAGTCTTTGACCCAAAAAAGCAGGACATGCTACTAGAATGAAAAGCTTCATTTTGGAAATCTGAGTGCACTCAGGGTTGTATGGTACAGCCCAAAGGAGGCCAGAAGTAACCATTGCATACTTAATTGGTAGATTACCTAACATCATTATGTTGTTGCTACCACAAACATAACAAGAAAGTAAAAACATGAAAGTTAGTGGTTTAGAATAAGAGGTCTCTACGGCTAATAGACAAAGCTGTAACGAACAAGTTTAACTGACACAGCAGACTCCATCTGAAGTTTTTAAAACATGACATGATCTCTTCATGGAAGATATGCCAAATTCTGGTAGAAGTTATAGGTTTTCCAGGGGCATCACTGAGATTCAGACCACATTACACAAATCATGACAAGATTATTGCAAGTCTCCTGTCTAAAAAGCTACATCAGTTTGTGTGTTTTTTTTTTTAACTGTACAGCCACAGGCCACCCCACTCATCTAAACATCTCTAAGTTCTACAGCCCCATAGACATAGTTTATACAATACATGCATAGCTGATAAGCCAGTTACAGATACTTGTCTCCAAAACAGAACCAAGTATGTTGACTAACATTTACACTAGTCAGCTAAA
This sequence comes from Chauna torquata, assembly GCA_013399475.1. Lineage (NCBI taxonomy): Eukaryota > Metazoa > Chordata > Aves > Anseriformes > Anhimidae > Chauna > Chauna torquata. Next base: position 124,538 of record VXAL01006922.1, on the reverse strand, counting down.
TTAGACAAGACCTGCCTTCACAGTGCAGTGGCTAAAATGGGCCTTTAAGGCAAGGCATGCAAGACAATGTACGGAAAGTATTTTGTTGTTGGAATACATCCTTAGTATCTGTACAGAAAGTTTACTTACTCCAGCAAGTACGTAAAAAATAGCACTAAGTGAGCCACTATCCCCTCCAACGCAACTTCTTCCTTGGCCTAGCATCTAGGCTTAACCATCCATTTGCAGACTTCGCACAGTATTTTTCCATTTATGGACTCCACAAGTACTAGCACAAAACAGACACTTTCAACAAGCAATTGAAGACCCATATTGACACAAAATCAATATTTCTCCTTCACAGCAGCCCCCAAGTCTACTTTGGCATGGGCTCAGCCCACCTGGAGCAAGGCAAGCCAAAGGAATGAGGACAACAAGGCAACACCCCCCACACAAAGTACAGTCCCACAGAACCTGAGCAAGGAGAGCCATGGTAATCACTGAAGAGCCACAGTCCAGTCACCAGTAGGCAAATCTGTAGCACCAAAGCAGTACCAAATGTAAGGCATAAACTCACAGTCCCAGGCACAGCACACAAAGAAAATCATCTAAGCAAAGTGCTGAGCCCCAGCTGCTTAAATGCAGCTCCTGGGCCAATGGGTGGACAGTGTGTGGGTGGAGGCCCCATGTGGGGCTGATGAGGGTGATCCTAGACTGCTGACATGCTCAGGGCCCTGGCAAAGGCATTTGTCCGTCAGAGAGCGTGTAGGTCTGAAGGGAGCTGATGCAGCACATTCACACTGTTCACAGCTTAGCCACAATTAACTTTTTTGAGGTATCCCTACATAAAAGCCCTCTTGGATGCTGTGGGTGAACTGAACTTCACAAGTGAGGAAAAATAAGAAATGCATGTAGTACTTGAAAGCTGAAAATGTTCTCTCTTCCTTGCCAGCAATGTGCCCTTGTGGCCATGAAGGCCAATGGTATCCTGGGGTGCATTTGTAAGAGTGTTGCCAGCAGGTCGAGAGAGGTGATCCTCCCACTCTACTCAGCTCTGGTGAGGCCACATCTGGAGTACTGGGTCCAGTTCTGGGCTCCCCAGTACAAGAGGGACATGGAGCTCCTGGACAGAGTCCAGCCGAGGGCTACAAAAATAAATAGGGGATGGAGCATCTCTTTCATGAGGAAAGGCTGAGAGAGCTGGGCCTGTTTAGCCTGGAGAAGAGAAGGCTGCGAGGGGATCTTACCAATGTGTGTAAATATCTTAAGGGAGGGTGTCAAGACGGTGGGGCTGGACTCTTTTTAAAGGTGCCGAGCGACAGGACGAGAGCACAAACTGAAACACAGGAGGTTCCATCTGAGTATGTGGAAAAAATTCTTTACTGTGAGAGTGACAGAGCACTGGAACAGGTTACCCAGAGAGGTTGTGGAGTCTTCTCTGGAGATCTTCAAAACCCACCTGGACGTGATCCCGTGCAACGTGCTCTAGGTGACCCTGCTTGAGCAGGAGTGTTGGACTGCATGATCTCCGGAGGTCCCTTCCAACCTCAACCATTCTGTGATTCTGTGATTTAGACTTCCTTTTCTTCTAATGGATGTGATCTTCATATATCTGTCTCCCTGATCTAAATCATAATGGCACAGCTGCAGAAAATATTGAGCAAAACAGGAGGAAAAATGACCTTAGTCCTGAGATGTGAGAGGCAAGCTGCTGGTTGCCTCTGCATTATCAGATTCTCCAGACCTTTCAGAAGCCATCCAGCTCTAAAGAGTGTATGTTGATGCTTCTGCAGCACCCAGTATACAACTATTCAATGATAAAATATTTGATGTGGCTTGAAAAATTCAGAGATTAATCTATGACCTGTTTTACCTATTTAGTCTTAACTTGCTTGGAATCAAAAGATAATTGAGTGTTGGAAAAGGAATTACAGTACTATGTGATGTAGTGGGTTAATAAAGTCTCAGCCAGAAAAGTCAACAAAATACTCTTCTTCGCTGAAATACTGCTTTTCTTTGAAAACTTGAAACATACCCCATGTGCCCTGGTACTCTCAAGGGAATTTGCTGCAGCTTGTAGCCAAACTTTGTTCACTGTTCTGAAGAGCATTGTGAACGCCAGCTGACCTTCAGTTTCTGCCTTAGTTTCTGGTTAGTAGTGCTATATGGGATTTGCTGTAGTATAGTACGTAATATGTCTGATAAAAATGTATTGCCCCTAAAATATGCATAACAATTACACAAGCAATAACAGCTAATGGATAAATTATAATAAAAGAGATAAATTATATATAATGGTTTATAAACCATATATAACCATAGATAAATTATAACAAAAGAGAGAAACCTATATAATCATGTATCATGTATATTTACCTAAATATATCTGATAATATATATATGTGGGTTGTTACAATGTAGACCAACAATACATTATTCTATATAATAATATATAGATATAACACTGACAATCTCTACAGAGATCTATTTTATATTTAGATATATAGGGAGATCTCAGTAGCAAAAAAGAGAGAGACATACAAACATTTTAACAGCTAAATTCTGTTTGCAAGCTTCTGCAGAGCAGTGGTTGGCAGCTTAAAGTGAGAATGCTGCAGAAAATATCCCGTATACAAGAATTTCTACCCCTTTTTATCTGCATGAATCCTCTATTGGCTGCACCTAGGAAAGGGATTAGAAATTGCTCATTTTTATCTTCACTGAAACAATTTACACTGCTGAGCTCATCCTATATTATTCAGACAATCTACTCAATTGTCCTTTTGTAAGGCCTGTGTGCCGAGTAAGAAAGTCAGGAATCTACCGGGTGATGGGATTTATAGATTCTAGCAGCTAGTGTGCCTTTAGTCCTTGAAACTACAGGCAAATTGCTGCACCAAGTGTCTAAAGAGGAATGACATAGTGCACTGCTTTGGCATTTCCACCTTGACCAACTATAATGATGTGCCTTACACTGTTTGAAATGACACAGAAAGTGTTGTAAAAGCTCATAGGAAATTTTATGCTCTTACTGGTTTGTTTATTTTACTGAGGAAGATGATTCAAGCTGGATTTGATCCTACCTTGTGCTTGAAAGGCATTATGTCTAATGATGTAGCTGGGTTCCTAATATTAACTGGACAACTTTGAGACAGGCATGAAACATTGTAAAGGACCTTGAAAGGCTTCATGTAAGGACTGACACAACATTTCTGTCTTATCAGACGCCTTCTGAAAACTGAGTGTATAAAGGCTCATGGCTACGGCTCCATCGCTGGAGAAAGGGGTAATATCTTGAACTGTCTCCTCCAGCATTTTTCTTGCAAAGGAGGTAACAAGATTGCAAGAAACTATGCTGCACTAACTAAGGCAGTCTAAGAGGAACTGGCAAGCAAGGCAAACTTCGGTTTCTTGGATGCAGCGAGAAATGTCTTATGCTGCTAAGTCTTGAAGCTGATTTCATTCATTGATTGCTAGGAAGTGAATTGGCTTTCTGAGCATGTGAGGACCTGGACTGCAGGGAGGCGAATGCTGCTCGCTAATTGCTCCTTCACAATGCTGCCTGACAAACCCATCCTGCTGTTGTGTCAGCAATGCAGGATTCATCCAGAACAGCAGTTCCTTGGCTCTGTATTTGAAGGGAGCTGTATGCAGGTGACAGAAGCTTGAAATGCATTTTTTTTCAGATTTAGTAGGCAGGTGAGGATTCAAGGTAAGACTTTTCCTAATAAAAGAAGCACAACACAAGGAAGGGTGCCGGACAGGCTTGCACAGACAGTAAGTTCCTGTTTTTATAGTGATAGCTCAAAGAAACCTCAGTCAAGAGCAAAATACCCTCTTTTTAGACATGCAAGCTTGCTCCTGAAATTAATGATCTGAGTTAGAGTCGTCAAGTGATTGAAAGGCTCACAGGCTGGATATCGTGCACTTGGGATGTTTAAATAGCCCACACAGCATATTTGGAATTCCATTTTAAAGAAAATTTTTAGCCCTGGTCACTGAAAAGAGAATATCTTAGATATAAACTCACTATGAAGTGGCACGGTATTCTTTTCCCAAAGATGTAAACTGGATCGAATAAGGGACTGAAGACTGGGAATCTCTTATCCCTTATTTAGATCATAGCTGTATATATCTATATCCATCTACCTACATGCACGACTCTTCCACATTGATTAAAAAGAATACATCAAAATAGCTTTATTTTCAAAGTCAGGATCTCAAATCTTAGGAAGTTTTAGAATTCAAGCTGCATATGCAAGTTTGATTTAACATTTTTGCCTATGTGTTATGATAATGCACACTAACCTGACCTTGTGTATTTTTCTCAGAACACTTGACTCGTTCAGGCTGACCCTAAAAGGAGCTTTTTTTTTCCCTCCTGAATGATGCTGAATAACATTATGCTTAGGTAAAAATACTGTTGAAATGTTTTATTATTGTAGGGAAGCGGAGTCTGTTTTGGCTTCTCTCTGATTCTGAATGAGATGGGAGAACACAGCAATTTGCTACTGCAAATTGCAACAGCCCTAACTACTATCAGGTAAAACAACCATTACCCTCTAGATTAAAGCCCTGCTCTGAGAGAGAAATTCAGAAGAGATTCTTAACAAGAACCAATTAACTAAATACCTCTGACAAGCTTCAGTAACCAGCCTAAGAATTATAAGGCCTACTATCCCATGTGTAAGGAGGCAGAGAAAAGTCCTTTGGCCAAGCATAAATCTCATTTTAAATAAGATTATAAACATGCTGACTAGCTGACCCAATTTTACTTCTGCATATAATGCCATATGCTGTTCCTTGCTTACAAAATTGTAACTCCTATTGGTGTCAGCAATAGCAATAGTTACTTTATTTCTAAAGCAACATAAGCCATCTTCTCTACCACTCTTGCAAGGGAACCAACTCCACAGGATAGTATGATCATAGTTAAAATAATAACAGATCTTCCAACAATTTAGGTCAAGCAACTTTTCCTTGCCAAAAAGAGAGTAAGGTAAGGATAAGAGGGAATAAACCCTTCAGGGGTAGGTAAAATGTTGTACAATTTCATCAGCCAGGTCAGCACATCTGCATGGAAAACACAGCTTCTAATACATGATCTGTGAAAACTGGGAGGAGATGTCAGAGAGGAGAAGTTATAAAATTTCCAGATGAAGCTGGCACCTGAATGCATCTCTTCAGCTCTGCTGTTATGGCCCCAGACAATCTAAAATCATGTATGATAGTTACGGAAAATCAACACTGTGTTCATGCATTCGCCTTTTTTCATGTGTTTCATCCCCAAACTACTGCTTTTTTTATTTTTGTACATTTCAGAAGCTTAAAAATTCCCATTTTTGTGATATCTTTTTCAGATCAGAATTTTAGCTGTTATACTTTTTTCCTGCTTTTCTGTGCCTTTTTTGTTCAATTCCCTTAATTTTTTTAAATCTTACTTATTGCACAAGTATTTTTTATCCTCCTTATCTGTTTGGCTCTCATCTCTTGCTTCCTTTACTAAGTGAAAACAAACTCAATAGCTTGGTGATCATTTCTAATTTCCACCCTTCATTTTAATTGCTTTGAGATAGCAATTATCGGATGAATAAGAACCTGCCTATGGAGGTATGTAATTTAATTAACAAAGAAGGGTGCAACTTTCCTAGTGTGACAGAAGAAGACAAGGAAAGACAGTAAAGGTAAAAATAATTCTTCTATGAAGCAGTATAGCACCAGTGAGACATTTCTACCAGGCATTTCACAAATGGGGAAATGCCCTCTTGTGGTCATACTGCTACAAGAGCAATCACTTATTTTAATTAATGACAGACTACTGTTAACTAGTTAACCGCTGTTGTTTGTGTATTGTTAACTAGTACTTAAGCATCTGAGTTTTGTAAGACTGGTTTTAAAGCACACATCAGAGTCCTAAACTGGAAGTTTGCTGCCCAGAACCATGCTACGAGGAGAGAAATGTGAATTAAGAAACGTTAGTAATTTATTTCTTTCACAAAAAAAAAAAGAAAGAAAAAGGGGAGTTATTTGGTTTTGGTCATGTAAATGTTTCCAAATATTTTTAACCCTTCTCTAATTAATAAGAAGAATGGGATTCTTAAAAATAAAAAGGTACACTTTTTTTCTAGATAAAGCACTCTGATTTTATCAGGAATATGCAATTATGTTCTTCTTTGGGTTTGAATGTATACTGCCCTAATTTTAGAGGCTGAATCTAAATTTATCTATATAAAAAGAATCAGCCTTCTTCATTTACATTCAGTTTGAGCTAAGCTGCACGTCCCTGAGTCATCGCAATTTCTGTCAGCGTTGAAGCCCCTGATTGCTCTTGCTGCAAGTGTGCTGGATGATGCAAAAAGCAGCATTACACCTGCTGTTACAACACTGGTTACAATGTCTTTTAATCCCCTAAATACATCATAAAACCATTTTCAATTTCTATATTCACAGATACCAATAACAGCACTCTATTTCTGTGTATGTGATGTGTGTACAGAATACTTAACAGAAGGAAGTTTTATTTGTAACTTAAAATCTCTAGAGGAGATCAATATGGTGAACACAATTTCACTGTACATCTTTGGTATCCATTATTCAGCAACTTAGCCTTTGTGACAGATGCAGTCATGCGACACTGATAAAGAAAGTTGCATTGGTTGAAATTTGATGTCCTTTATACTAGGGTGTGTGCTAAAAGTTGTTAAACAGCGAACAACTAAATGTCCACAAAACAATAGCAGAAGCACAAGTTAGAAGCTCTATAACTTCATTTTTGTCACACATTTTTGTGAATTTTTGCAGACTGGAGATACTTTTTTTCATGATGAGGGTGGTGAGGCACTGGAACAGGTTGCCCAGAGAAGCTGTGGATGCCCCATCCCTGGAGGTGTTCAAGGCCAGGTTGAGTGGGGCTTTGGGCAACCTGATCTGGTGGGTGGCATCCCTGCCCATGGCAGGGGGGTTGGAATGAAGTGATTTTTAAGGTCCCTTCCAACCCAAACCATTCATATGATTCTTCCACGTGATCCATGGAAATCTTGTAAAGAGTGCCCAAATCTGGACACAAGAACTGTTGTCCCGTTGAAACCTCTATCTTAGTATTACAGCAATATAGCAGAAAGACTTCCAATCAGTGTAAAATCCACAACAGCACAATGCCATTATTTTGCTTATCGTTACCCGCGTTGTATTTCTATGGTTTACTATTCTTGCTTGAATTTTTTAACCAGTGCTTGTCTATCAGATTTGTCCCATTTTTTTCCAGATCTTGTCTCCAATCTGCAAAGAGATCTTGATTTCTAATTCTGTCATCCAGTGTGTGTTTTTTCCCAGCTGGGTTTAAGCTTCCAGGTATGAATTTTGGTTCATTGTGTCACCCCATGTACAATCTCCATATAAGCTTATATTAAATTATTCAAAATTATTGCAGATTGGAAAACTCCTAGGCACAGTTGAGGGTGATGACCTAGCTGTCTCAATGAAATAGGTCTACTTGAGTAAGCCTCACTGCGGCCTTTCTTGTTCTCTCAAAACTGTGTTTTCTTCAGGCTGGTTTATGCCTCCTAGCTTACTGCTGTCCATATGCTCACCATATGTGCACCAGTTGCCAGTGGTACCTACCTGCTCTGGGAGTAGCCTGGTGACACTGGAGCTTGGGGAATCCTGTCTGCATTCGCTAACCCCCAACTACCTTCTCCACCAGCAGCATGAAGGGCAGGAGAGAAAGGTCCAATACATTTGTTGTTCCATTTCAGTACTACCAAAAATGCCTCCAAAGCAATTCAATAACTACTTATACCAGCTATGGATTTTTTTTTTTTTTTTTGTTTTTACAGGACAAGACAGAACAGCAACAATTTCAGGATAAGTTAAAGACAGACATTAGAAAAATCATCATAATGCAAATTGTCTGTTGAATCCAGATTCCATATTTTCCATACATATATGAGCAGATTTGCAGAGCAGCCTGGTCTCAGTGGTTGGATAACCATAATTAGTGGATTTTGATTTCAGCAATTGAAATTTTGAAACTTTTTAATTTATTCTATGGTTTTATTACTATTGGTCCTTTCTCAGGTAAAATAAAACAGTTTAGCATTTGGAATCAACCAAACATATTTAAATAGATGGACTTATAATAAAATACAACTGGAAGATAGGTGTATAAAACCACTCAGAAAAATCTGGGCCATAGTTCATACAGCTTTGATTATGCACTTCTAAAGACGGGAAGTGCTCATTGAAGTTAATGAATATTTTTGTTCCTTATCAACTTGTGGATCGGAGCCTAGATGTAAACACAGCTGGTGTGTGTTCAGCCACATCTTCTACTGCTCCGCAAGTTATAGGATGTCATTTGATGAGGAGGTCTTGTGAGGATGTTTATCAAATTAGACTGAGTTTGGTAGAAGTAGCTGACATAAGCATTTTACAATATGCTTGAAGCTTTTACAAAAAAAAAAAAAATTAAACAAGAAGTTGTAGATTACATATTACATAAAATAACATCACACTTAAATTATTTGTTTGTAAAATTCATGTGAAATAGTTACTCTGTTGACAAGGTAGTGACTAAAATTTTTATTCACTTTCACATCATAGTATGTCTGTTTTATTTGATTTTAAATTTTGTTACTGCAGATTAACATTTGATGTTTATCTGAGCTTTCTATGTGTAATCTTTACTGGAACTTGTCCTGCTTAAGATATTGTCATGCTTTTCTATGTGCTGCAGTGAATTGGACGTCTTAACCATGATGAGTTTGATGTTTCAAGAGAAAGGGAATTATCGCTCCTATTTATGTGATTTCTCCCCAAAGTCTGAAGTCTGGTTGATCTTAATGTTAGGCAATATAAGAAGAAATAAGAAAAAGGTGTCAGATAGTGGTTCAAGTGCATGCAGCTCTCATTTCTCAGTCGTGACCACTGGAGGTGAACACTTGTTTCCTTCCTGTCTACAGTTGGCTTTTTCCTGTCAAAGCAAACCCAGACATCTGGGACAATAATGTACTGCTTGGTCTTCTCTCAGCATGCAATTGCTGCAAGACCAAAGCACAGAGACCATGGCCATGGGACACACCAAGAATCTCCATACCTTGCAGCCAAAAGCACTTGACAGCTGCAATGACAATTTTGTCAGGATTTTGTTGCTTGTTAGCAACACTTCACCTTGCATTGGACACTCAGGCTATGATGCAACTAAAGTAGAATTCACTAAAGAAATGAACAAACAGCAGCAAGTTGTCTAGACAGCCCAATAAGAAATGAAGCTTAGAGTGTTCTCACCCCTCAAAAGTAATTGGGGGTGACTATCTCACTCTGTATTCAGGATACTCATTTCTCTAGAGTTTAATCAAATCAGATCTTCCCTTTTCTCTTGAACACCACAGCACACCAAGCATATGTTTCCATTATAATGGCCATCCTCACTGCCAGGAGCAAGACTGCTTTTTAGTTTAATGAATTGAATTTAATACGTAGCGTAACTCCTGATTTTAGTTACTTTCCCAGCCTTGGGACTGAAGCTCAGAGCTCCCTCATGGATCAGTTTCCTACACATTGGATCAAAGAATGTAAATAATTCTTATTAACTTTCAAAATAGCAATGCTGAGGTAGAAATGGAGACCCTCTAAAATGAGCAGTTTATTATGAAAGAAGATTTAAGTTTAACTTAGTTTTGTACAGAGGCTTTGTTATATGTCCTAAGTTTATGTGCTTTTTATACCGATATTGGATTGTGGCCGAGACAAAACTTTTGCGATAGTCTCATTTCTCAAAATAGACAAACTAAATATTCATATAACCGATAGGGATTGTGTGTGGGAAATGGCTCTCTGTGGGAAGTCTTACCATAGTAAATGTGCTCTTTGCTTTAATTCCCTCTACCACAGTATTATAATTCATTACTATGTAAATTAAGCAACATTTTTTCATACATTAAAAAAAAAACTCACCCCAAACAGCTTAAAATTTCATGTCATGTTCAATGTGTTAGTTCATATATGTATACATCCGTACTCCTACAGACATATTCCACGTGTATTTATTCAAGATCTATACACAATGTTTCGGCCTGTCTTTCATCAATGACAACTATCAGTTGTACAACAGAATATTGTTACTTTAAGCAAAATGAAATGTAGAAAATGAAAATGAGGATAACCTTTTTGAGGAGACCAAGTTCGACAGTTTAGTTAGTGAGCATTTAGTGAGCACTTACGGACTTTTGTTAGTGAGGTAAGCCTTCCATACACTGCCTTGCATTGTTTGTTGGGAGGTCAGAATACTTAAATTTCTTACATTCTGGATGAGTGGTGCCTGACATGGCTTACTGTGATCCTAACTGTCTGGTTTTTTTTCTGCAGTAAATACATTTCACATAAGTCAGGCTCGCTGCCTGACTTATGATGTGGCATTCACAAGGATCCTAAAATAAATTCTATCCCCCATTTGGCATTATTTTAGGAGCACACAAAACAAAGGCTAGGAATGTGCTGCCACTGATAGTCTCAGCAGCAATTAAAAGTTTCCCATCCCTGGGGGTTCATGGGATTTCATATAAACCTGCTGCGTGCAACCTTGCTGCCTCCTCACACAAGGCTTGGCTACTTGGTTGTACTCAGTAAAGTTAAGGTGAAGGAACTAATGTAGCAAAAGTGATGAATATTAAATAAAACCTATCTGGATGTCCTGACTCGGGAGGAAAAGCAAAGCTTAGGGATGACTGAGATGTAAAGTGAAGAACTAAGGCCACTTCTTACGGGAGCACTAAGTTTAGTCTCTTTAATTCTGAGCTTAATATGATGATCTTAATGTAATTCATGTTTCTAGGTGAACTGACGAAACTCCCTGTGCCCACAGGCTCTTGTAATACAAATAAGGAGAAACTCAATTGAAATCTGTGGCATTGGCTGAATGCAAAAACTGGCATCAGACAAGACGAGCTTCTTTATCTTTGTTATGGCCAAGAGACAGTATCAAATAATATTTAATATTACCAACAGCAGTCAGTGTTGGAAAAAAGGGTTCTGATAATGTGAATGAGAGCTTTGACTTTCAGGGGGAAAAAAAAGGTTGTGCTGAATGTTTTTGAAAATCAGACTTGCCTGTTGAGAATGAAGGATGATTTGTATTTTTGTTGTATCTCTGCTCCTGCATTACCCTCATCTCTGGAAATGCAGCTCCAATAACATTGCCAAGTTCCTGTGAATCTGGATCAGGAGCAATGTTTATAAATAAAATTAATATCTCAACAATTCATACTTCAGTCTCCTTTACGAAAACATTGCATGGTCTCAGTATGGTAAAAACACATTGTAGCTGTTCACTCAATTTTATACTGTCCACTGCAACCTTGTGAGAAAACACTAATGAATCTACTAATTCACTAATTAATCAACACTAATTCAGGAAAGAAGAAAAACAAGTTTTATCGCATGGGAAGTAAAACACAGTAGACATTTAAATAAAGCAATATTCCCTTAGCAACTTGTAAGCTTCTCTGTCTAATGCAGAAAATCAAAGGGATGGTTATAGCCTGTACACGGGAAGGTGTACTGCGGGAAAGCTGGACAGGGTGAAAGAGAGAACATGAATAGTTACAACCCTGCTTTAACATTTCCTTTTAATTGTTCTTATAATGCAAGCATTCCTGTATTCTCAGAGCCCACCTGACCGAAGTTTGCTGTTTTGCTTCTTTAGTTGTGAATTTTCCTTTCCCTTTGAGGGAGGCCATCCATCAGCACGCTGCTGGCGTGGCTGTGGAGTTTCCTTGCTGGCCACCAGATGCGGCTCCAACCCAGCCTGCTGCCCTGGGCGGCTGAAATTGTTTATGTTCATCAACAGGCCAGTGATTGCCTCCGTGCAAAAATGCAGTTCACCAGCACACTGTACGTCTTCAGAAAGAACATTATGTCAGTAGTGTAACTTCAGGCTCAAGGGAAGAACTAAAATGTGGAGATCAGTTCGATCAGCGGTGTGACATTATAGCTGGTCATCTCTCTCGTATCTACAATGACTTTGGTATTATAGTGTCAGGGACAGGGTTTATCGTATTATACGAAATACCATATTCTTGCTGAAACAACACGCCTCAGCTCTTTCAAATGCTAACTGCAGAGCAGTACTTTGAGGATTTTAGAAGATCAGATTCAGCAACCAGAATGAAGTAACTGCTAGGGAAAAGAAGGTTGAAAAGATTTTTCAGGAGTGAGAGCCGGTGTGAAGCATTATATATATGATGCATGTCTTATTCAAGTTTGATTCAAGTTGAAATTCTGCTTTTCAGGAAGTGTTTCTTATTGGTATTTCTTCTGACATTCTTGATATTTCTTTAATGGTTGTGATCTCAGGCGTTTTTGAGAATATATAATAAATCAAGAATAGACAAAGCATGTTGTTTATAAGGGTAGGGCTTTTTTTCCATTTCTCCAGAACGGCACCGAGCTGCCCCGGGCAGTTCCGTCTTGCCTTGCTTGGAACCCCTTGCCTACCCTGTCCGTTTGGGCCCTGCAGATGAAGTGTACCAATGGAGTATAAGACACACTCCTGACACAAAGGCTGCCCTGCTTACCGACTTGAAGCTCTTGCTCCAAACCAGCGGCGTACGACTGCGGAGACGGCTCCACCAGACTGCGCCGGCGGGCGGCACTGCTGCCTGTGCCTCCGCCGGGACCGCCCTGCCCTGCCGTGCACCACGTTTCGCAGTTAGAGAGGAAAAAGAGGCTCTGTTGCCCAGTACCTGGTCTATTTGTCGAGATTACCTCTTTGTGCCAGCTGTGACATGGCTGGGAGGTTCAGCCACTGGGAATGGAGGAGACCAATGCATTTTACACCCGGACCGTGACTACTCGGTGCGATTCAACTGGTCTGAATTAGGGTAGCGGCAACACGCAGCATCTCATTGCCAGGCCTTGGCTCGTTCATTTCTCAGAAAGACCCCAAACTTTACCTGTAACAAAACTAATTTATCTGTTTCATTTCAAGTTCCTTCCATGAAAGTGGCTGACAAACTAAGGCATCGGATCCTGATCTCTGTTGCTGTAAATCTGGAGTGAAAAAAGCACCAGTAGCTTCAACAGATTTATATTAGATTGGTTCCATTTGTGCTGAACTACCACAAAACTCTTTTAGCCTTGAAACTGGCAGCTTAGTTACATTACTCTGAAGGTCCTGGTCACCACGCCAGAGATAAGATTACAGGAGGCTTTTCCTTTTAATCACATTTCTGCCAGCTTGTACTTCTGTCATGAATATTCTTTTAAAATAGTTCTCTCAGGACAATTAAGAAAAACAAAAAAAAAATAAGGAGAACAAAGAGACTGTCATTAGTAATCCAAGTAGGGTTTCTTTTCTGTGAAAGGATTAACAATGAAGATAAGAAGCAGAATGAGAAGGCAATTAATGTTGTCATTATCAGCAATTTCTTCAAATTAAGTTGGCAAGTCTTGTATTCAGTGTGCAATATTCATTGTGGATTGGCATTTGAGCAGATTTGTGAGAATTAAAAATAAGTGTTTAGAGCTGGGCTGCAGAAGTATGGTCTGGATTTGGACCCTGGGTAAATTCCATCAGGACTCGGTGGCAGCTCTAGCCCTGTGATATGCCACTTGGTCCTGGGGAGATCCTGTATTTTTTCACCCTTCTTCTGATCTCTCAGGCAAAAGTTAAGCACATGAAGTTTTTGGCAGACCAGCCAAAACTGGAGCTCGGGCATTGCTTTTTGAGTTGCAGATCTATATAGGAACTACACAGCAGACCGCAGGAAATTAAATGAGTAGCCTGGTTTAGGGCAAAGGAAACTAACACCATTATGGTGAAAGAAACCGAGCTGGGAATTTCCTTCTTTGCAACAGTGAAGAGCTTCTGAGAGGTCATTGAACACCATGTAACTAATGATGAGTTTTAATAGAGTATGTGGTAAAGATGGCTGAAGAACCTCAGCTAATTTGTATCATAACAGGATTTGCTTGGTGGGGAGTTCACTCCAGTGGGAGGAATGAAATGTCACTGAACACATGGAACTTCAGAACAAAAAACAGTTAGTAGCCAATAAACAACAGTGCGATATTAACACTAACAGTCTCCTCCAGTTCATATCATCAAGCAAATATCATCAAGAAGATAGGATGTTGCCCTGTGCCTACTCTTCATGTCCTAAGGTACCGCCCTAAAACACTGGGCTTGTGGCTTTTCTAGGCTGTCTGTCCCTGGCTTTGCCAAGAAATGCATTAAAATGTCTTCATTTCATCTAGATGCGGAAGGAGAAAACTGCACAAAGTGTCCTAGCACAAGAGATTTGTTCAAATAACGTCATCAGAAAATCTGATCTCTTTGTCTCTGTCACTTACATTTTCTAGCTTTGCTTAGCCAAGGCCACGGAGTTCATGACAAAGACATGAGACCTTGCTATTGTCATTCATCCCTGCCCACTTACTCCTGGTGCTACTCTTTGCATTTTCCACCCACCTTTCCCATCCTGTGTGTCTCCTGCTCCTGCCTCTTTTCCTCCCAGCTTTCCCTGCTTTCTCCAGCTTTTGTCTATTGCTCCCCACAGTGCCTCCGTTACTCCCTTTGTTGCCTCCCTTGTGCCTCGCTCCGCTCCTCCTGCAGCCTCCCCTGCCCCTTGTTTCTCCTCGCCGTGCGTCCAGCCACTTCCTCTGGTGTATCTGCTGCTCCGCCATGCACAGCTGCTGCTCTTCTCTCCACCTCCACCACTCCCGCTGCTGCTCCACACGCAGTTTTGACCAGCTCCACTTCCAAACAATAAGGCTTTGACCTCTTTCCCCTGGGAGAAGATTTCACAGCCAAACACGTCTCACTGGCAGGAGCTTTTCCTGATATTCAGCCTGTTTCCTTCTCCCATTGCTCCTACTTAAATCTCTTTATATTGAACTAACAGCTTGCGCCCCAGGCAAGGTGTTTATACCCCTCCTTTTCTGACTATTGCAAAAAAGTTTTGAATGCAGATAGCCACGCCAAGAAGAACAGGGGCACCGTGCATCCCAGTGAGCAAGATCCTATCGTACAGAACAGAACAAACACATTTACCATAATGAAAAATAGGCCACATGCCTTACAAAAATTCACCAAGAGCCAAACATTGATCAGTTTTTATCCGTCTGAAAGAAAGATACTAACGCAGACAGCTGTGTCAACAGCCTGTGAGCCAGTGGCTGAGCGAACCTGAGCTCCTGGAGGGGGTGGACACTGATCTGTAGTAGGTGAGCATGGCCCAAACTGAAGAAGCTGTGATGCAGAGAGCGAATATTGAACCCAGAAGGTAGAGGAGAAAGGCATTAAGCTCACAGAGAGCACAAAAGCAGGAGACAGAGTTGGGGTAGCTCAAAAGGGAAGAAATACAACTGGTGGGATGGGAGGCAGAGGAGTGGGAGGGCAGTTTGAGCAGCTGGGACACAGGCTGAGGTGCTTTAGGGTGACCCACGTGGATGAAAAGGGCTGCATGGGGTCAAAGGCAAGCCTACCCTGCACAAGGAAAAAAGAAAAAAACAAAACACGTAGAAGTGACTGAAGCCAACTGTGAAGAGGTGTGTTTTAAGGGCAAAGACTGTCTTCTGCCTAAGCGTCTGACAATTTTTCAGCAGAAGCGGGGATTAAGACTGATACTAAAGCTTCCTTTCCAACTTACAGTTTCAGAGGCAGCCAGCTGATGTCTGCATACGTGCCTCAGTGGTGCATGTCAGACTGCGGAGGCCACCTGCCCACACAGTCATCTAGACTCCTGCTTGCCAGGCTCGGCTCGGGCACCAAGGACAGACCAGAGTGAGCCACCTAACACTCACTGCTGAAGAAAGATGATTTTCTTCTCCTTCCTTCCCTATCTCCCTGCTGTGTCCTCTTGCCACGTACTCAGCTCTGGCATGTGTTTGCACCCTTCTATCAGCTGATGCAGCTCACTAAACCACCACAACCATATCCAGTTCTTTTTTATCACCAATTTTCTGCTGGCTTGGTGAAGTGAATGGGTTCATAAAAAGGGTCCATCTAGCATCAGTATTAAATCAGGGAGCAGGCCAGTACAGCTGGGCACAGCATAGTGGAGATGAAGGGAAGAGGGAGGATTTCCCCTGCCTTGTCAGTGGCAAGACATTAACCCATCTTGGCTATACAAGGAACTACACCCTGAGCAAGCATTTTCTTCCTTTTCTCCTGTGTTTAGAAACGTGCTAACCTATGTGTACCCATTAGTACATTGTAAGGACTGCTCATTTTCCCAGTCTAGACAGGACTTTCAAGCAGACGTTCAGATCTGCCTTGAAGGCATTTTGTCAGGGCAGTCCTCAAAAGCACCTTTTAGAGGCTCACAGGACAACTTCAGATGGCAATATGGAATCTTGTTCTTAGTGGTTAAAATAGCTTACTTTGGCCAGTCCAAAAGCTAAATTAGTAATACCAGCTGAATTAATAACAGTGAAAACCACTCATTAGAAATTATAATGGTGCTGAATACCATAACAGATCCCTTACAGTGTAAAGCAACCTGGGCCCATTTGTGTGACGAAGCTACAGCTGCTTACAGCAGCCAAGGATCTGCCCTAACGTTCTCTTGCTTTTGCATGTACCTAACATAACATCGCAACCTTCTTGCTAAATTTTTCTGCCATTCTTATAATTTTTCCCTTAGAGGGCTTCTTTAGACATAGCAAAGACTGCTTGGTAATTTTTATGTCTAGCCTCCTATTTCCCTTGCTACTCCCCCATGCAGTAATTTGTGTGGGGAAAGGTAAATCAGAGCCACATGTTCCCTTTATAAGCCTGAGATAAAGGGCAGCAGCAATACAGCTCACTGTGAATTCACCAGGATTATTCAATATGACATTAATGATGGAGAAGATCACAGTATCAGCAAGCTTCCTCTGTTTCACGTTCCTTAGTGTCTTCTGTCAGCATAAGAGGCAGCTGAGTGGTATAGCACACCCCAGCATTCCCAGGCCGAGATACGCCATCACATCCAATGTGCATCACCTGCATCGCTGGGGACATCCCAGCGTGGGAGATATGGCCCAATCAGTTTCTACAGCTCTAGTACAAAGATTAGCATTATTACTGGATCACAGAAAGAACACCTTTATTAATATCACGCCTAGGGATTGACAAGTCCACTGAGTCACTGCACTGTGAATCATGGTCTGTTGCAATAAAGTCAAGAGCATTGCTGTGGAACTACACTGTCAGGAGTGGAGAATGAAACTCTTGGTCTTATTCTGGCTCTCATATCTGCTCCCTGTTAGGCTAATTAGCATTTCCGTGAAGACTGACCATTAATCCACCTATCGCTAAGTGAAGAGTGCAAGACAAAGCTGACTATTAGAACAGGTGTTTAATTCTCACTCCCACCACATATTTTCAGGAATTGTTTCATCACACACTTCCTTAGTTTTGCATATCTGTTTGAGGTTACATATGCACAAAAACATACATGTGTCCTGCACTCACATCTGCTGTGGGAAATGAGTTAATTCCACAGATCATTTTAGGTAGTACTTTTGTACTAAAGTTGCTAGCCAGTGCTTGTTTTTAACACAGTTGCTTAAAATCAGTGTTTTCCAGAATGAGTGTTTCAACGAAGTTATCAATAACTTTTAATGAACACTTGCTTGATGTGCACTCAGCACTTCTGGACTGCTCAGTCATATTACCTGTAGCCACTGGCAAAGATCAATCTTTTCTTCGGCCAAACTGAGCGTTGGAGGGGCTTAAACACTGTTGACAGCAGTGCTGCAACGTTTTTTCCCAAATCAATGCTGTTGTTCATGTCAGGCTGACAGATTCAGTGGATGTTTTTCACATCTCATATTAGACACTGAGACTTGCAGTGCTTTTCCGGAGCTACTAGGATTGATTCTCAGTGAATGATACCTGGATGTCTTTGCTTCAAAGACAGAAGAATCTCTCATAGTCATACACTGGGGCTTCCTAATGCTTCACTAGGGCATTCCCATCACCTAGCCTAAATTTTGCTCAGAGGCAGCATGTTTTGCTGCAGGCCTTGTTTGACAGGAGATACTGCACCTTAGGTACAGAATAAAGCTCATCAATATAACTATCCCCCCTTTTAGCAGAAAACTAACCATGACTGCAGTGTAAAGCCCAAGCCAATATTTTCACCAGCTTGCTGCTATAAGCGAGGATGGGGACACACCAGCTTACAACATGGTGAACTTGGCTATGAACTAAAGGGGCACGAGCATCAGGTGCATGGTGTTTACACGGTAAGCAGTTACCCAACACAGCCCAACGCAGGTGTGAGGTTGCTGTCTCTCTTTGTCTGAGGGCCAAACGATCTCTGGTCACTTGATGTTCATGTAGGAGAGTGTGCACAGGCATCTGTGGGGAGCAGCTGATACACTGGAAGCTCCGCAGCCTTTGATGATTTAATGTGTCTGTACCCTGAGGACACAACTAGGTATTCCTGGGCTTCAGTCACAGCCTCTGATCTTTTTAAAACCCACTCAGCTCATCTTTGCTCATTTCCTTTCCACCTTGCTCTCCTAGTCCAGGCTTTGGTCAGGTGACATGGCTCTGGGAAGCTTTCCCACCATGCAGATAGTGACTGCATTACCTCTGTTACTGTACATTTGTTTAATTAATTGCTCATTTTGTTCCTGAGCTGTTGTGCTGGCACAGTGCACTTACAGTATGCATGAGTGCCTAAAAGGTGACGAGGCTCCTAGGGATGACTCTGTCCCTTTCATTTATTCATAGAGCTCGAGCACATGATCCCTTATTAATTCCAGGCACCGCTAGCTCAGCCTGACTTGAGATAACGTGGCACAGGCTCCAGGCCCTCTCGGCTGGCACTGACAGCAGGCAAGGAAGCGAGGTCCGCACCGCAGAGAGCAGGGCCGATCAGCCGCAATCAGGGAAGCAATTAAACTTTATGTGGCATTTGAACTGTGGACCTGAAGGTGCACAGAATAGCCTTTGGCCACTCTTAAGATCTTTTCCTTAAATGCTGTGACTACTTAACAGAGGTAATTGCAAGGACGTAAATCAAGGTTTCTATTATTCCTCAGGAGGCCAACATCTATCACAGCAGACTTTAAAATGAATTTGAAGCATAGAAATTATGAGAATTTATATAGCAAATGACTTCTTGTTAGCAGGCCATGTAGCAGAAGCTTTAGCAGCAGCAGCTGAGACAAGCAGCCTCATCAGTATATGGGCTTATATTCAAGCATTAAACTATGGCAAAATTTGACAAATGTTCCTTCTGGTGGGACATTCTTGTTCTTATCCCTGGGCTCCTCTTTCAGCTGTGCCAATAAAGCTGCTACTGGTGCCATGCCTTGAGATGAACCAGGGCCTCTTGGGCAGTCTGGGTCACCAGTCCACTGAGGCACAAAGCCTTCCTTGCCAGACTACCTCAAGTCCAGCACAGAGAATTTATTGTCCTGGATCCAGGCCCAAGGACTGCAGCTCTGGCTCTGCTGCTATCTGAGCAGTCTGGGACCAACATTTTACCTGCAGTTCGCTTTTCACCATCTGTTAAACATCTTAAGACATTTGCACTGAACATCGAACATGCGGAGTTCTGTATCAGCTCTGTTATAATTAATGAGCGGTTATGATGTGACTGTTGGAAGACTTCCATAGAAAATGGAGCTTCTTCTACCCACAGCAGCCATGCTCCCCTGTTCATCCTCTGCACGCTCCCTGTGGGTGCGCACAGCTGAATCACACAGCACTGATCCGGATTTCCTTCTTCTTAAGTACTGCTTTTTTCCACCACAGAAAGGAGATGCCAAAGAAGGTTGTTGACTTCATGTAATTTCTCTGAGCTGCTCAGATACTGAGCTGCTGAGCATACTCTTGATAGATGAGATTAGATAAAGAAGGAGTGAGATCAAATAGCAGTTTTCTGTTACTACCTTCCAGACAGTTGAGATGGAGCTCAGATACTAATGTGATGGGCATCCTAGAAACACTTAAGAAAGATATGTCATTGAGAAGCAGCTAAATAAACCATTCTCTCCCCCTACACTTGCAGCTATACAGATGCTTTCCCCCATCCCATTAAACTCTTCTCTATCCCCAAGAGGCAGCAGTCTGGGACTCTGCAGGTATAATATTTCTGGCTGTTTCTGTCTGCCTGGAGTAGCTGTTGGAAAATTGGATTTAAAGTTAAGAGGACTAGTAGCAAAATGCACATTTGTACATGTGAAATTTAAAAAAAAATCAAAAGCGAAAATGCTATCCCTTTTTAAAATTAGCAAGAATGATTATTCTATTTCCCTTAATGTTGGATTAGATAGTCAGGAAGCTTGCAAAGTATACTCTTCCTAACGGGTTGAACCTGCTGATGTTTTGTTAAATAATCCTCTGCCTTGGAAAGGATTTGATATATATTTTGTCTCAGTGAATGAACTCCACGGAACACAAGTAGTCGGCAGGCTGTTAGCGTGAAATAAACTCAGAAGAGTGCCACTCTGTTGGGATTTAAACCCCTATCTCAGTGGTAATACTTGCCATCTAATTTTGATCAGTAGTTAGAAAAGCATAACCAGCTTCCAGGAAGACTTGGACAGAAGCTATCGCGGTAGCTCTGGCTACACTGAGCCAGCACAGTCGCAATGTCATTAGTTACCTGAAGAAGCAGTCAGCCAGTATAGCCATATGTCTCTCAACCGTGACGCTGGTGAGGCTGGGTTGCTGTCTGTACTGTTTAGAGCTGCAGTGCCAACGAGTGAAAGTATTTTTAATGCCACATCAGCCAGCTCTTCCCTGGGATGGTCAATGCTGAAGTGGGTAAGAGGAGATTTCTAGGGTCTCTCACCTCCTGTCACATCATGGTTTCAGAAATCCTAGCGTCCTTTCCTCAAAGGGGAAGCTTCTCGCTGCCCTTGGCATCACTGAATGATCTTTTTGCAAGCTAGTGTTTAGGTCTTGGACCAGTGCCCGGTTTTCAAAACCCATATACTTCGTGCGACAAGGAGTGCCCCTTCTGACCTGGCGTCTCTGTTCCACCTCAGGCCGAGACTGCAGAGCTTTGGGCCAGCACCCTCTCCATTACCTCTCCGGCAAGAGTCAGTTCTTCCGACGAGACGTGGTCTCCTGAAGTCCCGGCACGGTGGTGTGCATTCCAGATTCCACTTCAATTATTCACAGGGGGCTGCGGTACGCTACCTGCCGCTCAGGCAGCCTCCAGCTCTCACTTTTCCTTTAAATAAGACATGCTCTCCTCTAACCACAGAGAAAGGTCTAGGGAGCTGACATGTATTTACTCTAAGTGGGGTTCTCGATCCTACCCTTTTGAAAAGAAGATCTCCTGTAAGGTATCAGAGGCAACACCAATGACAGTTTTGGTTAAGCTCATCAGGACAGACTTGCACCATTTGAATTGATTTGGCTACTAAGCAAGAGCAAATCTCCAGGTGTCAGTCCCTTAAGCTTTGGGGACCTTGGGGTCCACACCTGAGCTGTGAGGCACTGATGTTCTGTAGGGTTAAAATACTGTGTTTTCTATTTTAAAAACACAAAATCCTGTGCCTGTAAAGCTGCTTTTTGTGCTGAAGGATTCGCTCTCCTTGACCCTTTGGATCCAAACCGAACTGTTGAAAGCCTGTTCTTAGGGATGCTGTGGGTTGCTCGTGAACTGTCAGCAGTGCTTTGTTCTGATGCTCACACACCTCGGAGAAGACTCCTCACTGCAACCCAGAAAGCAGCAGCCAGCTCTGTGCAGCACAGCTGACAGTCAGTGTCTGGGGTTTCCAAACATGCAGTCAGACAGAGAGTCATTCTGGACTACTGAGAATTATGTGATAGAATAATTGGAGATGACATTTAGAAAGGGGTTTTCCATTGTAGTCCCAGAAAGTCTCGGATTTCACCTACAAAGGGTGAAACTGGCTGCCCAAGGGCCAGGCTTTGCCCACAGAAAATTCCTCTGCTCTGCTGGAAATGGGGAACAGCTGTCAGGAGTGCACATACGGCCCAACAGCTGAATGACCCCTATGGTGCCTGTACATAATCAATTATAAAGAGTCAGGACCTGCCACCGTTGCATCCACGTGACCTGCAGGGCAGGTTGTGAGGAGAGGGCTGCAGAGCCAGAATCACCTGGAAAGGTTGCGTTCTCCTAGCCTGTAGTATTCATGGTTAGCATGGGGCAGGGGGATGGGGGGGCTGCAGTTTGTTTTACGCCGGACTGCTAGGTCAGGTGGGGTCAGCAACGCAGTAGATCGTGCAGCCTTTAGCTGTGTTCAAATTCTACAGAGCATTGCAGGATAAAAAGGGCTGGCTGGCAGCAGCTATACCAGTGCTAGTAGCATTGGCAGGCTTTTTTCTGCGTAGTAAGGTATTGTTTGTACTAACATTAGCTGAAAAAAGGTGCCTTTTTACACACCAAGGTCCAGACACACTAAGGCCTGCTTTTGCCAACTACCTCCACAGCTGCTTTCTAGGCACTTGGTTTTCAGTTCGTCAGCAGCCCCAGTTAGATGACCAACACACTGGAGCAGCTGATTCCTGGCAACGAGACTTACAGCAGCCAGGGTGCTGAGCAGGGGAATACTGAAGGAAATGAGGAAGGAAATCAGGAAGCCTGGGGCACGTGTGGAGCCTTGCCCTTCCCTAGGGCTTAAGCTTTTACCTGTGGCCTTGAGTTAGGCGCCTGTGTACAAGGGGGATTCACAGCCCCCGTGTTATTTCCTAAGAGTAGTTATCCCTTTGGACACAAGTGGTTTGTCGGGCATGCACTCGACGCTGTAACCAACCTAATATTACAGGAAGCCACAAAATACAGAAGCTATAACTGCTTTCATTCAAAAGAAAGGTTGGAAGAGGAGACTGCTGTGTGCCTTGTGCTTGGTGGCTAGTGGTTAGCTGCCACACCAAGGAAATACCAAGGAACAGAGAGCAGTGTGGTTAAATCCTGGTACTGCACATCTGCTTCATGGCTCCTGAAAAGTCTGTGTGTCAGCCATGGCGTAGCAAGGGCCTGGACGTGATGCAGAGTGTGTGAAAACCGTGGTGCCTTGCACTCGGTTAGGCTGTGCAAGGCCCTTGTTCAAGTCCGTTCCAGCACGACCTGTAAGTACGTCGCACTTGGAACAAAGGCAGGTACAAGAAGAATTGAACTCTTAGAATATCTTTCCCTAAATTGCCAGCCCTTCAGAAACTGTGTGTACAGTCAGCCTTGTTTAGGTTATACGCAAAAAGTACAGACTCATTGGTAACATATTCATGTTCAAGTATTACACGCCTATCTGATCACATAACCTTGCTCCTCCTTGCACCTCCCTCTTAGCCATCTCCTGGTGTTCTAGCTTAACCACTGCACCAGTTTTACTAACAGTATATTTCTACCATGGTGGTATGAGGGAATATCAGTATTAGCAACACGAAATATCTAGCAATCGTGAATCAAACCACAAAAAGGCAAAAGCGTGTAGGATTCGTTCTGCCTGCTTGCATTTCAGTATTGAGACTCTTCCTTTCAAGCTTTTCTCCTCCATCACCAAGGATAAAAACAAAATTTTGGTACATGAGCTGGGCATGCCAAAAACCACTAGAAATCTTGAGGCTCACAATTCATTGCATGAATTGACAATATTGCTCAGCTGTTTATAAGACTATCTGGCATTTAAACCTGGTGCGCAAAAAAACTGGAGTGGGTGCAAAATATCTTCAGAGTGGAATGACAGCTGACCTTGCAAAGGTGTAAAGGGCAGTGAAGGATGCGTGGTGCTAGCTGTCTGCATGGTCCCCCACCTGCCACAGGCTTTCTGCGTGGCCTTGGGCAAGTCACTTGGCCTCCCTGGGCCTCAGTTTCTTGCCGTTGTAAAAGGTGGGGCATCTCCTCATTGCACAGAGGTGCGGGGGAGATAGAGACGTGGCAAGGGAGATGGGGTGGGAGCAGTAATGTTTCTGAGATTTGTTCTACAAGGTCAAAGCAATAGAGAATTAGGGTTATCCTGGAATCAGAAATGGAAATTCCTTACTATGTTAAAAGGTACTAAGTAAAATATCCCCATCTCCAAGAAGAACCCTACAACTCAATTCTGCTAAGGTGTCGTGTATAAAAGCCTCACTTGTCTTTCTTCTTCAGCTGAAATATGAGTGGTTTTTTTTCTCATTTTATTCCAAAATTAAAGTTGCATGAGCATCTTCAACCAGGTGTAAAAGAAAGCTGCTTGAATAACATGAATTTGTGGGCCTTCAGTTTAGTTCTCAGTCACCTCTTCCTCAGGGACACCAATGAAAATGGCTAAAAAGATACTGCCAAGCAGGATACAAGCAGGAGTTTGGCTTCAGAATTTATCAAATTGAATGAATTAGTAGGAAGACCCTGTCAGGTCTTTGCACTTCAAATGAAGTATCTCCGCGCGTCTGCGGTGCCACCTGAGTTCAGGTGCAATGTTGCAGTGATGCCTTCAAAGTGGCTGCTTGGTGTCCTCGCAGAAAAGAACACCTCAACTCTGCCGGTGGGACTCTGCTCTGCAAACCGAAACCGCAGAGGCTGTGCCTGAGCAGAGGCAGGGAGGCTGCGCTCCCATCGCGGTGACAGTCTTGGGCTGCCTACGAGATCACCGTAGCTCCCTTCAGCCTCTTTCACTTTTCCCTGCGGGTCTCTGCTGAAGCTGAGTTACCAGCACAGCAAAGAGATGCCTAAAGCAGAACTAGATCGTGTTTTCTAACCAACCCTCCAATGCTGTTGTGGGTTAGCACACGGTTCCACTTTTGACTCATCTCTAGAAATGAGCTTCCTTTCTTTCTGCCAAAAAAGGTGACCTGCAAGCCAGTCTGACGCAAGGTAATTAGCCCTGTTTATGTGATGACTTTGATAAGGCACAGAGATTAGTGCTCTTCCTTCGTAATAAAGTAACAGTTTGTTTATGTGCTGTAATCCTGAGTGACTTTTTTTTTTTACGGTGAGAGCCTGAATGTGACAATAATTTGGAGAGAAATCTTGGTTGTAAAACTAAAGAGCACTTTAAATACGCTCTTGCTGTCTCTGCCTCTTGCTTGCACGTACCCCCAGTCCTGGCCCCTCTCAGCAGTCACAAGATAAGCTTCGAAGAAACAAGGCCATTGATTGACAGCTCATTAGAAGTTGCAAGAGCAGCAAAACACAAACTGGAGCCGTGGCTTTCTCCCTGCCTGGCCAGGGAGGCGTGCTGGTCAGCAGTGGCCTGAGAGGAACAAAGACCGCAGGAGACACCGGAGGAAAACAACATGAAATTTTAATGGTGTGCTCGAAAGGCCAGGTGTAATGGATCAGGGCCAAGGCCTCCCCTGCCCCCCCGCCCCGCCGCGTATATTTACTTTCTATATATAGGCACAAACGGCGAGTATAGGTTGTGCCATGTGGCACGTACACACGCATACGGATTCAGAGAATCCCAACTTTGATATGCCTGACAGAATTTATCTGCAAATCCATTTATAAATGAAAGACTCCAAGTATATACAGCGTTAATATCTGCACATATTAGATGTCACAGCTCTAGTCTTAGATAAGGTCTCACACCAAGCCAAATTCACCCCTGCAGTGAAAGCCAGGCAAGTTTTACTAGGAATGAATTTGGGTTAATGTGTCTGCCTGTAGTTATGTTTGTTTTTACAAATCCTGTTTATCCCTCATGTAAGCATATTCCTCATATTTAGAAGACTTCTACCAGGCATATGGCAATCCACCTCCAACCCACTAGCTAGGCTGTCTATTTCTTTAGCGTCCCTCAGGGTCCTCCAAGCCCCTGGGCCCATGCTGGAGGGCGCTTGCTCTTCAGACATCAAAAATCCTTCTTGCCATGCAGGCTGGTGTCCGCCCTGCCTGAAAACCCTGAGTGCTGAATGGTAAAGAGGAGTTCATCACAAATTAATGCAAGGAAAATTAGCCTTGGCCCTTTGTATAGAATGTCATCTGACAAAAGCTACAATTGATTTTTAGCTGAAATTTTCCAGTGGCATCTTTTTCTCAAATTTGCTCTTTTCCATGCTGAGGAGTATTCTGTTTAACATGTATATATGTGTGTTTGATGCCAAAGACCGAATTATTTCTATTTCTGTAGGCCACTTAGTCTAACTTCTTGTGTAAGTACTCAGAAAAAGAGTAGCTATCTACTTTTCATGGATAGTCAAACACAAGGGCTTCAAATTTGACTTTTGTAAGCTTTCTTGCTAGTAGAAATTCATTATACAAGTGGATCAGCATAGCTGGATTATGTTTCTTTTGGCATCTTAATACATTAAATACATGCAGAATCTTTTGTAGGATATTCCTAAATCTGGGACACTCTGGAGAAAACACTAGACTTCAAGAGAAAATGTCTTAAAGAACATACAGGTGGGCTGCAACGGCTGCTGTCAGACTATTTAAGCTTAGAAACTCTCATATCCTGCTGGAATTTAGGCAACATTTCTGTTTGCTTAAAGACTTTACAGGTTGAGGAGAGGCAGTGTTTTGTGAAATGGATAAACTGAGACCATTAGTATGGCATGGACTCTACTAATAAAATGTAAGCCCATGGCCACAGTCCGTCAGTAACCATAACTTAAATTCAGTTAAGCCAGTGGTGTTACATAGGGATAAAACTGGGGTAAAGAAGTATACAATCTAAAGCTCAATTTCAAGTTAAGAAAATTTACCTCTCCTATAATACAGTAATAACATTTTTCACTTCTTTAATACACTTTCTCTTCAGATCTCAAAGAGTTATAAAGGTGATGTGTAAAATTGCATCTTGATTTTAGCAATAGAGACTCTGAGTCCTGAGGCAGGCAGCGTTATTTGCCTAAGATCCCCTAAAGATTGGTTAGGAGCCATCTTTCACTCCTCTGTTCTAACTTCTGCTCATGCCACATCTGATTTTACTTTCACTTAACCACTGAATTTACTTGAAATTCTTCAGAAAAAACTTCCAAAGTTCTATCTGCTATAAATGTAACGCTGTAAATGAATAAGGATTGGAGCTCACACAGTCTGTGCATACAGAAATCAACAGGTTTCAGTAGAAGTCTGGGGATTAGGAGCTGTGAGGGAATCATCTAATATACAGAAAGTCTGTGTGTGCATGTGGAGGCAAATACCCTTTCAAAACTTGCTATCGCAGCACAGCTCTGAGCCAATACACAAAAAGGCACGAGATGTAACCTTTCTCCTATATTGTAATCCAGCCCTTTCCGAAGTCGCTGCTCCCCAGCCGCAGTGAATTGAAAGGAAATATTGAAGCAGGCTGCTCATTCTTCTGGGCTGCGGCTGCGGGGGCTTCCTCGAGACCCGTGCAACACAAAGCAAAGCCCCGTTCTGCAGGGACCCGGCATTCCCCGGGGGCCCCGCACATATCCCTCCATTGTGATTTCCCATCCAAAATAGTATAGTGTTTTACAAAAAGCCCAAAACACAATAGTATGACTCAGCAGTTTGGATCTGCAGGCTAGCAGGCCAGCTCCCGTGAAAGTGCCATTGCTCGTAACCAAGCGAGAGGTGACTCCAGTGCCATGTGCTTTTCAACCTCGCCTCAGAGAGGCTGGACAAAGGGATCCAATGATCCTGCTTCAGTGCTGACCCCTGCGTGCCCTGGGACAGGCGCATCAGCTAGTGCTAGGCACTGAAATAACAGGCATTTAAGGAAAACATGCACAGAAATACCATAATTGTCCCACCTGCCCAGCTATTTTAGGAGCATCTCAGGCTGGATACCAAATATCATTAAGCAGGCAGATGAGGCAGCTCTCTCAGCTTCCCGGTCAATAAAGTAGGTCCGACCCTGGCTTGCTAGCCTTTCTCAGCTACCATAACAATACTGTTTCTGAAGTGCTTTGACAACAAAAAGTGCCAACTGCAGCCAGTAACGCTCATGGTGTGAGCTGGGGCCGGTGTCTGCAGTCCCCTTCCTTGGCAGGAGAGAACCAGAGAAAGATGACGGAAAAATGAGACCAGGTGGTGGAAAGCAAGGAGACTGGCGGAGTGGTGAGGGGAGAAAAGATAAGAAAAGAGTGTTAGGAAACAGCAGAAATACAAGAAAGAAGAAGTAGCAGACAACTGTAAAGAAAGAGAAGGGGAAAAGAATATGAAAGCTAGTTTAACCAGAAGTGGTCCTCGGGGTTGGTCCCTGGGGAAAGGGAGCAGTGAGTCAGGCCGGGCACAAGAGGTGGCTGTGTTTTCCTCGCGTTGCAGCTCTCCCTTACCTCCTGCTAACCACCAAGAGGTAGGACCTGACCCCCTCGACGGGCCGCATGGCCCTGCTGGCACCATTGTTGTCCCCCCCTCTGCCTTTTCCTCCTGCGATTCCACTGAAATCAGCTCTCCGCCTACTTGAAACCCCTGCGAAAGCCTGAACTCCCTCAGGTTCATTGGTATCTGATCAGCTTTCAGCCTTCCTATGTTCTTGTTACAAGAAGTCTTCATGTCAATAAAGAGAAAGCTTTGTTTTCCCCCCAAACTTTTCCTCAAACCAGAAATTTTGGGCAGAATTTTGAAATAAGTGGCCATGCTCAGGCATGACTTCAGTACCCAAGGTACAGACAGACACTTGAAAATACAGCCGTTTGGGGTCTGATACTTTCCAATAAAGCGGCTCTTTGAAATGAAGCATGCTATTTATCCAATTGCAAACTGCTTTTTCCATGGAATTTTTTGAAACTGTTATGTTTATGTCTCCCGTTAAAGAGGAGACAACTCCAGTACTTCACTATTTTTTCTGTTGTTCCAGACTGCTCTATTTTCAGCAAGCAAGCAACCCCCAATTTTTCTTTTCTTTTCTTTTCACAAAAATAGATCATTGAAAAAATTGGAAAGAAATAATGAAAATCGGTCCAGAGAGTTTCATGTTCTCTTATGAGTTTTCCACGTGTGTCAATCTGCTCTGCCTCTGTACACCCTCAGCACCCAGCAGCGAGGGGGGTGAACTCGAGGGAAGACAACGTCCCTTTAACAGAATGGACAATGCCACCTGCCAGCACATTTTAAAGGGTTTCAGTACGTTTTCTGCTAAAGCATTACCCATTCTGTACACCTGTAGCACCTGAAGCACACACCAGCCAAGTGGCTTAGGACTGCAGCGCTGTGTCCTCGGCAGACCCGGGACGCAGGCGTCCCCTCCTGATGTCGCTGCCTGCTGCAGCTCGGACGATGTTTCCCACCTTCTCGGTCCCAGCAGTGGGTGACCTGCCAGATTTTCCTGAGGGGGCCATAAGAGTGAAACAAAGATTGTAAGAAAGAAACAATGAACATCTCTCCAGATTTAAGGAAAGACTTTAGTGTTGTTTTGTAAGAGGATCTCATCTATCTCTTTAATAAATAAAGAATTTGGGTGACACAGGACCTTCTTGTCTCCAGTGGAGAACATTTTTCCCCGGGGAACCTGAAGCTCAGTTATTAAAAATGAAAATCTGTCTCAGCCTTTCAAGTCAGTTCTTGGAAACACCAGCTGTTAAAAAGGGGAGAGGAAAAAAGGAGCCAAACCGACAGACCCCTTCAGATAAAGCTTTCCTGCAATCTTGGGACCAGGACAGCTGCATCCGACCACACAGAGGAGAACAGGTGAGCTGTGATGCTTGTTACGTATCACACAGAAAATGCTGAGCTTCCTCTGAGGTGCTCGCTACCTGGAGTGCTGAGCTGCACATTCAGACTTCAAACCCCAAGAAAACCCTCTTCCCAAAACTGTCTGATGCAACTCCCCAGGTTGGTGGGGGAAATGGGTTTTCAGGAGCATTAGAAGTGCTGTGATCGACTCAGAAATCATTAGTGGCAAACATTCCTTCAGGAAAAATTGTAAGACATCCTCTTCTGCCAAGTTATTTTCAGACTTGTTTTCCAGGTTTTGAGATTTGTCAGAAAGTTGTTTGTTTGTTTCCTATCAAAAATGGTAAAGTCTAACTGTTTCACTTTTACTGGCATCTGGAGATGATTTGCCACTGGATTCACTAGGAGACGAATCAGGTCATCGTTTTTTTATGTTAGTCCTAATGCGTATACAGAGAAAAATACTACATTTATAATGAATACAGTGAAAACAAAAAGTCAAAGAAGCAAAAGGAAATTTATCTACCTGCCAGTGGATTTTTTTCATAGCTATCTTTAACTTTTGTGTTTTATAAAAAACTTCTAACACATGGGGAGTTTATTAACATAATTAGCTGAAGACAATAAAAGCAAACATCAGAAAGAATATTCTATGGGTGGTGAAACAGAGAATATAGATTTACATATGAAAACAGAGGACTTGAATTTACTAACAACTGTGTTTCCAGTTCCAGAGACTCTGCTCAAAGGTATTCTGAGCTGACTGAATATTCAACATCCTGTAAGCCCTTTACGAAACTGATAGGAAGGCCTGCGACTGGAGCAACAAAATGAAGTTATTTTTATAATTTTCTGTTCTTTTTTTTTTTTTTTAAATAAATAGATAAAAATGTCAAGCAGTTGGCAGGTTCTAGCACTAGATATTCCTTTGGAATTATTGGCAGAATTAGGCAATTCTGGTTTTACTCCCACTTTTACTTTCTCGCTTCAGCTTAAATTTTATTGCATCTAGGACTTAATGCTCCACTGTGCTAAACACCCACAATGGTCCCATATTGCAACAGAACACACAAACCCCCAGTGCTAGGGGTCAAGTTTCTCTGCTTTATCTTCACATTCAGGAGAGTTGGGCTCTATTTTTCCACCCTTTTCCATCCAAATGTAAATGCTTTTGAGGTCAAACCTCGAGAAGTAACATTGAGCATTTACCAAAATAAATCTAATACAGTATGCCAGTTGCAGCCAAAGGTCTACGTAGCCCAATGTGCAATCTTTGACAGTTCTTTGACAGAACACACAACACTAACGTGGTATTCCTCTTCCATAAGACGGAATGATAATGCTTCTGTGTTCTGCTGGGACCACATGCAATGTACTTTTTTAGGTCCTGATTCTGCAAAGACTTCTCCATTCTATATTCTGTGAGTAGCACTGAGAATAATCAAAAACCAGGGAATTTAGAATATGTGCATGTGTCCCAAGGTAGGGTTTGTTATTGTCATTAGTTAAAAAAACAATAGTAAAATAGACTGGGGAGTTTTTTAAGAAATGTAATTAAAATGTATCACTTTGATATTTTTAACTTCTTATTTCCAAAGAAGAATTTTCCACCCAAGTGGATTATAAGAGTTCTAGCCGCAGAATCAAACAACTTTGTACAGGCAGGGAGCCCTTGCAGGCAAAGTGAAGAGCGTAGTGCCAGCCCCAGAGGTTACACACGAGGCAGCTGTGACATTTAGCAGCAAACGTAATTTTTCATGCAGTGACATAGAGGAAAGACCTAATTCTGCCAGGCAGTGAGCATATCTGGTGAGTCCTGAGTGTCCTCAGTGTCCGTTAGCAGCAATGCTCAAAAATGTTCTTGGTGTTTTAGAGTTGGATCATACTCCTCTGAAGTCAGTTTTCCTTTGCCTTTGGCAAGGAGGGGCTCAGACTTTTATAGAATGAGGCTGCGATTCTGTAAATATTATATGCATATTTTATGTTAATATCCAGTGTAGTCCCCTCACGAAATCCCAGTAGCAGAGTCAAGCACCTGAGTGAGTTTATGCTGCAGGAGCTGGTCCAGAAAACATGAGGGAAACAGATGACAAAGGAAGGAGAAGCAAACTCATAAGAATGAGATGGAAAAAAACAGAAGAGAGAGGATAGGACTGCAAGATCAGAAGGAAAAGGCAGGCAGTGGAAGAAACCCAGAGATGACCAAAAAAAAAAAAAAAAAATAAAGGGAATTTAACATTACCAGTAAAAGGCATATGAAGAAATGATTTTTTTGGTCTTTTTTTTTTTTTTTAATAGAAGGGAAGAGAAATCTTCATGGGAACTTTCCCCTAAGTCGTTAGCATGCTGTAGAAATCCTGTTCTGTACAAAGTCTCTGTAGAATTGTGCAATTCCTTAGAGAAAGTGAAATTCTACAGCAAGTCTTTGTGAGGAGAAGGGAGAGAAAGAAAGAAAAGGCGGGGAAGAAAAAATCAGTATGACTCCAGCATACAAGAACATGCTCAGCGACGTGCAGACGTGCACACCTCAACCCCAGCTGTTGGTGTTTCCCTCAAGCCTCTAAGGCCGTGAGTGAACTTGCAGGGCTGACGATAGGAACCACTGACTGGAAAATGCAAACTCCTGTCTTCACAGATTGCAGTAAGAGTCAAGCGCAAGCCTGAGAGAGGATGAAGCATTTTCCCAACACGTTGCCATTATCTGGGGAGAAAAGAATGTTTCAGTTTTGCTCTCACAGAAATTAAAAGGTGCAACCCCAGTGCGCCTGCTTAAAATTTACTCCCTTCAGAAGAAAACCCGAACAGCAATATCCTCTCTGTACTATTTATAGTCAGAGAGTGATTCTACTCTCAAATACACCTTTTAAAATGTGCGACACTTGTTCCTATCAGCATTGCACGCTGAAGCCAGCGAGCCCCTCAGTCACAGCGAAGGCCAACTTTCTCTGCAAGGTTAGCTCGTGTGAGGAATGTGCAAGGACAGTCAAAACCTGAAATTCAAGCTGGGCTTTTTCTGCGTCATACAACAACAGTAAATGTTTCTGTGGTGGTAGAACAGTTAGTAGGCCTGCTGGTATGTGTCAGGAAAGAGTACAGTGTTTTCCAATCCTAAGCACTCAGAGCTCCCTGAAAAATCATCAGATTGACCCCATGTTCTTAAGATAACAAAATATAATCAACCCCAAGCGTTTTTCTTGTTCGTGCTTTGCTTTATGATCCATTAGGCTACTCTTAATTTCCCTATTCCAACCATGAGAGCTAGAAAAATAGAAATGAAAACAGAGATGATGACACAGGCTTTTGGTTTCAAAAGGTGGGGCTTTAGCAAAGACTACCCCCACCAACGTCAAGTTGGCCCTGTGTGGGTTTCAGGAGCCCACCCAGGCAGAGTACCTTGCAAGACCTGTGCCTAAGATTACAATGTATTCGGCAATTACAGAGTGCTGACAATAGCATTTTGTCAGTAAAATAAGAAGAAATAGTTCTGAAGACACACAGGGGATATGTGTGTGTGTGTTGGGGGGGGAGTAACTAAATAAAAGAAGCAATTTTGTTCACTAGTCTTTAGAGCACTGTAGCAGGCTAACCAAAGGGTTACGGGCTGGAATGATATTTCCCTTCACAGATGTCAGTGGGATGCTACTGTACATGATTTTAGATTAATCTCTTGAATGAACTTACTACCACATACATTAATGAGCAACAAAATTCTGGCACAGCATCTGTCCCTGGGGCTCCAGTCCCCAGGTAAGACGCTCGTCTCTGCGCTATTGTACAAACTCTCTTGGCAGAATGAGTGAGCTTGGTAGTATAACTTGCCCTCAGTTCACAATTTTCCATTTCAGACTCACTGTCTCTGTCTTGGTTTCGGTCTATTTACTCGGAGCCATTTCTTAACAATGTCTAATTTCCTCAAGGAATCCCTCTGAGTCCCCTCTCTTAGAAATGCTGCCATATCTTTTTTTTTAATCATTGAAAGGCACAAATATCCTTCCTGAGCTCTCTTACCATCCAGCCTGATTATATACATAGATTTCAGTTTCCATACATTTTCAACACAGTAGGAGTTCCCAAAATGCAGCCTCTGGGGATATAAAGTGTGGCCCCAACTGCAACTCACCAAGATGAAAACAAAGCCGATCAGGTACTGCTTTTACTGTTAATGAGCCTAACCAGCAGGCAGTTATTACTCAGTCTGGAAGATATAAGCTGTTGGAATTGCAGTGCATTCATTTTTTATTTATAGCAATGCACATTCAAATTAGAAGTAGCCCTCCAGCATCTGGCATTTTGCCAGTGCCTGACCATCAGTGTGATAAAATTTGAACATCTTGAAGATATAGAATGCCTTTTGTTGCTTTTTTTGATAGCATTCCCTCCCCCTCCTCCTCTCAACTCCCTTGACTATGAAAAGAGAGCAGCTAGGCTTCATTACTTTAGGATCCAGGCCCTTACTGAAAATGAAGGAAATGAGCACTTTTTCTTTCTCACTTGATTGTGATGTACAAATCAGACATGCACTGATCTTCTCATAATGAAGAAAAGGCTCAGCCTTTCTGGCAAATAAAAGAGTGAAAATGAACTCATGAACATGAACCACAAAGAAACGGGTTTCTTGGAGAGGATGCATGTTATTAGCTTGCCGATCTATTAACAGTAATTGTAAATACCTCACCCAAAATCACAGTGACTCTGAAGTATTTAAGTGGAGAGGCTCACAGAGCCGCACCAGGAGTGTCATATGAGGAACTCACAGTAATTCGCCTCACCTTGCTAGTAATCAGTTTCCAATCTAACCCCTCCCCTGAGTTTAAGTTACAAACCTCAATAACTGCATGGCAGACTTGACAGCAATTAACATTACTCAGCTGCCAGCTGGGTTTTAAAATCTCCCTTCCAAGTGATCTTGTTACGTAGGTTTTAAAGGCAACCTGACAGGGCTCTGCTCTACGGTGAGGAGCTCGATCTTGCATCTCTGAGTTTGGTGAGATTTTGCTATTGAGCTCAGGGAAAGGCATCTGCAAACTATGGATACAAGCAATGGTGGAGTAAGTAAAACAACAGTAAGCTGTTGTTTGGAACGTGAGGCTTGGTTTTTGTCTTTTTCTTAATCTTCTCTGTGAGGGGGCTTCATAGAAGACACTACTGAGAATCTATCCTTATTAGCTTAGGTGTTTAGTTTCACATGTTGCTCATATGCAGGAATGAGCACGAAATGCAGTAAAGCATTCCTTGACCCTAATACCTCAATGTTCAGACTTGAAAAGTCAAAGAGAATTTTCTAAGTCATATCATATAAAGCCAAGAAATACAAGTTTTGTTTAAAAATAACTAGCTGTTGCTGGAATCAGACTCTCATCAGTTATAAACCTAGCCAACAACTTCCTAGCCCATCTGTGTCAATGGCTCTGCTCTCAGACTTGAGATCATTACTGGGGAAGTATGATCAGGCTGAGAGTGGCTTTGCGGGGTCTTAAAACCAACAGTGTTTGCACAGTGAGTCCCAGTGAATGTTAACAGATGTAAACATTTTTTTTTGTCTTGTTCCCACCTAAGATAGAGCAATTTATTTTTTTCCTGCAAAGGCTAGGTATGGAAAAGCAGTCTTTATGTGAAGAGCACTCTCCTTTTTAACCAGTCCTGTCTCTGGACTGCTTACTCCAGTCTTGGTGGAAAGTGTGGCTGGTCTGGCTGAGCCCTCTCCTCCCTCTGGGGACTTGTGTCTCATCTCCACACCTTGAATGATGAGATACCAATGACAAGAAAGGTGAGATGAATATGCTGGGTTCTCCTGCAACGCTCCCCCGGCTGGGGTCTGAGAGCCTCTCCAGTCAAATACCCCGGCGTCGCTGGGGTTTGGGGACGGGGCGCCGACCATTGCCACCGGCAGACTCCCCACTAATAGCGCCCGTGCCCGCCGGGGTGTCGCCGCGGCCTGTGCCCGCTGAGCTGCCCCTGCTGGCACCACACCAGGACGGCGGGGGCGGCAAGCCCAAAGCCGACACCCTAACTCCTGCCCGGCTCCCCACCGCCCCTGGGGCGGCAGCTCCCGCTCCTGGCGCGGACCTCCTCGTGCTCCGGGGGCTATTTTAGTTATCGTCTTCTGCCCCAAGGACCCGCAGCTTGTGCCAGCCCCTGCAGCCCCTCGCCCAAGCTGCGCACCCCCGCCCAGCGCTCGCGAAGCCAGTGATAGGCGGAGGCACAGGCAGCACTGCCAGCAGCGATCGGCCCGGCCGCGCCCCGGAGGCCGGGCCTGCGACGGGCCCCGCTCACCCAGCGCCGGGACGGGGACGGGGACGCGGCCC
>VXAL01006922.1:53539-88191 GCA_013399475.1 Chauna torquata | reverse complement strand
GGCGGGCCGGCAGGCGAGCTGCAGGCGCACGGGCTTCTGCGGGCCCGCGCCCGGCGAGCCGCGGGTCCTGGGCCTCTCGCAGGGAGCCGCGGGAGGAGCCCGAGTGAGTTTGGGGGTGAGTTGTCCTTTACGCTGCTCCGGCGTTCCGTCCGCAGCGTTTTCTAAGCGCTCCGGAGCAGTCTGACCGTGAGGCTCGTTGCTTCGTACCCGCCTTGTGAAACGTCGGTCTGCCTGCCGGCTTCGTGCCTTTGTTGCGCTGTATTGCAAGGGACGTGCGTGCCCCAGTGGGGCTCTGGTGGGTGAGGTCTGGCCAGTCGTGCTGCAAGGACAAAATAAGTTATCGCCCTGCCTTCCTGCCAGGGGATCGTGCCCCAGCAGCGGATCTGGCAGAAGCAGATCTATGCCTGTGTCTCGGGACCTGTAACTCCCTTTGGTGTGCCGCTTTTAAGCCGTCGATGAGAACGTCGTGGAAGTTATGCCGAGATAGCACCACCGCCATCCATCTGCGGTGCCGGCGTCTGTGCTGTTCCGCAAGCTCTTTGGGAGTGGTGGCTGGGCTGAGCGACCCGCTGAGAGGCAGTGATTTCGGTAGCCGTAGTGCCCCTGAGTTAAAGCCCCGCACAAATAGCTCCTGCACCGCTCAGGCCCTTGTCTCCTCTCGCATGCTGGCCTTGTGAGCACTGCTCACCTGGGGGGAGACGGGAGTACCAAGGGGAGCACTGAACACATCCTTATAAAACTATTATTAATGTCTCCTTCAGGCCTGAAATTCCTCTTGCTAGTCTTCCATTCTGTTAAATGTTTCGCAAACCAGAGCAAAGGAAGAGACGTGAAGAGTTGAATTTCACTGCCTTGTTTGGAACTGGGTGGAAATCCTGGAGATGGATCTCTTAGGAGACTGTCTTCCAATGGGGTTAGATGCACAGGTAACAGTAAAGGGACTTGTGGCTTTTTTGGTAAAATCTGCTTCTAATTGCTGTATGTTCGCAAAGAGTTCTGAAATAGTGATTTAGGGTTTATTTGTTTTTGTTTTTCCTCCACCATCTTTGTCCAATTTTGTGCTGCAACAGAGCTCAGGAGCATTTGCTGTGGCAACTACAGAAGTCCTGTTTTAAACCCCGACAGTGGCAAATGTTTTTTTTCTTTAGTGATAGGGTGAACTAATGCACTGACAGTGCACGTAGACTTTAGGGTAAGAGGGGTAACGAAGTGACTGCGTTGCCAAGTTTGGGACATGTCTTCAGTTGAGCTGAGGGAAGAAATGGGAAGTTGAAGGGAAAGTTGGCCAGTACAGGGAGAAGTTACGGAGAGCTTCACAGAAAGAGCTTTGCCAGCTCTTGTGAGTTTCGCAGCCACTGGGATTTCTTAAAAGCCTGGCCTCACAGCCTTGTGATTATGAGCTTTACTTCGTTAACAGATGGGGGGAAAAAGTGAATGGGGCACACCATAGAGTTCAAATACAGCAGCTCAAAGCAGAGCAAACTCCAAAGAAGCTGACTGGCACTGGGTAAATTTGAGGGATTGGGGTTGCTTTTTACAGCCATGTCTCTTCAGTGTCTGTGTGCTGAGGCTGGGGGTTGGCTCCTTCCTTGTGACCAGCTGTGGGATTGGAGCTGTGGGTGGAGTCTCAGACATGTTAAGTTTGGCTCTCTCTGGCCAGGCACTCGAGGACTTTCCACGAAGCCCTGATCTTCACCACTGAGTCACTCGCCTCTCCTGCCCATGCAGATGGGCTGCACTGGGAGGGAGGGGGGCAGGCAGGCACGCATGGAAGAAAGAGTTGTGTTTTACTGTTGGAGCGGAAGGCATTGTCTCCTGGACATGATTCTTGTTGTGTCTTAGCTGTTTCCTCAAATGTCCCTTTATTGCAGGAGCAATGGATCGCCCCAGCTACCTGGAAGAGGACTATTCTAGCCTGGATGGGCTGGACGATGACGTGTTTCACTCTGATGACTTTGGACTTGCAGGTCAGCCTGGTGAGATGACTGCAACTGGCATTTTCACACAGAACCAGTCCTACAGCTGCCTTCTGGGGAGGTTTCAACTATTTCCCCTCACACACTGCTGTGGTCCCGGTGTCAGGCATCCTGAGCAGCAGGACAAGGCAACTCAAACACTCAGCCCGTCCTCTTCCAGTCAGGATGTTATGTTGC
Source organism: Chauna torquata (assembly GCA_013399475.1). Lineage (NCBI taxonomy): Eukaryota > Metazoa > Chordata > Aves > Anseriformes > Anhimidae > Chauna > Chauna torquata. The sequence goes on along the minus strand of VXAL01006922.1, from coordinate 86,038 downwards.
CTTGTGGAGTCACTGAAGAGCCCCGGAGACTCTTCTATGGTAAGAGCACTCCAATGTCACCAGCTTTTCAGCAAGGAAACTGTCCCTTTAGCACTTCCCCAGGCAGGCAGAGGTTCTTTCATTAGGGCATTTAATTGAAGAACTTACATTATTTTGCTTTTGTCCTGTTCCCTGAGGAGAGATGACTTGTATTTTCTTACCTTTGCTTGTCACTGCAAGAACTAGGCACTTGCTCATTGCTTCTGCTGTACTTGTTACTCCCACTCATTTTCTTCTTCACTTTATTCTGTCACATTTTATGTTACTGCTAGACATTAAAGTGTTCACCATCCCTCATCCTACCATTTGCCTACTTTTTTTTTTTTAACTTCTTGTGCTGTCTCATCCACATAGGAGGACTCCTGGAAGTTTTCAGTGGAGAGAGGGAAATGTAAAAACTCCCACTTAGTGGGACAGCTTTTATGCTCTTTACTGGAGTTAAAGTTGTTGAATAAGTAGCATGTCCATACGCTATTTTACTAGTAACTGATGGGACACCACTCAGCTTTGTGTATCTGATCCAGCTTTATTTCAAGTCAGTCCCAGTAAAACCAGAGAACTGAGAAAAATCTGACAAAAGATACAGCAACCTTTAATGGGTGACAACTTGAGGCAGAGATGTTGGAAAAACTGTAAAATTGTCATTAAAGAAAAAACAAAACACCTCAGCACTTGGCTGAACTATAAACAAGCAAAAAGAAGCAAGTGCAAGATCCTACCAGTCGTTTGATTAGAAGGAAGCAACACAATGTTCTGCTTAATTGATATAAATCTACTTAAAATCTGAGCAAATGTTTTACTGCATGCTTACAGTACACGGTCATTGTTTGGGCTTCAGAAACTGGACTTTAAAATGAGTCAAAATCAGGATTATGTGCAGCTTTTTCAGTGCGCATGAAGCATACTCAATAGAAGAGCTATTCTTTGTGCCGGGAGAACAACTCTTCTGATCTCTGTTTTGCAGGGAATGCTGGTTACCGTTTACATGTCCCTCCAGTTGGCTTTGCATTGGATCCACACCTCCAAGAGGAGCCTCAGGAAGGTCAGCGGGAGGCACGTGCCGAGGTGCAGATTGCACGGAAGTTGCAGTGCATTGCAGACCAGTTCCACCGGCTCCACATACAGAGGGTAGGGTGTTTCCAGAGGGGAAGGTGGGGGCTTACTTATCCAAGAGTGGTGCTCCAGAAGACTGGCTCCAGGCACCAGCTAAGCAGGCTGTTGCCTAAGGTAGCAGACTGTCAGCAGTGATGAAATGGTGTGGTAACCCTATGTATTTTGCTTATGCTAGATTGGTGGCTCTTTGTAGAGATTGGCAGGTGGAGGGAAGAGCATGTGTGGGATTGCATTTAGTGCTTGGGAAAGTAGCTGTTGCTATTCCAGCTCTTCCGGTTCATCAGCAGCAGGGTCACTGGTGCTTTCCCCAGCAATCTCCCCCTTGCTTTTTATTACAGCTTTTACTCTTCACTCTCCTCACCACCAGCATCATCTCTGCTGTGGCTTATATCAGTTCCTCTTCTTGGAGATGACAACAAGCCTGGAGTCTGTTTTGGTACTCCTTGTTGTCTAGGGATAATTGTCTCAAATGTTCCAGAGTGTATTTAGATTGTGCTAGACTTGCCAGCAACTCCTCTGTGAGACAGTCCTAGCTAGTGTCTCAGACTTGTGACTAACTTCCTCACAACAAAAGACAGCTGTAAGATGCCATCAGGTCTGAAAACCACACTCCAGAATCTTGTTTTTGTTTTCTTGAAGAAAAAGAGAGAGAAGAAACCCTGCTTTTCAAAGAAAATAAAAACAGCATCCCTAAAAACCCGGATTCTTTCTTCCTTGCCCTCCTTTCTCTGTTGAGTAATGAAGAAGTGGAAATGCCAGCCATGCAAAGTTTGACAGGTGGCCAAAGTTTGGCAGTAGGCAGCACTTTTCTACTTGTATGCAAGTCCAACAAGGTGTTGTAGAGTGTGTATCCATTTGCATATGAAGAAGCTGACACTCTTACTGACTTAAGAGTGTGACAGAAAGCTTATCTCATTCCAAGTGAACGAGTGCTCTGTTAACTGTGAGATCTGTTGCAATTCTTCTCAAAGGTAAGTGAGGAACTCTGTCCTGGTCAGAGAATGTGGCTTGTGGCTGGGCAAAGTTTTGGTCCTCTACGTGGCATGAAAGAGATAAGGGAAATAGGACTCTTCATCTTCAAACAGCAGGAGGATTAAAGAAGCTGTAACAGGAGGATTAGCCTGTAGAAATGTAGATCAGGCTATGAATGTCATTTTGCAAATTACAGAAAATGATGGACCGCCATAAGCTTTTTAGCATGTGTTGTTTGACTGAATGGGGTTTTCCCCAGTGCTACCTTTTCACCAGCAATAGCTGACGGGCCCACTGTCTACAGCCAGATTCTCTCAGTAAAGGGAAGGTTAACCATCTCTGGAGTGGAAGAGCCCTGGAGTGAAGTGGTGGAACTGGTTGTAACTTGACCCCATTCATCTCAGGGAGTGTACCTATCTGATGTCTGTGCCTTGGAAATGCATCCAAGAATGCCCACCCAAAACGGCCCTCAGAAACTGCCCTCGGTCCAGCTTTTGCTGCCGCATGGCTGTGGGTAAGCTGCCAGCTGCAGGGGCTCCGAGTACCATGCACAGGACGGCATCCAGGACTGCCCGGCCAGCCGAACTGCGTGTCAGCCAAGCGTGTGGGAGAGTTAGTAAACAAAAGCATCCGCCTGCACTACCCAATCGTGCAGCCAGCAGAGGAGGAGCTCTGCTGTCTTTGTTTGAACTGGAAGAGCAACAAGTTGTAAAGGAGGGGGAGCTGTTCAGCCATTTAAATTTGAAAACAAAGCAAAAAAGATCCAAAAACTTAACCAAGGATGGAATAGTTCAGCCAGTGGTTCTCCACAGCCTGACCCTGGGATAGGCCTTGGCATTTGGAGCTGTTAAGGGATTCTTTCTTGTTTGGCAGGAAAACTAAGTACTGAGGCACATATTGGTGTCCAAGGCACTGTTCCCTATGGGGGGGTTTGTTGTCATGCCCAGTCCCTTCCTTCCCAACCCTGCATGGAGGATTTCCTTTGGCTTTTGGCATGGATCTTGCATGCAGAAGCCCCTCTGTCCTGTGTGCGACGACTCTTCCCAGCCTGTTGTTGAAGAAGCAAGCAGTCTGCCTCTGGAGACGCATGAACTGGTTTACAGTGTGTTGTGGTTTGGAAGGGGCAGTCTGAGACGTGGAAAACCGGGCTGTCATTTAGCTTGCTGTGAAACTCATCCCAGATTTGGATGCCCCATTCCAGCCTGTCTCAAACATTTGGTCAAAATCAACTTTCCAGAGTGGTGTCTTGAATCAGATTTAGAAAACCACAAAGTTAGTCACACCAGTGTGGTCTTGTGAAGTCCTGAGAGAGAGAGAGAGAGAGACCAAGTCTGGTTTTCAACAAGCTGTGCCCCTTTTTGGAGACTACAAAACATCTTATCTGTGAACCTGTGAAAAGAAAAAGTATGTACTCCTTCAGCAGGAGTTAGGAAAGACTTTCAGTGTTGGAGTAATTCATCTGGCCAGCTCAAGAGTTGCCCTCACATGGCTCTTGAGTTCTGTGAGGCACTCCAGCAGTTCAGGTATGGCTCCCATTTTGCTCCTGCAGCAGCAAGGCTATGTTGACACAAAGGCTGCTGCTTAATGTACGTCCCTGGCTGTGAGAGGGAACTGAACGGGCAATAGCTGCTGGGGCTGACATCACTGAGTTGTCATTGGACTCAGCTGCACACACTGTCTAACCCCATCCCACATTGGGAACCCTGGAGAGTCGCTGTTATCTCTTCCCTGGGCTCCCTGAGCTACGTGGTATTTGTTTTGTGGTTCTTGGATATACAAAAGATTTTTGGGTATGCATCTCATAAGAATAAGAAAGTTGGCCGCACCTATGCTTGCTTTTGGCATGTACACCATTTTCAGGGTTTTATTTCCTATTAATATATTAAACAGAATACAGTAGTTTAAAACCTGGCTTTTTTATCCTTAGAGCAGTGCTAGAGCAATAACACAACATTCCCTCACACTCTGTGGCTTTAATCTTTTTAAGATGCTGAATTTATTGTAGGAAGGACTTGAGCAAAGCTCAGTGTTCTGAAGTGGCAGAGCCTTGCTAGAGGTTGATCCAGTTTCCAAAGGGCTCTTCAGAATGACATGAGAGACCACCTATGTCTTCTAAAGCTCTTTAGTACCTCTTACCTGTCTGAGGCTGTGCAGCATCTGGCAATATCTTCTCCATTATGCATTTCTCTCTCTGCCCCGGGAAAAAAAAGGCAGAGCCAAATCATGCTTTCTGAGGGAGAACCCAGCACCTGTCACATCCTTCTTGGTTCGGAGCAAGCATGCCCCTGCCATGGGATCTGTGTGCCTTCTGTCTGAACTGCTTACTGCAGCCCAGCCTGTGACTGAACTTGAAGGGTATGCCCAGCTGTTAGGAGAGCAGGGCAGAGCTTAGGGTACCTGCTGGTCGGTCAGCAGAGATATCTTGCCTGGGCCCCCTTGTCCAGGCCATGGCAGCAAGTGCTTGGGCTCTTCCTCAGTCCTGAGTGCACTTGACCTTCGTTGTGAGGAGGAGAGGTTTCAGCTTCATCTGACAGTGAATTTCGTGATCTGACGCACTGCTGGAAGGAACGCGAGTAGAAAACGAGACAGCAGCGGCAGTGCAGAGCCGCCCTATAGGAGCATGTGGGTTACATAAGAGTGAGGTGGGTGACACCATATATCAGTATCACACCCCCCTGGTTTGACCTGATCCATTAAGACATGGGAACGCTACAGCTTTTTCCAAATAAAATAACTCTTTCGAAGTAGGCTGCAGCTTTGAGGGGACCATTTTTTCACATCTCTTCTTTGTGGTGATAAGATCACTTCACAGGGGATAAAATTGTCTCTTTAAGAGCCAAGGAGTGGTAGCCTTGAACAGTTCTGGGCTCCAGTCCAAGCAGAGCCACCGACTTGCTGTATGACCTCAGACAAGTCTCTTGACCTCCTTGTGCTTCAGTCAACCCATCTGGAAGGCTTGGTTTAAAAAAAAAACTGAGCCTCAATGAGAACCAGATGCTGAATCAGAGCTGAGCTTTCTTGAGTAAATAAGTGCACTACAAACAACAACAAAGCCCCTTTCCAACACATCAGGAATCCTGCAGTTGATTTAGATATGCTGACCATGCTCAAATAACCTCCATGAATCTAGCTATAGAAAACTTTGTTTCTGAAAATTCCCCATTTGGTTCAGCAAATAACTCTTGCTGTCACTGTGCAGTGGGCCCAAGCGGCCTGTGGAGTCTGGATGCCTATATCCACTGGTTGTGGACAAGCTACTTAGACATGTACCCATTTGCCTCAAGTTAATGGCACTGAAAATGTCTGGGAGGAAATGTTGTTTTCCTTTGAAAGTGAAACTTGTTACGTTTTGCATATTTTTTCCCCTTTGTGTCTCATGAGAATTATTGAAGCCTCCTCTGGGACATTTCTGCTTATGCAACAGGGAGCCCGGTTGTCTTGTCAGAAACTTCTCAATGCAGGATGATCGATGCACAGCACTGTTTGTTACATATCCCAAACTCCAGTAGACTTTCTCCATTGTTTACTGAGGATATTCAGGGAATTTTTGACAGTTGCTTTTTTTTAAACTGGAATTGTTTGCCGGAAACTGGCCTTTATGATGCTTTATTTAAAAAAAAAAAAAAAAAAAAGCCAGAAAAGCTTTGTAATAATGTAATGCAGAGATTCCCAAACTGTCCTGCAGCTGAGCCTGCTGCACCAGCAACTCCTTACTTGTACCTGCAGTCCCTGTGAGACTTGGGGTAAGTGCTTTCATTCATTTCTAGAGTAGGTTAGTACATCTCAAGATCTCTGCTTCTGGCTAGTGCTGGCTGGTCCCTGCTGGTGCTGTGCAAAGCTGTGGATCATCAGTTCAGTTCTGCTGACTGTGGGATGCCAATTGGTGCCAGGCTTGAGCTAATGGCTGAGAATGCAGGAGCATGGCACAGCAGAGTACCAGACTGAGAATTCCCTAAGTGAGTGAGCCCAGTTTAGAGGGCAGGGTAGAGGCTGGATATGAAATTGGGAAGATTGAGAGGCAAAGCTATATTATTGGGATCCTAGGTTTGAGGAAATGAATGTGCCGTAGTGGGGAGAGGAGTTCACACAGTCAGTGGAGTCAGGATCTTGATAATGGGAAAGTGGGGACAGACTTTTTTTGCTTAATTTTATTAGATTTTTTTCTATTTGACACATGGCAGTGAAGGAAGAGATGGGCTTAGAAGTGCACTTTCCCTTATGCATACAAATGACACGGCAACCTGTTGCTCCTTGCCTAGCACCTGTTCTGACATTTCCCAAGTCCTGCTGCCTGTGGAGCTGATTATTTGACATTAGGTTAACAGAAATTTGCTTGACTGTTTCAGTTCTGACCCAAAATAAAATTCTTTGATGTGTTAAGAAAGGAAATGAAGAGCAAGAACATAATTATGCCACTGTATAAATCCATGTTTCTCCTACGTTTTGAATGTTGCATACAGTTCTGGTTTCCTTCCTTCTTCTAAAAATGGTACAGCAGTAAAAGGTTCAGAGAAAGGCAAGAAGGATGATGAAACTTCCATGTGAGAAAAGAAAAAAATGGGTTAGGACTGATAACCCTAAGAGAGATAGAAAGCAAGGGGGATATGGCAGCTATATTAAACAGAAATCAAAAGTGACATGAACGAGTGGATAAACTCACTTCTCCCAGTAAAAGAAAAAGGCAAAATCAAGTCAAGCTAGCAGGAGCCAGCTCAAAGTAAATAAGGTAGTTTTTCCATGCAATAGGTAGCTCTGGAACTCCTTGTCAAGAGATACTGTGCGTCATAGTGCTTTACCTGGGTTCAGGGGGAACTGGGACAAGTTTATGGCCATTGGTAGGGTCACTAGATAAACAGAAACCAGATCTGACTCAGGAAGTCATAAGATCAAAATAGTTAGATGCTGAAAGAGTATTAGGGGGAGCTGTTGCATGTACTCTCTGCTTTTCCTCAGGCAGGCACAAAAGGCTGCTGTTGGAGGCTGGGCGGTATGAATTCTTGATGCGGCAGTTGCATACAACCATTATACATTAGTTAATAAAAAACAGAACTTTTGCATCAGCATAATCTATTCTTTTTCTCTACACTTTCATCTGACAAAAGATTTAAATATATTACAGTTCTTGTTCTTGCTTGAAAAAGTGGATAATGTTAAAAAGCAAAACTTCCTGCCTAACTCTGGTAGAGGAAGTGTGCGGAGAATAAGGGAGCCTGGTGACAGGAGAGAAATGAGGACTCTTTGTAACAGACTGCTGTGAATCCTTCACCTGGGCTGGGGTCTTTTCAGGCAGTGGGGCTACAAACTCAGAATATCACTATTGCCCCCAATAAAGAGTATGAAATAATTCTTCGGGACAGTATGAGTGATGTATAGTGAACTATTTTACAGTATTTCTGACATCACCTGCAGTATCGTTGTGTAGTTTAAATACCGTACAGTACTTCTTGTTCTGCTGTGAAATCTGTGTTCTTTGCAGGCTGTGCTGTATTTCTTCAACTCTCACAGTACCACGTGAACTATGGAAGTGGCAATGTGCTTTCTGCTCATAGCAGTGAGACAGCTGAGAAATTATTTTTCAATTAAGAAATAATTGTGGTAATATCCCACTTATTTTTCAGTGTGGGAGAGTAGGAAACGCAGGTTATAACTTGTCTGAGATCATGCAGTGATCACTGACTGGAACCCAGTAGTTCTGCCTCCAGTACTCTGCTTAGATTGGTTGATCTTATTAAGATACTGCCATCTCGTAGGGGGATGATGAGATGCTTGGACTGATTATTTATGGTAGGAGTGTGCATGTTTGCATTTTACTCAATTAAATTTTATGGTGGAAAGGCAGGGAAGTAAGGGCCCAACTGCAGAGTCCTCCTTTGTTTCAAGCCATTGAAGGGGAATGTCCTGCTAGCCTTTTATAGTCTCTGTTGTGTTCTGTTGTTGTTTTTTTGTTTTTTTTGTTTGTTTGTTTTCCCCTTGGTAGCTACCCTCGCCAATGGCAAAGTAATCTTTCTGAGGACTGCACTACAGCCAAAAGAATAGTAATCTAAAAATAAAGCAGTGAGGCAACTTCTGTTAACCCTAATTAGGCTTAACTGTTACTGAGGTTGGTGATGGGGAGCTGCAGCCACCCTCCGAGAGGCCCTCAGAGCAGTGGAGAGCCCCCGAAGGCCGCGCTGACCTCGGCGAGCGAGGAGGCGTGGGCCGAGGGCGCCGTGCGTGAGAATAGATCTGCCGGGCAGTGTTTGCGCTGCGGCTGCCGTGTTTATATCGCTCTCTAAATTTAGCCTGTGAGTCATCCGAGCTGCTGACGAGAGGCGGCTGTGCCCGCAGGCTCCGGTGCTGCACCTGCCTGCCCGCGGTTCCCCCGGCGCGCTCGCCCTGCCAGGGTGTTGTCCTGCAAAACTTCCAAAGTTTTACTTTGACCGAAACCCCGAGGTACGCCGTAATCACTAGGGGCTGTTTCCCGTGCGCTGGACGGTGTCTCGGAGTCAGTTCAAAAGCTGAGTAAATAAATCCGCCTCCGCTGCCCGGCTGGCGTTGGGCTGCAGGGTGCTGCGCTCCCGTCCTCAGCCCCTCAGCCCGCGCGGAAGCGGAGGCACGGCCTGGACGTCTCTTCCGCATCCTCGCCTCCAAAATGACGGGGAGCAAAGCCTGCCCGGGTGCCGTGCTGAGGGCGAGGCGGTGCCAGGTGCGGTCTGTGGAAATTCAGGACCCTTATTTACCTTCCCCTTCCCACCCCCCGGGTGGAAAACAACTCGCCGTGCCCCGGGCCTGTGCGCAGGCCTGGGAAAGCGCTGGCCGGTGGCTGCCCTTGGCAGCGCGCAGTCAGCTGGCTGTTGCCATGGCGCCTGTCTGCTTCCACTTCCTGCAGGCTCACCCAAGAGGAAGGCGCAAGCGAGCGGCTGCCTGCTTGTTTTTGAGCTGCGAGACGGCCCACGAAGGGCTCACCTGCCCAGCTGCGCCCAGGGCCGGTTCGCGGCCTGAGCTCCACTGCCCAGGCCGGCACCCCTCCAGGGTGGGTGTCCTGTCCCTCCGCTGCCCGGCACTGGGTGCCCCTGCTCCCGCGCATCCTTCTCTCCACCAACACGTGCCTTGCTTATCTCGCTTCCCAAAGCCTGGCTGGGGCTCTGGCCAAGGGAGCAGCACTTGGGAGGAGTCTCCCTCTACCACGAGCGTCGCCCATCGCAGCTGAGCCGTGGGCACTGCGAGGCAGGAAGGTCCTTGTCCTCCCTTCTGTGCTACCAAATTCCTCTTTCAGTCGTTCTCTGATACGGTCTCCTTTTTTTTCCTGTTTTTCTTTTTTTTTTTTTTCCAAATATGCATTATTCTTTGGTCATTCGGAATCACAGCTGGAGAGATCTGAACTTGACTCCCAGTGGCCTGCATTTCTCTCTCCAACTGGGGACACCTTCTGTAACCTCTGTTGCCCTGGGGACTGTGACTTTCTAGTCTTTCTGAGCTGAAGCGTGTTTTGTGGTAGCCCAATGTGCCTCCAGCCACCTGGCAGCCAAAACAGCCTTCAGCGATGAGTCAGCAACTGCTCCCGGTGTGCAAGTATTTTTGTTTTCAGTGAATAAATAAAACCCCAACAACTTACTGCTAATGCTTGTATTAGTCATTAAAGGAAGAATGATGTTTTTATGTGCACATATGCCAGTATTCTTCTTTTGCTATAATATTGCCATTTTTGTCCATATTTTAATCCTTCCAGTTAAGATCGGATCAGAATTTGACCCTTAACCATCTGTAAACCATGAAGCAAAGTCAAAAGTTGGCCATAAGCTGAAAAGGGCAGACAGGTGCACGCTTCTGCCTGTGTGATAGGAATGTGCTATACCCACATACAATGTGTGTATATGGTGAGCGTATTCTTTATTTTTCAAGGGTATTAATGGCTCCTCTGTCAGATGGCAAAGTGAATCCTATTCATCTATTAAACTATTATGCCTAAGGACTCAAGTTGCTGGCAGAGGGACAGAATTTTCTTTAAGGTGCATTACCTGTACTTATCTTCCCTTAAGCTCCATATTCAAGGGCTTGAAAGGAGTAAAAAAGCTTTTGACATCTGAGATGCTGTTTGACAGATGCGTGTTTGTATACTGACAGTATGAAACGTGTTAGGAATATTAATTATGGGGAGGGAATAAACATCAGGACAGTTCTGTCCATCTTTCATTTGCTTCCAGTAAGGTTTTTGCTATTTTTTGTGTGTTTGTTTACTAGTTTTCTGGCTTTTACCAGCACTGTTCATGGAGTTGGCTTTGCTAATGTACTGTTACTGCTGCACAGGACACTTTTCCTGTAAGATGCCCTTTCCTTGTGACTCATTGAAGCATTCATGCTAACATCTCAGACAGACGGTCTCTTAAGGATATCCCCTTTAAAAAGCAGCAGTTGCAATAGGAAATGGTTTTATGTGTTTCCAGCTTTGTGTTGACTTACTGTATTCACAACTCTAGTCTTCTTCAGCCTCAGCTAGTGTAGAGGGCAAAAAGGGGCTTCTTTCCATCTTGGGAAAGGAGGTTCAAAATGTTTATTTTGTTACTGCTACATGGAGGTGGCAAAGTGTTCATCCCTGAAACCTTACTGCAGTAGTGAGTCTGAGGATTGAAACGCTTTGGTGAGGGTGAAATCAGCATAGCAAAGCTTAGGAAAAATATAAACCTGTGCCACAATAGTCCTGAGTCTTAGAAGACTCTAAGAATTGACTTGAAACATACCACATCTGAAAAAAATCAGATGCAGAATTCATGGAGTCATTCTCCTCGGTTTTCTGTCCTTCCTGGCAGCTGAACTATACCACAAACACCAAAAAAAAAAAAAAAAAAACAAACCCAAAAAAAAAAAAAAAACTAGTACTGAGATGTTTGACTATTTTGGTCTTGGCACAGGCGTATCTAGGAAAAAGCTTGCAAAAAGTACTTTTTTTTAGGCTCAGACAGTTCTTTTCATAAATTGGTTTCTCTACCTCTGTTGCAAAGAATATCTGCCATTTCTATTCTGTGGCTCTTGTCCCACACTGAACTGGTGCTGCAGAAAGCAGATTGGCCCAGAAGTGAAGCAATAATTCCGTAAGCCCTGTTGGCTGGCTTGCCACTGACGGAAGCAGTCCAGCTTGCTCCTTTTCTCAGGCTGCCTTTCTGTTGTGCTGGCATAAGCATCAGCTTGACTACATGATGACGTGGATCGGATAGATTAGGATGACCTGATCAATACTAAAGGTAGCTTTTTTGCCAAATTAGTTCTGGCCTTGATCGTTCTGCTGCTGTGGTTCACTTTCCAGCAACGGTGCAAGGAGAGGACAATGCAAGCAGGCTGCTTAAGTCTGCAAGCCAGTGAAAGTTTGTGTGAACTACAACCCCATGGAAGGAAACGCTGGCTACTTATGGACCCAGGAAAATAGAAGTCCTGTCGTCTAAGAAAAAAACCTAGAAAGCTGCCCTTGGCCTGCTGGGAGGCTGCAGGCAATAGGTTACCTAGTGCTCCATTTTTTCACTTCAGAACAAAGCTAATGGTATCAATGTCCTTCACAAAGTGATTTGAGATCTTATGCTTTTTGTAAGCAGAGGGAAACAAGGCTGAAATAATCCTTATTCAGCTCTTCCTTGCATGGAAATCTCATTCAGTGTCTTAGGTAAATAGTGGGAAACATTTTTAACTGAAGAAGGAAGAAAAAAGTAGCTTAAATAGGCAGTGAAATTAACGCAGTAGAATATGAATTAAAAAAAAAAAAACTTCAGAATTTTAGAATTAGCGCTTGTGATACCACATACCACTGGTTTTCTTGCAAGTCTGTAACCCTTCTGAAAGTAGAGAGCTAAAACTCTTATTTACCAAACAAAAACAAAACCCAATAATCTCCTCAAAATCCTTCCTCTCTTTAAAAAAAAAAAAAAAAACAGGAGGAGGATGAGCTTTATCCTCTCACTGTTTTTCCCTGAACATGCCCTTCTTTACCTATCACAGCAAAGAACAAATAATCGTTTCTTCTAACGTGACATTTAAAACTTCAGGAGTAGAGAGAGTATTTAGAAATCTCTTATGGTGTGTGAGAAGCCCAAAGCAGCCTCCTACAGGAAGTGGGACATTAAATACAGGGATTCTTATACAGAGTTGTCCTCTTGACAGTGTGGAGTAGTTGGAATTGTACATGCCAGATCAGCTGAGATATATTTCAAGTTTAGGATTTAGATACCAATTTTTAAACATCCTTTTGCATTTTCCATGCTAGCTCCCTCTAAGACACTTCTTCACCCTTTTGGCTGCCTGTGAAATGAAATAATCTGCCAAAGTGACAGTATTGTCTTCAGAGCATCTATAGCGTGTTTGTCCACTCTGCTCTCCTAGCATAGTTCACTGTTTGTAGAAACTGCAGAAGAAGGTATTGTGCTTGCGTGCTGCTTCATTGACATGCTACCCTGAAGATCTCTGTTTAAGGAGTATTCAGCTTAAGCCATAATAGCTTGGTAAAAACATGGTATCTAGATGCCATCGGGACATTGTAGTTCCGCATGCGCATTTGAGCAGGTTTGGAAGTGTGGAGGAGGGTGAGAAAAATCTCCGGAGTTTGACAAGGAAGGACAAGCCTGGTCAAACTGAGGGAGGTGAGTAGCAAACCAACAAGCACCTTGCTTTTTGAGAACAATTTAGGTGTTTGTAACCCAGCCATAGAGGACAGTTTATGAAAGACTGTTTTCATGTAAACCCAGCCATGTCTGGACAATCAGTATTGGGCTGAACCCAGCGCTGGTCACTTTGAAATAAATGATACCAGGCTCTAGAGTTCTCATCTGTGGGTTGTGCTCCAAACATGCTGGTGTCAAAATGTGTGATTAGGTCTGTGTGAACTCTTCTAAATCCAGGAGACAACTGTTAAGTCTTGAGGGTAAGAAGAATGAACCATTGCTAAGATGCAAGACAAGCACAGGTTTTCTGAAGCCTGTTTGGTGTGTACTTGTGATTCAAATGGCACAGATCTACTTATACTGTAGTATGAACATAATTTAATCAGTATTGGGGAGGTTTTGAAAAACTGACTATTGACACATCTCCAATATACTAACTCCAGTTGCAACTCTCTTATTTGTGATTAGGTAAAGAATGCCTTGCAACCTTGTTGTTCTGCCCTGTTGGGCCAATCTAAGTTGAAACACCTTGTTCATATAATGTGCTTCGGTGCTCTTTTACGAACCCCTGTGTACTGAGGCAAAGTTGTCCGAAGCCGGTCTTCTGTTTCCTTGTCTGGTGGGGGTGGGGGAGATTGGGGCTGGTTTATTTTGTTTTCCAGAAATGATCAGTCCTGCTTAGCAAATATGGAATTCTGGATGAGAAAACAAAGCCTGACTTCTAATAGAGGGTTGGTTATTGAGGTGAAATAGTATCCCAGGCTGGGCAATGTAAAGAGAAACCCACCTGTTTGTATGAGATACCATTAAAGTGCGGGAAGGTGGGGGTATAATAGGAGCCACTTTTGCAGGGTGATTACACATAACAAAAGAAGGAACAGTGTCCCTGCCCCAAAGCTGCATTATGGAGCCTGGTGTCCCCCTGAAACTCAACTCCCATGTTTCTTCCCTGACAATGGGACCTGAAATAACCTCTTGGTTTTGGTTTTTTGTGTGTTTTCAAGTATGTTCTTGCTTAAGGTTTAATTGGCTCCAGTCAGTAGGAAAGGGCTCCAAGGCTGATTATTTATGGCTTACTGTCAAAAGTGGCTATAAAAAGGGCAGTATTATCTTGGAGATGCTGGGAAGGAAAATGTGGTGGGGGGAGGGCGGGGGAGTGTGTGTGTGCACGAATGTGTTTTCTTGTACTAGATGAAATCAGAGTTTTGCTGTCTCAGCAGTGTGGTTTAAATTGAAGATTAACCCTTTGACCTTCACGGTGTCAAATCACTTACAGATGGATCACCAGTTATATTTTTTTCTTTTTTTTACTTTTGGGGTGAAGGGGGGCTTTTTTTTTTTTACTTTTGGGGGGAAGGGGGGTTTTTTTTTTTTTTTAAAAAAAAAAAAAAAGGTTGTTTGTTCATGCAGCTGGGGCTTTTGAAAGGCTCAGAAGCCAATCTGATTAAAAACAGCACTTGGCTAAACTCTGCAAAATCCTACAAGCAAAAAAAAAGTTTAATCCTCTTGTGCACAATGCATAAAGGGTCTGCTCTTTTCTTTTTGTAATGTTAGAGCTACAATTATTTCTGGAGAACTTATCATTTCCCTCTCTCCTCTCATCCCTTGCTGCACCCCCTTGTTATGCTGATGGGATTAAAGTGTCTGGTCTTGAAAAGTGTAACTGAGTTGTTATTGGAAAAGAGAAGTGGTATGTTGCAATTTTAGAAATATAAATAACTTTGTTTCAACTGTTCTCCTTTACAGCATCAGCAGAACAGAAATCAAGTGTGGTGGCAGCTTTTTCTCTTTCTACACAATTTGGCCTTGAACGTGGAGGCGAACAGGAACCACACTGGGCAGAGGTGAGCTTCACCCACCTGTTTCAGGCCACATCCAGTCTGCAGGGAGCACTGAACAAACACTGGTTCGGGGGAGAGACATGCACACCGCCGGCCGGATGTGAGGACTCTGAAATTCTTATACTCGTCTTCAAGTTTGGGGTTTTATGGACTCTTCTTTGCTGCTCCCTGCCTTGAGAGGCAGGGAGCTCTTGTCCAACACTGTCGAAGGAAAGCCAGAATGTGGGTGTGTTTGGTAAAGCTTGCTGCTGGTTCCCCGCACCAGTAACCTCTGTGCAGGAGAGGCAGGTATTAGGCTAACAGCTTCCTCTGCTCTGTTTGTTAGTCTATGATAGAGTGCAGGAGTGTCATTTTGGCTGCTAGTTAAAAATGATGTCGGATTGATGACTCTAAACATACTGTGGTTATCTTCACAAGCAGAGATGCTTGATTCCTCCATGAAGAAAGTTCTTTTTAGCAATGAAAACATTCAAGTAGCTTATATCCATCAGGTTACTTGTTTTCTGAGTGGGTTTATTGGTTTATTTTTTTGCATCTCATGTGAGAGAAAATCACAAAAAAAAATATAATCTCTTAAATCTGTCCATTGGGCACCAGTTGCAACTCTCTCACATGAAGTCATTCTTTGTCATTGCCACCAATAGACCAAACTGTTTCAGTAGGACGTTCTTAAAAACCATACTGGAGTTACTGGTGGCTATTAGTTTCTGCCGCTGTTTGCTTCCAGTTGAGTGTTCACAATGCCCATAAGCCAGCATGAAGCTGAAAACCATGGAATATGACACAAACATCATTCTTCTACATTGCTAATGTATATGCTTTTATTAGTTTTATGATGGGTGTTTGTTTAGTTTTTTCTTTCGTTTTACCATAATGTGGTTGGTCAGGAAGGCTTAGGTCCCAGACATCTGATAGAATTGCTTCAGGATTCAACAGGGAAATTAATTAGCAGCTAGTCTGACACGTACACTGTACAAGCAGTCTGTCCATTACACCACTAAGCAAAGTTTGGAGGCTGCTGTAAGCATATACTGACTAGCAGCAGTAATGTTACTTCAAGGGGAGATCTAGCAGTTCCTGGTTTGTATGCACTCAGAATTTTGTCCATATGACTGACACTATTGGGCCAGCACAGGGAAATTACCCTGCCAAAAGGAAGTAGCTGTAAAGATCTAAGGCTACTTCTGTGTAGCCTTGAGTATCCTTAGTTCACAAACCCAGTGGTAACTAGGGTAAATATTAACAGAAAAGCAATACAGACTTTATTTTTTCAGACCATTTCCATATTTCCACTGCAACTTGTTGTAGATCTCAAATTATAAAACTAGCTTGAGGAAGATCTGTCCAGAGAATTGTTCTTCAGCCCTGTTAACAAAAGTTGATTTCAGGTGTTGAGAAATTCTTCTGCTCATGGTCCTCTCTGAGAAATGAGCATTAGTGTATGGGAAGAGTAGTTTACTTGCACATAAGCTTTCTCCTCCACCCGTCTCTGCATATTCTTCTCTAATTCGTACTTTCTCTGATATTTTGTATAATCTCATCATTGCACTGTAGTGTCTGGTAACAATTTGCTGAACACAGTTAAATTTGGACTTTCTCCCTCTTTCCCAGCCCCATTTTCTTGATTTGCATCCTGCTTTACTGTGGCAAAATGTGCTTTAGCTCCCTGAAAGAGGTCCCAAAGCCTTTTTCGCTTTCATATATTCACAATCTCTCTCTTTCAACATTACGAGAGTTTATGTGAGAAAAGCTTTTTTTATCCTCTTTTATGTTATTTTTCTAGCTAGGGCTAGAGTAATATGTTTGTCCAGGATGATTAATAATTCATACAAATGAATCTCAAGTAATATTTTAGAGGGTGGGTTTTAGGAGGGTGGGGAGGTTCCTTGGGGGGAGAGGGGTTGTTTTTGTTTTTGTATTGTTTCTTTAAGCATGTGCACTACAGAGTTACCCAGAGGGATACAAGTGATACCTTTTGCTGACTATGCTGCAGCAGTATGGGAAGCCATTCTCTACCCATGTTTCCAGAGATGAGGCTTTCCATACCTTGCTTTGCACAGTCTGCTTGGAGTAAACGCTGGTCATTGGAAAACGAGGACTTTAATGGGGGGAAAGCTTGAGGGGTAGTGCAAGCACGGACTGATTTGGGGCCCCCTGAGAAGCTGGATGTTAAGGAGAAGACTCTTAAAATGGAAGATCTAAAAGAGGCTGGAGTGGAAGTGCTGAGGCTCAGGAAGCAATGCAGGAGTGCTGCCTGCCAGCATGCTCTAGGACATAATGCTTGCATTTTCCCCCTGGATGCCAGGGCCCCTGTACCAGGCACAGTCACAGACCAGTAGATCAAACCTTCATCATAACAGCCCCGCAAACTATGAAAGACTCAGCAAGTGCATCTGACAGCTAAAAACCATCGTGAACTTTCCCCTTCCCCTCTGCCTTGACTTGGCTGCCAAACAGGCCAATAATGCCGGTGTCTGCTCTGGATGTGTACGCTGGAAAGACAGATCTGGTATTGGCACTTTCTTGTGTTGCAACCCTACCAGTTTATCTAGGATAAGACTGTTCTCGACGTGGAGAAACAAATACCTGAAATTGTTCCGCTGTCAGGCTGACTGCCTGAATAGAATCATTTGGCTCAGGGAAAGACACATCTTTGCCAGTCCATATTTCCCAGTGTAACAACAAACTTATCAAAACTGGTCATGCCAGGGTCTCAAGTTAAAATCTCCTTGAACAACAATACTTCACTGGAGACATGGAGCTAATACTAGACAAAGGCTGACTTCCTGCAATATGCATGGTGGTTAATGTTGCCAGAGATTTGCAACCACTGATAATATATTTTAATTATATTCCATATCTGCATATCTTGGAGAAAGGAAATATGCTCTGTCAACCCAAAAGTCTTATTTAGCTTCATGGAGATTTTGAGGGGCAGGCTGGTTATTCACTTGAGGAAAAGGAGCTGCTTCATGCTTCCAGTCTCACCTACTTGAGGAAATAGTGGGTACTTGTTATTTGTTTTTTCATTCTGGTCTGGTCAGGTGATTCTGTCTTCCCTAGAGGGTGGGAAGATTTCACATGTTTATCAACAAATACACAGATGCACATCACCCATGTGATCACCCTTTTGTTTGTCACCCATTCCATGTTAGTAAGGACCATTCAGCATGCACTGAGGAGCTCTTCCCCTCAGAGAACCTCTTACAGTGTGACCATGGATGTAGGCCGATTGTCTGGGGAAACACCTTCACGGAATGTGGACTAAGTCCTGTTGGTGAAGGAGTATGCTTGAATTTTTTGATGCCAGGTTGTCTTGGTGAACGGACTGGGATACTGTTTCTCTCTATGTTGTAAAAATAGTCTAACAATTTAGAGACAACAGTTGGATCTTCCTTCTAAAACAAATTCCTAATCCTAATTTTAACAAGCAGTTCTTAAAAAAAAAAAAAAAAAAAAAACAAAGCTTGAGTTGCTGCTGATGGTACCAGCAGCGTTGAAGTATCTTGCTTGCCTGTCCCAGATCTCCAAAACAACTTCAGACCTCAGCTCCCTCTCCATGAGAGATGGAGGTCTTGGTATCCCTTCCCAACTTCCCACCTGTTTTGAGTATCTTCTGACTCTGGTCATCCCTGGATCCAGTAGGCCTGGTGCTAGTAGGGAATAGTTAGTTTTACTTTTGTTTCCTGCAATTCTTGAAAGCTGAGCCAGTAATCACAAAGTGACTGCCCTGGGATAGCTGCAAACTGCCATAAATAGGATACAACAAAGGCAGAGGAGAGAATGAATTTGCATAGAAGGGGTTGCCATTGGATTTGTGTGGGGGGCTGCAGACTTTTCCCAAGGTGCTGATAATCTCTGGTAGCACTGAATTCCTGCATAACTGATGACATATCTCTGTTGAAATAGCTGGTTGGTATCAGGTGAATGTTGGCTAAACTCTCCTTAGAAGAGTCCTGAAAGAAACTTCCCTATCAGCCTTTGCTTTGGAGCTGTGTATCAACAAGGGAGTAGAGGAGAGGAACCCAGTCCTTCATGATACAGGAAGGGTGATTGCAAAGACTTCTTTCTTTCTACTGGCTGTTTGCTTTGTCCCCTCAGACCTGGATTAAATGTGTGCATGTGAGGTTACTACAGTCCTCAAGTTGCTCCATAGCAGTCACTGGAGCTATACCCAAGACTGAACTTCATTCAGCATGGGGCTTGGCACTCTTCTGGGAAACTGCAGATCTGCCCATTAGTAGACTTGGGAGAAGAATTTCTTTTTTAAGAAAAAGGAAAATTACTTGAGGCAGTTGTGTTGTGACCCCCTCAACTCTGTAAAATTAATTCCATCCTTCTGCTACTGGTCCTGACCAATATCTCTGCTGAAGCTGTAGGAATGGTGAGACTGTGACATGCTGGATGGTGTGCTACTGAGGGTATTTTTAAAGGGAAAAATAATGGACAGCACATAACATACATGCTAAAAGCCAAACAAGAATGCAGAAATATGGAGGTCTTGCCTTATTTTACCAGCTATATTTACTGCAGGATTATAAGTAAAAGGACCATGGATTGCTCATTCATGTTCATGGGAGCTCTATGCATGGACCAAGCACTATAGAGTATTAGCATAATTTGACAACAAAGGTTTTTAATTATGTCATTCAAAAGAGTCTGTCTTTCAAACTGGCATTTGTGATCATTTGCAGAAATGCCTACCTGTTGCCTTTGATTGTTTTAGCAAGAAGAAATACCTCAAGGAATTGATAAAAGATCACAGAACAATCTTTTTCAGTTCCTAAAGACTTCAGTGGTCTCTGTTTCTTTGGTTTGCATGTGTTCACGCAGGTGTTACACAGCTCAGTTCTTCTACACCAGGAAAAGCAGAAAAGACCAAACACATCAAATGCACTGGAATGTAATTGTGTGTGTGTGTGTGCGCGTGCGTGCACGTGTGTGTGTTCTTAAACTGAATGCAGTCTGACATCCCCTACCCCTTCTTTCTTCCATGTGCCTCACCTTCCCCCTTAGCCACAGAAAGGAGGGTCTCTTCCTGTGAATCCCATGCTGGAAGTTGGTTTCTGGGAAGCGAAACCTAGTGTCTGTGGGCTGTTTTTTAAAGCCATGTTTCAGTTCTGTCTTCAGACTCTTAGCTGCCTTTGGGGAATGGAGGGGTGGGAGGGGTAAATTCTTAAACTGTTTTTAAAATCTATTATGAAAATTTTGCATGTATAAAGTTATTCTTAAATCTAAAGGAGTCTCCCTGATTTGTAGACACAGCTCCAGGAGAGCATCGTCACAGATTCCTCAGCTCCATTTTTTATCAAACAATTATGAAAGGAAAATTTGATGACAAAAGGGGGAGAGACTGGTGAGATATAAAGACAACATTGTCAGTATCTTCTTAAATAAAAGTCAGAAGCTAGGCTTCTAATAGGGAAATTTCAAAACAGCTCAAGGGATTTGAATGTCTGTTTCCACTGGGTACCTTTGAAAATTCTGCCACCAAATTTGAGTTTGGGTGTCTAGACTGTTGGGGTGTTTTTTTGGTAAAACTAATCATGTATCTCTTCTTCTGTTCTCTGCAATGGTATGTAGTACAGTCTCCCATGTTTCTAGCTAAAATTCACTGATCAGAATACTGTGAAATGTGGATTAGCATTTTCTCCCTTCCTCTCCTGCATGACTTTTCTACTTTTGTGAGATACATTTTTTTTTTTTCTCTTTTAAAACTTCAGAGTCCTTCATCAAGAAAACCAAAAGGATAAGGTGAGCTAGAATTTGCAGTGTACTTAATAAACTTTCCATACCCTCAGTGGAGGGTTTCCCCATGGTTTCTAATGTTCACCAGAATATTATACTCTCCTGCTGCAGAAGTAAATCTGATGCTCTCCTGTGAGATTTCTGTCTGGATTAGTCCTGAAGTGCACACACCTTCTTTGCCATGGACTGAGACCCAGTGAGAATGTAGCATTTTGTTTATCCTGGTTGTGTGCCTCCAGGTCTTCTGCCTGTACCAATGGTGACTGGGCAGTGCTCCTTTTTTTTTTTTTTTTTTTTTTTTTTTCTGCTTTTCTTTTTTTTTTTTTTTGTATCTGTGCAGTATATTTGCTTTGTGCTTTCTTTCTTTGGTGCTTTTTAATACTTTAATACTTGGATTTTTTTCTAATAACTGGTACAATTTTTAATAAAATTGTTAAATTCTTTGTCTGTGTTCTTCATTTTATCTTTTAAGGGATGGAGGGCATTTCCACAGCTGGCCGGTTCTGGACTTACCCAAATTGGTGATACAGTTTTGGTTGTTCAACTTTGAAAATATCTGGTAGATCCTTTTATGTGCACCCTAAAACCAAGCCCTGCAGCAAAGACAAGTTTTCATTTCCAGACTGAACTGCTATCCTTGGGCACAATTCAAATTATGAAATACTTTTTCAAGGAGGGATATTCCCACGCTTGGATAGAGAACTGCTGCTAGTTGGAGCTGTGCAGTTAACTTGGAGCTGCACTATTAATTTGCTGATTCAAATCAGGAACCTGAGAATTTGTTTCTCTTAAGACATACATAGGATGCATCCTCCAAATCTGTAAAATTTAACCTTTGATTGATGGCTGGTTACCTACTGCCTAGGCAAGTACATTCAGAGGCACCTCAGGCCTTGAGGATAAGGACACTCATTGCTTGGTGGTCTTACCAGGGAGGTACAGTTCTTGCTGGTCTTCTGATGTAAAGGCAGTGGACAAAGGTGGCTGCAGCTTTCAGAGGACTTGTAATGACTCCTTCAAACACAAAATTGAGAATGACTTAGCCATCCCAAGTGACAGCAAGAAACATATTTTGGTAATCATCAGGCCTCTCCTTAAGTTTTACTGCAATCCTATAGGGAAAAACTATGTCCTTGAAATAATGGCAGTTGAACCGGGTAGAGTGGAAATGGAGAGGCATGTATCACAAATTATTTAGAATATCTTTGATCAAATTCCTTCAACCACATGCCTGCACCAATGCTGTGTTGTTTGTACAGTGTTCGTTGGGAGGCTTTAGGAAGCTGAGTTAACAATCCTAATCGATGTTAAGTTGCCTCTGTTGGTGTGTGCCTGTCACAAAGGGTCTTTCATTCCAAGAACACATGATGTGTGTGGTATGAAAAGCCACATGTGCATCTAAGACTACAGGGGGAAAAAGACCGTTTTTCTTTTCATTGTATTAGATCTACTGAAAGTGTGTCCCCTGGCCAGTGTCATGTGACTATGAAAGAGCCTGTTGTAACACACTGATATGTGGGGACAGAAGTGAGATTGACTGAGAAGGGAGTGTTGGCTCTGAATTTCCTGATTCTCGTTAAATTCTTACCATTAATTAAGCTCTTACTCTTAAATTTTTATATAATTGTAGTATCAAAGAAAATAATGGCCTTTACAAATGAGCTCTTGAAATGCTACCCCAGAAGGATTTGCCAAAGCAGCAGAATGCATTGCACCTTGCTCAAAACAAAGGCAAATGCACAGTTGTATGTACTGCTTTCCTTCTTCTGAGATCTCCTGGATTAATCTTGGCTCTTCAGTTTAGATCTATCGCAACCTGCTGTCTGTCATCTGGCCATAGCAAAGCAGAGTCACTGCGTGCAAACATTGTCTGGGGTAAGCATCAGGACCAAACACTATGGGCTAGAACCTTCCTATTATGATAGACATTAATACATATTAATTATTTTAGTTTGAAAAAACAAGATATCCCAGAAAATACTTCAGAAAAGTTTTCTTCTTAAAATCCTAAGCCTGCGTACTAACATGGCACTTCCAATGTATTTCCAGCCATGGCAATCACAATGCGTACCTTGCTTTATGTACTAACATGACTAGCACTTTAAGACAAAATTAGTTTTGTTATGAACTTCCTAGCGGTATGCTGTAGGGACAAGGTAAAAAGTTTAAGTAGGATTACTACTTCAAGGAAAAAAATGTTTATCAAGAAGTGCTTAGCCTGTCTCGTTAAAAATAATAAAGCACTCTGAGGACGAGAAAGTTCTTCAGTTGCGCAAGCTACTGCACAAAGCACTCTATTTTCATGACTCCGGCTGCTGAAGTTTAGAAGCCACTATAGCATATGGTTTGGGGAATATTTTTCAAGCACTCATACCATTGTTTTATGGTGCAGTAAATGTGCCAGCCCTTACTCTCTGTAATATATATACAAGTCTGGAAGCAGCTCTACTAACCAGCTTTCCCATTGTACTTTCTTACCTGAGTAATTCTGAATAATCCAGCCCACTTCCTCCCTTTGCCCTCTTTCCCCATTTCTGTTTATGGAGAGATGGGGTTTGGGAAAGAAAAAGTGTCCTGAAAGTGATTTTTGACCGCTTGGAGGGACTCATTGGTGTTAAAATTCAAGAGATGCAATTGCTTTATTATGCATATTGGTGGTTCCTGGTGAAAGGCTTGAGTCTGAATTGAAAGAAACGTGCTTCCAACAGGAACCTAACAAAGAGTGGATGGTAATTTCTGGCAGTAAGTTGTCTTCCACCTGACATGATGCGTGGTACTCTGATACATGCACAGAGTCAGACAACAAACTGACAGGCATAACATATCGACGTCAATATTCATATTCCCCTGTATAAATCCTTTAAATCCTGATTTCTCTTAAATGAATTACGTTCTCTGTAACATTTATAATGGACTCTTTTCTTTCTCCATTACAGTCTGTGTCAGCATTCTCCTTCTCTGTGTTTTGCCTCAGGGCTCTTGATGTATACAAAGGCTCCTCTGTTTTCTGCTCTTAGTCACACGCTTTCACTCTTAACCTCAGTGCTATAAACTAAACATCCACCCACTATGGCTGGAGATGACCCTGTTTACGTCTGCTGCTCAAATCACGACAGCAACAGTCATGAAAGTATGTTTCATGGAGACAGTTAGCTCTTGATAAGTGGACAATGAGTCTTAGCTTTTTATAACATTATGAGTTTTTGCAAAAATTTCAACAGAAATAACTAGCCGGAAATGGTTAATGGAATCCATAAAGAAAAAGCTTGTTTCACTCATGTTACTTCACCACCTTTTTAAATTACTGTAGATGATTCATTGGAACAGCCCACTGTGGTATGGGGCATGCAAACCCGACCAGGGACAGCCAGGGTGCAGGTAGGGTGAGCGGGGCTCAGGTCACCATCGCTCCATTCAGCTGAATGCTGGTCGGAAGGACAGGCCTGAAACACCGCTGGTCTGTACTCCAGCAGCTGGCACCGCGTGTGCAGATGTCCAGCAGCAGGATCACCCACACCTGTGAGACATTCCCATCTTTGGGCCCCTTTGCTGTCGGCCTCTCTGCCACGACTGCCACATGGGAGGCTGGTGGAGAGGACAGCTCTTCCTGAGGAGACCACCAGCCTGTAGGAAGCCGGATGAGCAGACAACCAGTGTGGGAACAGCAGAGAAAGGGTCAGGAACACTGTTAACAATTCAGAGTGCGGGACAACTTGTTCATTTTTTTATATACAATTGAAACCAGCTATCCAGCCAAAGTCAGGTATACTTCTCTGCAAGCACTACCAGATGAAGAGTGTGTCAGGTGCGAGGTGTAGTTCTCCGTGAGGGGCTGCTGCTCTCCTGGCCGGGTCTCAGAGGGTGCTGCTGGAGGTATGGCCACTCTGTGGGAGGGCCGGGCTGTTCTGACCACCTCCTGCCATCACCTGCTCTGCTCCCACTTTCCTTTCATCATTTTGCAAGAGCTAAAAGCAGAAGGTGCTGTGACGCTGTTTTTATAGAGATTTCAGTGCCTTCCTGACGGTTCACCCTGCAACCCTGCTGCAGGAAATCCCAGGGCTCCTCAGCCAACAGTCACTCGCTCAGGTCCCCCAGCACTTCCAAAACCTCCTCTGGCAGGAGTGGGTCACAGAGCTCACCCTGCCTGTCACCGTGTGCATCTTCTCAATGGTGTTTGCTAGCACTTTCATTAGTCTGATTTTAAATATCCCAAGTGAGTGCCTTTCTACTATTTCCCTCAGGAGACTGTTGTATCTTCTAATAAATCTCACTGACAGAAGGTTTTTCACCAACATCCATCCTAACGTCTTTCCCTTAATCATATTCCAATACACTAGTTGTACGTCCTTGTGTCACCTTGCAAGGAAACCTTACCAAAGTCATCTCCATAGCCGGTGCACCTCATAGCTCACTGAATTCCTTGGCAAAGCCTCCTGTTGTCTTCAGTGTGTTTGCAGCCAACTTCTCTGGTAAGTAAGAATTTTGGGGGCACCCAGCGCCCCACCTGCTGGCTCCCCCAGCAGGGCCGGCAGTGACCCCGTGAGGGCAGTGGTCCCTGAGGGGACACCTCAGGCCATTGTGCCCCAAGGAGAGCCTCAGTGCCGCCATTTTAGCTGCTGGCTGCAGAGCTGGGCCACGAGGAGGTGAGCGGTCCTGGAGCCACGCCAGGCAGTGGATGAAGCCCCAGGAGCTCTGACACCAGCGGGAGGAGGGCTGTCCTGAGAGTCCTCCCTGCTTCTGCACAGGCTGTGTTTCCTTTGCGTTAGTCTTTCACCCATCATGCATGTTAGAGACCTTTGCAGAACTTCTCTCCCTCTTTAACCCTGGGCACTACAAGAAGGGCCACCAATGCTATCTGAAGGAGCACAGAACAAGGGCTGAGCTTTACAGGGACCAGGGATGAGGCTCCAGTGGGAAGGTCTGGCACATGTGCCCTTGGAGCAGCTCACCTGGGAGCAGCAACCCGGCTCCACTGCCTGAGCACCACAGGTCCAGCAGCCACAGCTGTGTTCCTACATGATGACATCCCTTCCTGGGGTTATGCTAGGAAGAACAACATGACATTCCTTGCTGAAAATTCAGATGTAGTAAAGCATTTCCCTTCTTTTTCTTTCCGGTATGATGATGAGTCATGGTTCCTTGGAGCAGATAACTGGGGAAACCAAACAGTGCCTTGAGTTGTGCCCAAACATGAACAAATATTTAATAAATCAGAGATTTATCAGAGGAAGAGAAGCTTAATGATGTTAGCTGTTATTCTGATCTGACATTCTGCAGTCCTTGTGCCTCCACCTGAACTAGGCACAGGTCCTTCAGGTAGCCTCACCCACAGCAACAACATCATCCTCGCTCCCACTGCAATGATCTACTTGCCCTTTGAAAGAAGAAGAACCAAAGCAGGGCACTGGCTTTGCACCAGCCACTGAGGAAGCTGATCTTGGTGAGTATGCCTTGCTGGAGGTTCCCACAGCCCATATCTACAGCAGGTCTGTCCTTGACAGATGTGGCTTACAATTGCTAGTATCCCACTGGCCCATGATTTTTAGTTAAAGGTGCCTGGAGTCGGTGCCTGGAGTCAACCTATTTGGCACTTTATTAGAGTGGTTATGACAGACAAACAAGGAAGATGGGGAAAGGAATTATTTTTCCTGGTTGTTAAGTTCTCTTGTAACATGACAGAATTAGATCTAGCAAGGGGCATAAGTGCTTAGCTGTCCCTTTTGGTATTGAAGTCCACATCCACAGTCTCATTCAGCTGCTGCCTAACCCTGGAAAGGTTTTTTACATTAAAATTACCCAAATGCCTAAAACTTTGCTGGAAGTGCTGAGGGTCTCAGGACCAATCTCATGCCAAAGTCCTGTGTGATCTAGCAAGTTGGTGCTTTTCTGCCTGTCTCAGTTGAGATATCTGCCAGAGTTGAATCTTTCAGAGCATGCCACCAAACTAGGGTTCACAAAACATGCAGAGGACAATGATTTTTTCTCTGCTGTCAGCCAATAACTCATCCAGAGTTGTTGTCTGTTGCAAGATGGGATCTGAGCCTGGTGCTCTTTGCTCCCAGGAGAGTGACCTACACTGGTCAGGCTGGGTTGCTCTGAACTTCTCCTGCTGAAGCTATAACACTTGGATATTTTCTGGGCCAGTGATGAGAGAAAGAGAGTGAATACGACCATCTTAAGGCTAGGAAATCATGACATGTTCCAGTTACTCTTTACTGTCAGTTGAATTTGAGGCTTCAAGTCTTTGAACCCTGATTGAGGGAGGCTCCCTTTTGATGTATTCAAAGTCCAGAGAGAAGTGTTTTATTGGACACTGTCCATGTTTTCTTTGTGCCTCAGTGGCCCTCCCAGTTGGCTCCCCACTGAGGACACCAGCCTGGGCAACCTCTGCTGTCAGGCATCTACTGCTCCTTACGTTACCTGAGGGCAGCTCAGGTGCACAGTTCAGGGCAGTGGAGCTGATGTACTGGCTAGGCACCTGAAGGTCAAGTGTTGGAAAGCTCAGAATTAGGATATTAACTTTCCTTTGTCTTTGTGCTTCTACTTTTTCATCACCGTGTAAAATAGGGTAGTGCATTTTGTTTATCTCAGAACAGACAGTGTTCTATAATGGGACATTACTTCTGTGCATTGCCTTCTTTGTCTGCGATAAGATATGGTTTCTAATGTCTCATTTTTTTGAGTTGGTACTTGTCCAGAGCACTTCTTCATCTTGCCAACTAGTGATTAATTGGCTGTACTGAAAGGTTCAACACTTTTCTGTATGCTTACCAGAGGAGGTAGAGGAATGTGTGCTCTATATGGAGTAAAAACATGTCCTAAGTGGGTTTAAAAATGGGTCATCAGCTGCTCATTTAAGAATCTGTGCCCTTAAAACACGTAAGGAAAGGCGCCCTACCTTTTTGGTACCATATTTTTTTTAACTTAATGGTGGGTGGCAATCACAGTGGAAAGTATGGAGATTTCTGTTTATCTTCAGGTAAACACACCATAGACAGTCCAAGCACAAACATCCTTGTGCTACCCCAGTGTTGTCAGCTGTCATAAAGAAAGTGGTTTTGTGGTTTTGTCCTTTGTTGCAGGAATTTTCATCATAATAATACAAAAGCTTTACCTTCCCACAGTTCAGGGGAAAAAATTATTAAAAGAGGTAGGCCTAGGCAGAGCCCTGTCAGCCACAGTTTCATTTACAGCACTGGTGCTGCCCGAGACATCTTTCAGCATGCTGAGCCATGGCTTTAGGGGGTTAACAGTCCACTTGACAGCTAGGAGACTCGAGAACACTTTTAGCAAGACTTGGAATGGGATCCAGTTCTTCATTTCACACAACTACATCTCAGCTACTTGCTACATAGCCTTTTACAAGGAAATCACAAATTAGGGCCTTCTACAATCCATGTTGTCACCCTTCTGCAAGAGAACTTTGTGAAACAATTTGACCTTGTTCCTACTTCTGTGCTAGCAACTGATTTGTTAGCCCTAAGATTGGAAATTCGTGCTCTTGCAACCAGACGTCCATGGTTCGTGTCTTGCAGATGACCCAAACATGGGTGTGTTTCAGCTGGCCATGATGCTTGTAACCACTAGACCACAATCTGCTCCCAGAGCCAAGAATAGCAGAAAGGTTTCTGATGTTTGACTTTCAACAACACTGTCTCACTTGCAAGAAATTTTGGAGTGCTGGCAGTGTTAGTAAACTGACAGGGACCCTAGAATTGAGCAGGTAGAACTGGAAATGGGAAGACAGGAAAAAAAAAAGAAAGAAAGAAAGAAAAAAAGGTTTCTAAAAGCATTTTCTAGTCTTGTTTTTTAGCTTTTGTCTTATTTGTTTTGTTTGTTTGTTTGTTTGTTTTTGAGTCTGACTCACAATTTTTAAATTTGTGGTAGGTTATAGTGTTGCCAAACCTAATATATCTTATCCTTCATCTGCTCCTCTCTCCAAAGTTTTCATGCTTATTCAGTCCTTGATCTGTCTTTTGGAATGGTGTCTGAGGATACCAACCAGTAGCAGATGTGATAGGATTTTTTTTGTATTGTGGACACCTCCTGAAAGAATTGTACCAAAATAACAAAATAGCAACAGCTTTTGCAGGCTACCAAACACTATCCAGACAGTCACTACTTTTGGTCATTGCCAGCCCAAGCTGATTTGAACAGGGAACTGATAAAGAAACACTGTCAAGCCCAGGCAAGTTATGTTTCTGCTCCTCCATCTGAATCATTTCTTGACTGCTTGTTGAATGCTTGAAAGTAAGTTGGGTGCCTTCCAAAACAAAGCAAAGATAGCCTCCCTGTCCCAGAGAGGTTACAGTGCAAGCAGAGATTACCCGGCATGTAATAGCAATGTTTTGCATGTAAGGGAAGCAACGGAGGCAGTTGATCATATGGATTGTGTAGACAGGACCTACAGACAGATGTGAGGCTATGTGAGCTGCTTGTCCATGCTATTTGCCTGCTGGAGGTCCCCAGTGCACAGCCCTGGTGCCCCCGGGCGAGGGCAGGGGAGGCTTGGAGGACGCACCACCTGGCCCTGGGGCCAGCATGGCGGCCTCTGCTGCCTGTGTCTCCCCACCTGCCCTCATGCAGAGGACAGGGGGCAGGAAGGGGCCTAAGGGTCCTGTGCACACGCTGCTTGTCCCAACGGCAGGGATTTTTAGGCAGCCCAGGTGTGGGCTGAATTCAGGCTACCCTGGACACTAGGTACTGTGGGGAGGGACCTGGGAGCACTTTATGTCAGGGACAGGAGGGATGCAGCTCAGGACAGGCCACTGAGCCACGGCACGCCCCACTGGTTGCGCTCTACACATACGTAATGTTTTTAAACTGAGCTCAGTAAAAGGATTTGTGTGGATATCCCACATGACCCAAGTGACCAAGGCTTTGTTACCAAGCTTTTCAATGGGAAAGGAGGCTTCTGGATCAGCAATTACAATGTTTCAGCAAACATAAATTACAGGTTCATCTCTCTACTTACTGACAGTTATAAACAGCACTTTCCTGGCCCTAGGTTGGATGTATGGCTTTGACCATAATTACATTCTCTGTAGATAATTTATTTTTGTTTTGGGTACCAGAGCTTTTGTAATGGACCAGACCTTTGCATTGCTGTATGTGACTCCTGCTCCCTTTTTTCTGTCTTGACTGCCACCTCTTACAGCCAGCAGCATCTGGGCGCGCAGGAGGAGGGATGGGCAGCATGGGTCACCAGCAAGGGGAGGGTAGCTCAGCTGGGAAAGCTTTGAGTTTCGAACAGGACCCATGATGGCAGCACAGTGAGAAGCCACGGAGTGGTGCTGGATGGTGCAGGGGACTTTCTCCTGCCTTGCTGCCGGAGGAGGAAGCAGTGTTCTTTATCACTCTCATTTCCCTCTGTCCTGCAGTCAGGTTTTCTGCTTGTTTTCCATTGTGCCCTTCATGTGTTTTCCATCTCTCCAGAAATCACTGGCTTTGTTTAAAATAGACTCCAAGCGGCTGCCAAGACTTTATCCAGAGAGAGAGAGAAAAACGCACAGAGGCCAAGTTCCTATAGAGTTATCAAAAGCTTTCACTCCCCATCAAGATCTCTCAATATCCCAGAAGTCTGGTCTTCTCAGCAGCAGCTCTGCACAGTCCCTGTAGCCCTTTCTGCAAGAGCCACCAAAACATTTCTGCCCAGGAAAGTGCACCTCAGCTCCCACTGGGTCTCCTGTGACCTGCTTGTAGGTGCCCTCACAAGTCTCTTACATACTGTGATTTTTGTCTTTCTTTGCAGTACATAGAATATACACAGAAAGATCATGAAGTTACAGGAAGATGGCTCGAGGGTGTTTGACTCAGAAAACTTTAAATCTACCGTGCTCATAAAGTAATAGATCTTCATCAGAGCACAGCACTGTGTTTTAGGCTTGTAGCCAAGGAGGATTCACCTTGGGGGTCTTTGCTGGATATGTTTGCCTTCACTTTATGCTTGACCACCTTCTCCTAACCCAAACCTAAAGAGGTTTCCTGATTTGCCTCCAAAAGGAGATGCTGTTGCTAAGTAATTCCCTGCTTGGGGCTTAGACTCTCCTTCTCTCTCCAACGGTTCAAGTCAGCAAGATGGTAAGTATTCATAAAATTGAAAACAGAATCAGCTCCTTCATCACCAGAGCGAAAGATATTAAAATGGAAACAAAAATGAATGTCCTCTGCTTTTATGTAGAGCAGTTTGATTTTCCTCTGGCTTTTGTATCTGTTTCCTAATATTTCTTGATCAGAAAAGCTTATTGAAAATACATGAGATGGCTGGTTGGGATGGACTTTCCAAACAGAAGCAGTTCTTGCTGTCAAAAGTAAACAAAACTGCAGCATGCTTTACGAGTACCACTTCTCCCACGAGAAGTGAAAATGCAACAGCTGAAGGCAAGCAGCTCTGAAGTTTCAGTTGCTATATGTAAATTAAAAAGCTGTCAGGAATGAAGGGATGTTCCTTGCATGCTTTGGTTTCAAAGGGGCAGCAAAGTCTCATTTCAATGGTGGCACTCTGCACTCTCTTGCCACCTGCTCTTGCTTGCACCGAGATATCTAAGTTTACACCTTGGTCTTTTCCTGTTTCTTATTTTTTCCAGGCACTCTGGACAGCCCTAGGAAGCCAGTCTTTCAGTTCTGCAGTTAGGATTTTCTCTCCTCTGCCTCTCCTCCCCTCTACTCCCACACTAAAGTTCATCTTTGTTGCTTGCTCACCCAGTTCCAGTTCTTCAGCCTTTCTGTGACCCACATCTGAGTTTCCCTGGAGTTGCTTCAGTGGTTTGTTACCATTCACCGTGGGACCTCTCAGGCATCGGAAAGGATAAGCTCCCTTATCTGACTGAAGTGTGCTGTGGATGCCAGACATTGTTAATGTTAAAGAAGAGGGAGAGAGACAATTCTAGACAGTGTAAAGATGAGGATCTCCTATTTCTCCTCCTATTGCTTGTCTCTCTGCTCCCCTGCAAGTGTGTCCTTCTCTGCTCTCAGGTCTGTCACTGGTAATTTTGATTTGGTGCAGCCAAACTGTAAGTTTCCTTATGTCCCTCCTCTTACTCTTCACGGGAAAATAACACAGTCTTGCAACTACTCTTTCCTGCAAACTGAAAGAGACTGAGAAAAGAAAGAAAAAAAAAAAAAAGTCTTCTTCTGCAAGTCCTGACCACAGAATTACCTTGACGAAGGCAGTGCAGGTCTTTGTGAGGCCTGAACACCCATGTCCTTCCCAGCCCCACCACCAACACAGGTTCAGCGTTTTTGGAGAAATGGGAGTGTCCCTGACTATGCCTCCTACTTACATGTATCCTTGCTGTGATTAAGTCTGCAATTATGGTAAGTACACGGAGAACTCAATGCACACAGTATGAACTCGTTGTTTTGAAATTCTGGGCAATAACATCTTGATGACTCACTTATCTCTGTAAATAATGACCAAAATACACTTATTTTTTCATTGTATTGTGAAGATACAGAATACTTCAAAAAGTGTTTTAGGCTTCCAGGACTAAAGGAGGAAATTCATGCTACTGGTACTATTACAAATTAAATCTTTGGTCATTGATCTAATTTATGTTGTTAATGCCCGATAAGAAAAGAGTGCTACTTTCATGGCTTTTTTCTAATACTGTTTTTCTGCCACTTCCTGCATAAGTGGGGAATATTCATGTAGCCCAGAAAAATCTTGAGTTACAAAGCACCTTTCCATCTAAGCTGTTGCACTGAATACCTAATTCAACAGTGTGCTAAGAGGTGATCAGCTCTCCCAGAAAGCTCAACATCCATTGCAGGAACTGGCCTTAAGTGTTGGCCAGACACGCACCCTGCTTATACTGGGGGGAGGTAGGGAGGAAGTAAGAGACAGAGTAACACAGAAATGTGGGTGCTATGGAAAACAGTGAGGCATAAGAGAGAAGAGATGGGATGCCCTGAGTAACCAGCAAGAACAGAGCACAAATTAAGCCTTTAAACAGCAAACAGAAAGGGGAGTCAGACCAGGATGTTTTTTCTTTAGTTCTGTCTGAACAACTCTGAAAATGAAGTGAATTAATAGTTTCCAAACCTAGCAGGTAAATTTGCAGCAGGCAGAAACATGAGAATAAAGAGGGTGGTAAAGCAATATTAAAAAAGAAGATTACAGACTGGAAATTGGGCTCAGTGCAAAATCTTTTTTTTTTCTTTCT
>VXAL01006922.1:10695-53519 GCA_013399475.1 Chauna torquata | reverse complement strand
TTTTTTTTTTTTTAAGTTACTGTAACTATAAGTAAGAAATGAGTGCCAGAGGAAATGAGAATTTAAGAAAATATAGACAGCTTGGCAGGGCCACAAAATGAAGGCTTTAAGGAAAGAAAATTTAGAGTACAGAAGGAAATATTAGTTAGAAAAATGATAGCAGCATAGAAACATGAACTTTTCAAAGAAGTAATCTTGCACCCAACTTTTTAACATCAAAGTACTTCACTGCATGAAAATGATAAGTTTTACCACNGGGGGGGAATTATGTGCAAGCTTTTTTTTAGCCTGTTGGGAGAAAAAAATGTGTACACAAAGGCAGGGAAAGAGGAAACTGATTCCAGCAATTTAATAGTTAAGCTGTTGGAATAGTTACCAGACACTGTTTCTGTAGGAATGATGAAGCTGAGATTTAGAAGACGTTGAAAGAATTGTGATTCCGAATGGCCAAATACACATTAGTGCCCCCACCTTGACACAAATAAACCACAGCTGCCTGGACAGCATAATTCCCTTCTGGCTTGAAACTGTATATGTTATTTAGAAGGCTCTTTGAGAATAGAAGTAGCCCAGTGAGAGATTCATAGAGAAGCCAGGGATCTAAAGCTGACCCAGCAAATTACTGCTTCTTGCTGCCTGTGCAAGAAAACTGAGGGAGTTGGAACCTCAGCAAAGGTAGCTGGAAATACAGAAAATAAGCCCCAATCCTTTCCTCTAGAAGATAACTAAGCAATAACAGGTGCTCAGAGGCTGCTGTGAAAGGCCCGGTGTTGAATCCCTAATAGCATGAAGCTTGTGCTGCCATTTTGGCCTTTGTTTGCTTGTCAGCAAGGACAGCTATCTGGTTCCTCCTCGTTCTTTAATGTGAAATTTTTATTCTCTCCAATGCGTGAAGTCACTGAACCTTCTGACCTGTTTACTCAGTGCTTCCAGAGGCCATTCATTTCCAAGCATTATCGTGTTACAGGTATTTGGAGTCCCCAGTTCAGCCCTTTATAGTAGTTTTTTATTATTCTGGTTTGGTCTTTGACTGCTCAAGCAGCAGTTTTTTCCTCACCAGCTGTACCACTGCAGAGTTGCACCCTCTGCCTTTGCCACCCACAACACCCTTGTCCTTGTCAGGTGTTGGGACAGGGAGCGCCTCCAGTATCCAACTGGGTACAGCCCGTGTGCGGACACTGATTTTGAAATGGCTTCCCAAGCGGTAATCTCCTAGCTGATAATGTTATGTCACTCTTGTGTGACTTAGGGAGACTCTCGTCTGACTCTAGCCCAGCGTAAGAGATACTTCAGCTATTCAGCCAGATGGTGTTGTATCCACAACCCCTTAGCCTGCACATACATCTGCAAACAGCATGTTGACCGTAACTGCAGCACTTGGAAGGCATCAGATGCATCATGCCAGAGGCAGAGACATCACATTTTCCACAAGGCCAAGTCTGTGGCTGCCTTTCAAGAAACATCACCCCAAGTTCTTTTGGAGTATATGCAAGAGAAAACTGATAATGGGAAGAGCTTGGTGGCATGTAGTTTGGGACTTTCAGATAGATTTGTATTTGATACCATAGTATACTAGATTCCAATCATTGATCTAGATGTGAAGGCCTGAGTACACATTTCTGCTTCAGGAAGGTGGTAGAGTACAGCTTGTTTAGGCAGGGTCTGCCAGAGCTAGCAGTCTAACCGGTAGCAATGTGGGACTCAGCATAGGATGGAAAACTGGCCTGAGGAAACTGTAAATATTTGAGCAGCTAATCTGTGCTACATTATCAGTACCTGAGTCAGGTAATTAAAGCTAGCTCTTGCACAGCTACAGAATCTTTGGTCATGTCTTTAGGTTGCAGTGTAGGCATACCTTGGGTGTCTAAGAACTTGACTTCTGTTCTCAAGCCTCCCTTTGTAATTATTCAATGTGCTAAATGCATTGTAGGGTGGGGCTCAGGGACAGAGATGTTCTGTAGTCTGTCATAGATATTAATACTGGAGAGCATTCCCTGATGGAAATAGCTGCTAAGCATGCTTTGGGATGTTATGCTCCAAGATGCTGCACTGTGCTAGGACAGGCAGGCCATTGCTCCTCAGAAGGAAACAACCATGAATGCATTGTATACACTGATTGATCCGTTCTTTTGCCCTTCAGCTTGCCAAGTGCTTCGGTAGCCTCACAACTGCAGACTTCACGTAAGCAAATCCTTGAGTGTTTGCTCCTATCAGTCCTGTTGGGTAAACATTTGGGAAAGCCAGCTATACCATGCAGCTCACCACAATGCAGGAGGGATCTCAAAGTGTTTTGCAAATGGTATTTAACTAATTATTCGTTGCATCTAATTTAAGGTGCTCAGTTGGAATACTTAAACTGAAGCTTTGGTGCTTCAGTTTAGTTCCTATCATCCAGAGCAAGCCCACTAGTTCATAGTGATCCCCTATCCATTGCCGAAGTGCTGCTTCCCCAGCCTGAAGCACCACCTCCATCCCATGTTAAGATGCTGGGATCTGGAGATGTCTGTCTTTGTCCCACTGAGAATTCCCCTGCTTGCAGGCGGGTGCAGGAAGTGTTGTCTCATGAAGTGCCCAGGATATGGGGAAACAACGCTGTTTGCTCTCCTTGACGGCTTCACGTCCTTGTCAGGTGACACACAATAGTGTAGTGTTCTCCTGAAATAGCTGTTCTTGCAGGTGGACATTCTGGGACACAAGATTGCTTAGCCAAAGCTGAGAGAAACAAGTTCCTCCTTCACAGGAAGCAGAGTGGAAACTCCTGACTGCAGACTGAGGGCACTGAGGTGCCACTGCTGGAAGGCGCGGGGATGAGTGTGGGCTAGGTAAACCCACAGGCCCAAGCAGGAAGGGTAGGAAAAGGTAGAGTCGGGAAGAGAAGAACATGCTTCTAAGCATGTTTAGCTGTGGGACCACCATTAGTGAAAGGCTCTGTGATTCATAGGACAAGCTACGAACTGTTGGAAAAGGGTCCTGAACCCCCTCCTACTTCCTGAAACCAACACAAGGCTTTTTTTCTGGAGCGCTCAGGAGCTGGGGTGGGAAACAATCATTGTTTTTGCCAAAGTCAGCATATTGTGCTATCAAGGAGAAGGATTACTTGTTTCAAGGGCCTTGCAAAAGACTGTGTGTTATGTGCAGCACCCAGTGTGTGCCCCATGAAGAGATAAACTATTTCCTGATGCAAGTGTGGAGCTCTGGGACAGGGTGAGCTGAAGTTGCTGTGGGTATCTGAAGAGTTGGGCTTGTCCTTGGGACTTAGTGCAGCTGGATGTGTCAGACTTGCTTCCTGTGAGAGGGGAAGGGATGGAAAACTGAGGGTAGGCACAGTGCTGTAGCCCACTTAAATCAAGGGATACATGAGTTTAGTGGATTAAGGGCCAATACAATCACTAGGCCCTCTTCTGGTCCCGGCAGTGCAAGTTCTACTGCAGAACTGCAGTGGCAGCAAACACCAAGTAAGTCTTGTTCAAGAGCAGTGAGTCCTCCATGCTCTTTTATAAGGATTTTGATGGATGCTTTGAAAATGCCAGTGCTGCTGGGGAAAGCAGAGAGGAAATGAGGGATGTCCTGTGGTTTCTGACCCATCTGGTCTAGCAAAAGGACCAGAGTTTGTCATTTTGTCTGCAGATTGGTGGTAAGTGCAGATATCTCAGCGGGGGATGGTGGTGACTTTGCTCCCCTCAGTGCTGTTGGTGGCAATCCGTTCTCACCACTCCACTGCTAGCCCATCCAAACTGCCTTTTTTTGTTAGACGCAGTATGTAATTAGTCTGCGGATCTCACTGCCATGTCACTGAGTCCAAGAGTGAGTAAATGAAACTCAATGGTTCTGTGTAAGAGCATTGACTTTTAACATTATATTAAAGAAGGGAGATGATATGAAGAGCATAAATCAAACTCTTGGTATTGGCAATTTAGAAGCAGTTTTCCTCAGCACAGATTATTGCAGAAGATTTCTTGCATCTTCTGGAAAAAGAAGTATTGGCTGCTGCCAGGAGATGATACCAAAGTAAACAGACTGTGTGTGGGTATGACTTTTCAGGTCCATGAGTGAATGGGCCACAATAGCAACAAATTGCTATTGCCCACTGAACATCCAAACATGTTTCCCGAAGGGAAAACAAAATACCCTCGCCAGTATCACCAAACTCAGTGGTCATAAAGATCAGTTGGCTATGTGAAAAGCCACCCTTGCATTTCCCTCCACTATCTGCAGCAAACAGCATGGGCTCAGTTAGAGGCATAAGCAGTGAAGGTGAATATTAAGATCTGCCCACAGTATTGATTTTTCATTAGGATGAATCGGTTGTAATTAAGCATAACAGATGTAAGTGCTAATGCCGTGTTATTTATTGCCTAAATGCAATCCTTCTTTCTTATTTTTTTTAAACCATGTGAAGTTTTTTCAGCTTGCTTGCTTTTTCTTTTAGTCTCATACTATTTCTGCCTCTCCCTCTAGAATATATTTTGGTGTGCCTTTTCTTCTTTCAGTGTCTGTTTTCTCTCAAGACCATTTTTTTTTCTGTTGTGTTTAATTGTTTTTCTCCAGATTTATTGTTCCAAGACCATGCTAGGCAGTCTGTTTATTTATAATTTGGATTATTTTAAAATGGATCCAGAGCTGTAGGTCAGTGTTTAAAAATTAACTAATAAAATACACAAATGAGGCCCAATGGTCAACATGAGATTATACATCCTCTAGGATTTGCATGCTACTCAAAATAAACCACTGAAGAATACCAGCCCCAGGGCCCGAAAGCACGGAAAATTCACTCATCTGGACTGCAGTGGGCTGGTACAGAAAAAAAAAAAGAGGGGACCTTCACTGACAGCACTGGGCCACTCTTCTTCTGACTGAACCAGCAGGTGTTAGTATGAGCCCTCAGGAGGAGCACGGGCAATGGTGAGGTGTGACAGAGAAGTGCTGGGCTCTGTCCAGCCCAGGTGTCCACCTCCGAGAAACTGATCCCCTCACATCTGCATGTTTTGGGAAGGTGCAGCTCGAGGGATGATAAGCACGACATGCTGCACACAAAGCATGCTGCAAAACCTCGGACCGGAGGTTACTGAGCTTTTGCTGCGCCTTCCCCTTTCCACCACCTGGAAAAGCCACGCTGGCAGGAGGCAGCGTGTGCCGCTCTGACCAGGGACACACCACCACCCCGCAGCCGCCTCAGGGTGTCATGCCCCTCCGCCATTTCGGTGCTGTCCCACACATGGCACCCTGGCAGTTACATCCCTTTCTTCACGCTCCATTGCAAAGCTTCCCTGGTAAACAAGCTAGCAGCGTCAGGGTGCGGCCAGAAAACCTCTGGAGCTGCAGGAGCAAAATGCACCTGCTCAGTCCCGGCTCACTGCTGCCCTGAAGATGTGCGGGTCAGGCGCTGGTGCAGCGCGGGCGCAGAGCCTGCCCAGGGCCCCGCGGTGTCCCCTGCAGGAGCACGCCGAGGCTGGAGGAAGGAACCAGTGCCGCTCCGCTGCCAGCAGAAGGGTGTTGTAGCAGTTGCCCCAGTGAAAACAAGATCAGGCGTTTTAGTGTGGTGTTAACAGCTATGTTAAAATCCTCACACTTTCCAACAAAAGAAAGGCCCTCAGAGAAACCCAAACAAACACTCACACAAGCAACACTGGAAGTTGGCTTGAGTTACAAACACAGGAAATTAAATACAAAACCGTACTACAATAGCTCAGAGGATCTGACTTAAAACAAGCCAGACAAGAGCAAGTACTGTGCAGATTGCTGTATTTTCCCTAACCCCACTCCCAAAAGGATTGTCTATAAATACACACATGCAGTGTATGTTTGTATATACATGTATGCACATACACATGTACATGCATGCACAATTTCTACCACATTAAATAAAACAGTAGAATTAAAATGATAGTCGCCTTTCTCTGGATCGAGCTTATGCAGTGTATATGTGCATGAAGGAGCTTTAGTCAGGACAGCAAATACCACATGCTTAGGAGAAAAAGCTTGTTTGTTTTATATTCTTTCTTAAAGTGAGATCCTTGCAAAGCTTCCGTCTACTGCACAATTTCACAACAAATGAGGGTGCAACCAAGAGCAGTACAAAGGTGAGAGCAAGGGCAAGAAGGCAGGAGTTCCTTAAATAGGTTTTATTCCTGAAGAAAACATAATATTTAATCTTCAGCTGCAATTGCATTAGCAGAGAAGACACCTTTACTCCAGCAGAAATTCACATCAAGGGTTGTGCCAGCATTGCCTGGAACAAAAACAATCTCCCGATGGACAAAGTCTGC
Organism: Chauna torquata; assembly: GCA_013399475.1. Lineage (NCBI taxonomy): Eukaryota > Metazoa > Chordata > Aves > Anseriformes > Anhimidae > Chauna > Chauna torquata. The sequence continues at coordinate 47,253 of VXAL01006922.1, read as the reverse complement.
TGGGCATTACAGCTGGTCTCCTCACGCGCCCTCTCCCACCCGAGGCAGGGCGCTGCCGCCGGCCCAGGCCGCGCGCCCTCTGCAGCAGCCCCTCCGCCGCTGGCCATGCACAGCCAGGCCGCCCGCGGGCACGGTGGGGCCAGTGAGGAGGGGAGCAGGCCTCAGGCGGACATGTCTCGACTTGTCCCTCTCTCTGGGCAAAGCCCTTCGCTTTGCCGCAGGTCTGTGTCTCGTGTCCTCGGTTCGAGGGTACATGCTTGTTTTTCTCCTTTTATCTTCAGCACACTCGCAAAAGTATTTCAGATGAGAACGCTGTTATGTTTTCCTTTCCTTTATTACACTTTGCTACAGTTTGTCAATACTGGCTACCGGTGTTATTTGAGGCCACACTTAAAAAAAAGTCCTTCCCGAGCTCTGAGCATTTATCTGAAGTTCTGCGTAAGGTCACATGTCTCCTCCAGCAGAAGGTCTTGCAAAGTTAAACAAAGTCCCCTCGCTTGCTCTGTCTGAGTAAATACAGACCATATTGGAGTAAATAAACAGCCAGGCAGCGTCCCAGACAATGGGCCTTGGCGATGAATTAATAAACTCTGCCTCTCGCATTAGCAGAGTGTGACTAGAACTGGCAGCGGGCCCTGGCGGGCCTCCAGAAACGATTATTACTAGACAGAGCCAAAGGAGACTTGGCACGGTGCAGGGCCCACAGCTGGAGATTAGGTAACAGAGTCAACGCGCTCGCGGAGCTGCCAGGGCGTTGGTCACCCTGCCTGGAGAGAGGGTCAGGGCTGTGTTTTTGTAGCTCGTATTCACACAGGGTGCCTGTCTCCCAAACTCACGCCACTCTGCTTTGCAACCCGTAGATTTGTTCCGTAGAATCAAAATTGTCGTCTCAAACCGAGGTAGTTGACTGAAATGCCTGCCAGGTTGACAACTGTGCACCATCCCTGTCCTGCCCACAACCCAGAGACTCTGATGTCCTTGGGTCAAATGGGGCTTGGTAGTACTGCCAAGGGGACAGCCAGGCCAAGTGGCTGGGCAGTGCTATTTCGGATGAAGGAGCAAGATTTGCTTCTGTAAAGAAAAGCCTTATCTGGGCTTGTTTTCTGAGCTGGAGGTTGAATCTAGAGGAAGGAGGTCTGCTGAGGAAGGAAAGTCCTCCCAGTGACTTGCACTGGGGGTGAGCTGATGCCTGTGGGGAGCCATTGCTAACCCATCCTCTTCCTGAGCTACATAGAGGTTGTCACTTAGACACATTAGTGAAGGGGGTGTAAATAGGAAGGGGCTGTGGACAGCTGGTAAAAGTCATCCTTCTGTTCCCACATCCAACAAAATGGTGGCTGCATTGCTTTCATGGACTGTGGTGCAGCAACTGCTGAGCTCTCTCCCAGAGCAGAAGAACCCTCGCCTTGGAGCCTGGAAGCCCAGAAGCCATACTGGATGACTGTTTCAGCAACTTCAGTTAGCAGGTTTATCAGCTGGGCTAACTCCAGCATGGATGCCCTGCTGACACAGTTGTCCTGCTTCCAAGAGCTGAGTTACTTTCTGCACCCAGTGTTGCACTAGGCTTTGCAGATGTACTGGTTCATTTAGGACTGATTTTCGGATCTCCGACATGGGTCTGTCTGCTGCCACACACAGGCAAGCCTGTGTTTGCAACCAACTTCCCCACAATAAGGTGTAAATATGTTAGCAGCATCAGATTGGCCTAACACTTGTGTACTAGAATATGGAGGGGGGGGGGGGGGGGGGTACACCNNNGGGGGGGGGGTACCTACTCCACTGTGAAGCATTTTGAGAAGTACAAATGAAAAACTAGCTTTTCCAGCGTTTTCTGAAGAAGGGGGGCTGTATGCTAAACCACTCTCTTCTCATTCATAGATAGTCTGAGCTCAGTCACAAGGGGCCCCCAGACCATTCTGATGGCCCTAACTGCAGGAACATCTCTGTTTGCAGCCTATGGCTTTTCCATTGCAATGACTGCAACCCTGGAAATGAAAACCAGGAAGAAAGCAGGCTTTCTTAGTGCCATTATCATGACTGGACCTACCTGGGTTGCTTAAAATATACACTTTACCAGATATATAGTGGTCAGTAAAGTTACCAGTATGAAAGGAATTAAGTCTTTTATTTCATAGGTATGCTATCGTAAATGGCAATACAAGCATTTCTCATCCTCATTTACTGCTGAATCCCAAACCTGTCCTGAACTGAATGCCCCCAAAGAAAAACAATAATAGTTTCCAGCTCTGAATACTGCCTTTTGTCAGTAGGTTTGAAAGCCCTTCACAATGGAGAGGAATCTCATTTTCTGTGTCTTTCCACACAGAGAAACGCAGTCAGGGAGGCATAGCCTGAGCCCTGCTCTGCTCAGTGCCAACGTGCTGTCACGCCACCTCCACGACCCAGCTTCCCAGCTTCCTCTGGACACCACAGTGCCCTTACCACCCCACGCTGCTCCTTGGAGGATGAAATGCCAAATGCAACTTCATGTGGACTTGCCATGTAAACATTTGTTTATCTACAAATGAGACAAATGCACCTGGTGTGAGTAGGTGATCGCTGGGTCAAACAGGAGTATTTCAGTTAATGCTGACCAGGGCTAAGGTAAAATTGACTCTGCAGCCCTTTGCTCCCTCCCCAAACTCCTTCTTCCACAGCAAGTAAGCAGAGGTTTGGGTTTTTTTTTGTTTGTTTGCTTGTTTTCATAACAAGATTTGAAGCAAAGAATTGCTTTCCATTCACCAAGGAGCAGATTTTGTTCTTCTCCTTAAATCACCTTCAGTTTGATGAACGTAGGCACTCCTTGCTGGTGCCCCTAACCATTGCCTGGAGAGAAAACCTCTGCGGAAAGTGAAATTCAGAAGAGCTAATAAAACATTTTCTGAAGGGTTTGAATCTCTTATTCCAAAGAAAACAAAGAGGTCGGCTGACCTTTCAACCTGACCCCCCCTTTTTTTTTTTCTAAGGCATTAAGAAAAACATTCTGCAAACAATGAGTGCTCGTGGTAATTGTCCCTCCCCTGTGCCCCAGTTCTTGCCAAAAGCAACATTTCAATGGCTATGGGGGGTGGAGGTTGAAAGCAAATGAGTGAGCAAGCAAATGCTGGCTTTCACACATCAGTGGCTGGCTACGCCCTGACCACATCCAAGGAGGTTCAAGGTGACGGAGTCAAGCTCTCAGGCTGCTCCTTACTGAGTTTTAGAGTTGCAGGTATCCAAAATATTGCAAGTCCAAGTATGGAAATCTGTGTCGGAGGCATTCAGAAAGCCCAATCAAAAGACAGGAAAAAGGGTTATGCTGCAGTAAAGTGGTAGTGAAGTGTAGTTTTTACCAACGTCTCATCAATTGACTACTGAATTCCACCTTCATTTCACACGTCACATCTACTCATCCCTCAACCTGTCATGGTCATTTTCCTAGCAGCAGGGAAAGGCCTGGTTTGAAAACAATTTCATGTTAGAGAAAAAAAGTGCTGTTTTTATATGAGATAAAGCTTCTTGTACCGTTTATCTCCATTGTTTTCCAGCACTAGGACCTGCAGTGGATCCTGCTGTGACATGTTTCCAGCTGCAAAAAGAATCAAAAGATTTCGGGTTGAGTTCCCTCCTGATTCTGGAACATGTTCCACTGTGCAATCTTTTGTAATATCTCTCCGCAATAAAAGCACTAATGCTCTCCAAGAGGCCTCCCCTTTTCACTTTCCTCATAAGAGGTGATGACAAGCTCCCAGCCCAATTGTCTACACACATCCTTAACTTGAGGGAGCCAGAGATTTAGCTACCTTTCCTGATTCTGACACTAACCTGTACTCTGGTCGTGGGCAAATTGCTTAAGCTCTCCCCACCCATACAAAATTTCTGCAAAAATCCCTCCTTGGTAATACTGGAGAAGAGCAGTGTTAGTGCTGCTGGGAGATGGTTGTAGGCAGGGGGTCTTTCAGCTGTCTTTGAGACTCTGCTGCTAGAAAAGGAGATCTGCCTATGCCAGGGCTCATCTTGCTAACTCCAGGGCAGCTGAATCAGTTTTGTAAAAGCACACTGGTATTGTCAAGGTCCTGCCTTTGAACATGTTTCTCCAGCTGTAAAACGTGGATGGAAACACTGAGCCAGCTCTGTAAAGGTCTGCTGAGATTTAAGCTATGTTGGCATCTCTTCCTCAGTGTCAGTGGAGCTGGCAAACACAAGAAGAGAGCAGAACGATTTCTGCTTTTCTTTGAACTGTACAGTAAAACCCGCAACCCTGAGAACAGACCTCATAATTCCCAAGAAGCACACAAGTGGGTTTAGGTGCTAGCGTGGGAGGGAAAGGAGAGGTTCGGAGGGTTACGTAAACAGTGCATCCTGAATCTTTTTGTTACCCTTCAGATTTACTTCTACTCTTCAGTAGGAGTTTGTACAGCAAAGTACAGTTTTGTGGCTCTTCTTCAGGACCATTAACTCAATATAAAAATATCAGCACTGTTTTTATTATCTGAAAAAAAAAAGAGCTCAGAGCTGAGTTTCTGTGAGCAACACTCAGTTCATTAAACAATGACTCAGACTAGGTTTTGTGGTGGAGGATTCAGCTTTTCCCTAGTGGTGGGATCAAGATGTCCTGTTTCCATGATAATCTACCTTTCATCTCCCTCACGTTGCAAAACTTGTTTTTACCTTGATCCCACACAAACCCGTTAGTTTCTTGCTTTTGTTATTGTAAATTATTTACTTTAGAAATGCTGAATCATGACACTGAGGTTAGAGAAAACTGTATTTTTATTTAAAGTAAGAATTGTTCCCACATCATCTGAAGATTCCTGGACTATTATTTTTGCGTGTCCTTATGTTTGATGTTTTGAAAAAGTTCAAGTGGCATTTGGTTTGGACCTCCACAGAGAAGTGACTTTTACCCTGTAGATACTTAATCCCAGCACACAACGCTTGCTAACCTGTGTGGGAGGAACCCTGCCCAGGCAGCAGAGCTGGTGTCCGTCAGGCGAGTGACTCTAGCACGTGCCTGCCTGCTCTGCTGCTGGCTGGCCTCCTCCAAGCCCACCAAGGCCCAGCACCATCCAGAGCTGGCTGTGCCTGCATGGGCTTACGCTGTTCATGAATGGCGGGGCAGGCTGCAGATCAGAGAAGCGCTCCAGAGTCTTCATGAGTACTACGGCCTGGCCCAGCCCTGTCCCCAAGGATGCCTCTCTGTGGGCTAAACGGCTCACCAAGCAGCCTGGAAGCACAAGTCAATCGTGGCCAAGGCCACAGCATGGTTGTTGTCCACTGTTACAACCTCTCCCCTTGCTCCTCACCATAACTTACGTTCTGGTGACTGGATCACATCTGCTGTAACTCTGAGGATAAAAATATGTCTGACACCAATATCTTTTCTTTTTTTTCAAATTTTTTTAGGTTCTTATGAATACAGAGATGAGGTGCCGCAAAGCAGGTGTAAACAGTGCACATCTGAAAAAGCTGTAATTTACATCTTGCTGTGTTATGCCCACTTACAGGTGCATGTTTTACCACTTTGCCTACTGCATATGGAGCGGCTGCAAAGCCGCACTGTTTGGAGAGTAAGCTGAGTGGGGAGATGCTAGGCAGGTTGCCTGTGCTGATGACTCCTTCCAGAGGCCAGCTGAACCTGAATCAGTTAATCCCTTTTTTTCCTGTGTATTAGACCTAGACTTCTTTTATATTACTACTGATGGCTGAATTTCCCATTTTAGTGGCAGTCTTCTTCTGACCATGTCAGCAGTGCTCTGTAATTGTGGATTATGTAAGCCTCAGCACACCTTTAAGATAGGTTTTATCTGCCCATTCTACAGAAGGGCTAGGTGAGAACAGGCAGCTGTAAGCAGATATGTGCCAAGCTGTGTCACAGAGAGAGATAAAAACCCATTTTCCTCTCTCTGTTTCTGCAATGAGATGTTGTCTGTTTAATCCAGACAACTGTGTTGAGGGACAGGGTTTCTCAGCAGGACAGCATGACTTGTTGGTATGTATGTGAGAGCAGCAGCTGAAGACCAAATGAATGCTGAAGTGCTTCTGACCTTTCCAGCGGCAGAGGAAAGTAACTATGTCATGTGCAAGTTGCCCTGAATTTTACAGCCCTTCCCATACTGCCATGACCTCACTCCTTCATGGATGGGCTCTCAGGTAGTGTTAGCCTGCTTACTGGCACAGCTATACAGCAGGTGCTAATTTAAATCAGGCTTAAGGAGAAATGCTAGAGTCCAGAGCTCTGAATTGCTACAGGACAATGTAATGCAACCACAGCCTTCTCTTCTCCCAGGCTTTGTCAAGACACCATGCATGCACTTGATGCTTGCTCCTGCTCTGTGTGTGAGTCTTTGCCAGGCTGTTGGGGAGTTGCATGTGTGCTGAGAGGCAGGCAGAGCTCCTCACCACGGCTGCACTCTGCAGTGGCTGCAGGGGCAGAAGCAGATGCCAAAATGCTGCGAATGGGAGATTTTGAAGCAATGCAGGACTGAAGGAGAGAGCACAGGACCCGTGAAGCAGGAACCTTTGGGTCCTGTGTTAGCGCTAGAAACCTGCCAGAAAAGGGACAATTGTAGGAGTACAATCAGCAAACTGTATTCTCTGGCTGTTTCCATGGAGTGTTCCCCCTTCCCAGCTGTGCTGGGGTGGAGGTGAATTTCCAGTGCAGCGGGAGCACTAACAAGTTAATGTTTAACATTATTATTACCTCATCTTCCAGAGGCTCCTTCTAAACATAACAATTGACGACAGGCTCCTGATAGTTTGGAGGAGACCGACCTCAGCCCTAAGACTATGATGAATATGATTTCCCTTCCCCCTCTGTTTTGATTTTCTGCTCTGTTACTCCAGAGCATTGGCTGGCCATGACCCCTGGCTGCTTTTTCTGTAATTACCAGCTCCTGCCAGATTTACTGTGGAAGTTAATGTCTGTTCCAGCCAAGTCAGCCCCACTGTTATATTGTACGAGACAGTAACCCCTTCATTACAGGCAGAGCTTGAACAAAACAAAACAAAGAATCAGGAAAAGGGTTTCTAAAGGCCTTGTGGAAGGCCTTGCATGCTAAAGGAGGGTGCCGAATTAACATTAGCACTTTCATTACGTAGAAGCAAGCCACAAAATCTTCCTCAAGGTCTTTCAAATCCTGCTGAGCACATGGGTTGCCTGGTGAGGAAAGAACAAGAAAGCAACAAACTCTTAAGACTTTATTTTCAGTCCACTATGCTCCTCTGGGACTTTTCTTCAGAGTCAGTGCACGGTCTGGAGGGAGTTTCTTTAATAAATTAGCATTCTGATGTTTTAAAGTTAGCCTTAAATTTGGAAGAATTTTTTGTCAGATATTTTTGCAAGCAATTTTTTACATGCTCAAATGAAGTTTGCTAAAAAGGGCAAGATTCAAACTCACATAGATATCCAGCAAAGGCACGTGTCTCAGCTTAGGTCCAGCCATCAGAAACACCTTGTCTTGCATCCACAAATTCTGCCTGAGGTTCAGCTGATTGGAGCAGTTTATGGGCTGCATTCATTACAACAGTGCACAGAGTATTTTAAAGATTTGTAGAAGATGAAGCATACTTGATATTAGCCAAGGGCTAAATGCAGTTAAAATAAAAGCCAGATTCTGATCAAAATTATATTGAGATACCTCTGGAATAATTCAATCTAAGCCATTGGAATTGTGGGGTGCAACTCCTGTGCATGGGGTCATGGTTAGTAGCCCTAGTATTGCATGCACCACACGAGCAGTAGTGTCCACGACAGCAGTGAGTAATGTTAGAAGCTTCTACTCTAGACACAGCTGGAAGATAATCGCAAGGAATCAAAGAGATTGTTTAAGTACTAGCCTGTGGCTGTGACCTGTTACCACAGATGGGAAGACACTACGAATATACCAAGTAGGCTTGAGTAACACATCTGTAGCAAGTTCTCCGCTAGGTCTCCCCTATTTCTGTCCAAGATTTTGCAGACAGATGCACAGTAAGTGCATGGTATAACACAAGCAAAGTAAGTCAGGTGCTTCCAGGAAACACCAGATGTGCTGCGTATGCCCCGTACAGTTATTCTTTGCATTTTAGATATAATGATATTTAGATATATAGGGCAGTACACACACAGTAGATCTGTGCATCAGACTTTCTTCATGTGGCTTTTTTAGCACAGTACGTGTGCACAATAACATGAGTTGGGGTACTGCCTGTCCCAGACACCCCGGAGTGATTCCTGGGCACCTGTCTGAGACTCTGAGATGTGCTGCAGCGTAGCAGGGGGCTTTTGACCTGATGGGCCAACCAGATATTTGGAAAAAAAAAACATGAGAAATCTATAAAGTTAAAAAAAGAATCCCAAAAGATCCAACTGGAGATATTTATGTGTGGAAAAAGAGGACATGTCTGAAAATGCTAGATGTATGGGTAGCCCTAGTCTTCACCACAATTTGAATCTGTGGTTCATGGCAGATAACCCACTGTTAAGGAAAAAACAGCTGTCTGTTCTTCACCAAGGCCATCAGAGACAGCTTGAGAGCCTGTGGAGCTGCAAGCAGGACGGGGAGCCTACCACTTGGAAGGAGAAGCTATATGCCTGTTCCCATTCTGGAAGCTGGGACTAGGGACATGCCAGCACAGTGGGGCTGGAAGTAGCAGTTTGACTCCTGGGGAGTTGCACACAACCCAGCTTTCAGATAAAAATCTTTGGGGCCAGCCAGGGATGACTGCCCCACTGCTGACTTTTGACATGCAAATTTGACAAGAGCCCGTCTGTAAAAACGTCCTGGTGGGTATGGATGCCAGCTTGTTCTGGGTTGTATGCTTTTGCTTTTCTGCACATGCGGGGAACAGGGAGGGAACCTGTCCTTCCAGGTGATGTTCATAATGGATGACAAAATACAAACGAGAGTAAACACAGAGCATCGCTACCAGAGGGAGGGGGAGGTAAAGGGCACTCTGATGTCATCCGTGATGTTCTGACCCCAGTCCTGGGCCAAAACTGTGAGGAAACTCATGCACCGGGCCCTCTAAATTCCAGTGCAGAGTAGGGACAGCAAAGGGGTCCCTACAGGGGCTTCGCGGTGACAAGCAGACCTCTCAACTCTTCTAGCGTGCGCGACGACACAGTGGCCTGTCACGCAAGGCAGGGACGTGTCTGGCAGGCTGGCCCTGCAGGAGGCAGGGGTTGTGGCAGGAGGCCATGGCAGCCTGGCCGCCCGCCAGCCAGCGCGGCTCGCCTTGTCAGGGACGTGCCAATCCACCGCCCTGGACGCACAGCCTCGCCGCGCCCGGCACGTGCGCGTGAGGAATTTATTATCCTCGCGGCGGGGAGGCGTGAGATGGGAGTCAGAGCCGCCAGGAGTGCAGGCACCGGCCTCATGCTCAGCGCACAAGACGCTGGGCCTGGGGCAGGCACCACAGAGGAGCACTCTGTCGTTGGGGCACCCCCAGCCGGGCCTGCCACAGGGGCTGCCACTGGACACTGGCAAGGGCCAACGTAATCCCTGCCAGGATGGGGTGCAAGGGCTGCCATCTCCACCCACTCCCAGGAGTGGGAGCACAGTTCCTGCTCTCCTCGCCTGGTCGGGGGAGGCGTGAGGTCCTGCGTGTAGCATCACTCTCGCCTGCCCCTTGGGTGAGCCACAGGCTTTTTGGAGCACTGTAGGCTGCCATTGCGAGAGGCTGTGGCAGACACAAATGGGTGCTCCAGGCTGATGAGCATGAATTGTGAATGGGGCTGTGCTCTCCCTCACCCTCCTGTGCACTTGGAAGCCTTGCATGAGTGCTATGGCATACTCTGGGTTATTTTGAGGCTCGCAGGTCAAGAAACCCATGGTGTCAGGGACTGCCATTGCAGAGCAGGCTGCTGGTCTGGTCAGTCAGGTACTTGCCTGTTGGCGGCTTGGACCCATGTTTCAGAGAGAAAGGAAAACCTTGTGACTGCAATCTGGCCAGGGCTGCAGTGCTGTGGTTACCATTCCATGCATGGGAGGTACACAGGGTTGCTGTATCCATCCCTTCTTGTCTCTTGAGTTTAATGGGCATCGACCTGAACTGAACCACAGAACATGAGGGAGACTGAAGCCAAAACCAGCCCCAGACACACGCTTCACCTCTGTAAGTGGGAATGGCACAGGGGGTGCCTGTGCATTGAGCCCCAGGTTGGGAAAGTGAGGACCAGATCCTCTGCAAAGGGCTTCACCCCCATCATGAGTGAAGGCTTCACCTCTCTGGGCCTCCCCACCCCTCAGTGGTACGATGCAAGTTCCTGAATGTGTGGGAAGCCGTCAGGTATTTTCATGTTAGGAATCCTACAGGATAGATAAATGTGTGTTACAGGCCATTTGCAACATCTTTACATTGTAGAAGCAGATTTTAAAGCAGTCTCCAGCAGTTGCAGCCTGGCATAATCTCAGGTATTCAAATAATTTAAAACCTTCAGATTCAAAATTCTAACAAAGTTGGATTTATGAAAAATGATAATTAGACTCTTTTGATTTCTATATTGCTCAGTGCCTGTTTTTGAAAAGGTATTCTCAACCTACACTGAAAGGTTAAATATATTGACAGCATCTTTTTAAGTATCTTCAGGTGCAAGTCGGTGTGATGGAAAGATCTCAAACAAGGGCAGGAGTGGGAGGTCCTGTTGCTCCTGTTTATGATGCAGAATAGAATTTGCTGCTGAATTTGAGTTGGACTGCAGTTTTCTTTTGAGTTTGGGTTGTATACATATCATGTTTGAGTAACTACTTTAATAGTTACAGCCTGGGACAAGAGCTTTTTGTGTCTGTAAATCCAATGATAAGGAAGTGGAATTTCTCAGTTTGAGAACTGAAGGACTACACTTATATTGGTGTGTTGGTCAACAATTATCTATATGTAGACTGTTTATTACTGGTCCTCATGCATACTGGAGAGTCTGCAGTGAAACACTCCCTATCGTAAACACCTTCAGGTATCTGGTGATCAAGCTGTGGGTTTTTTCTTGTGGGGATGTAGGCTTAAGACAAACCCAGCATCAGAACAAAAGCTTTGTCAGAAAGAAGGGGGTTTGCAGTGTGTAAAGTTGGTTTTGATTCATTCCCGAGCTCAGATGTTGCTTTGGGAAATGTATTCTCTTTAGGTTTCTCACTCTGACTCTATAAACAGAGGCAGCAACTTGCATTTGGAGGCACTAAAAGTGATTTAAATGATTCAGCCTGGGATTTTTGCCAAGCAGCACCTCCTTCTGTTTGCTGTGGGGGCTTTTCTGCCCTCCCCCTTGCGGGTTGTTGCTTTTTTTTTTCCCCCCTTCCATGCAAAATTTTTTGAGACTATCCTTTGAGACTGTCTCTTTCTCCGAAACAGAAGAAAAAAAAGTTTGCTTCTCCAGATGGACAGCTGCTCCCCGTTTCTTTTGATGTTGCTTTTATCTGCCAGGCCAGTGCTCTCTCACCCTCTCCCCGCCCCCGGAGGCAGTTTCCATGGGGGTCCCGGGGGAGCTTTGTCTCTCACATGTGTTTAAAGAGAAATGTAGAGCTGACACAAAGGCTCCATGGCTCGACCTTTCGCCCTCTGGAGTTATGAGGGCCATAAAGCTCAAGTCCCTGGTAACAGCACTGATGACCAGGGCAGCTCTGGACACAGACAGAGCTTTTCTGGCAGAAAATTGTTTAACTAAAAATAGTTCTAGGGAGGAAAATAAAAGGTTGTGCAAACTAAGCAATATCTTTTATTTCCTTATTTGGCATTACTGGTAGTAGGATGAATTTTTTCAGTATGGTCAGAGGCAAATGGCTTCATTGCATTTAATATCAGATCTGAAATGCATCAGGCACAGACGAAAAGCAGCACCTGCTGAGGTGTAGGGGAGCGACCTTCGGGCGCAGACGCAAAGGAGGGAGGCAGGGCTGCTCTGCTGCAGCACTTGGCCGCGGGCAGAGCTCAGCTGGACCTGGGGGACCCTCGGCCTGCAGGCAGCGAGCCTGCCCGGCACGGCGTAGGGAGAGCTGCTTCTCCTCCCTGAACAGGAGGAACCTCGGAGCCCAGCAGAGGCCGAGGAGCTGCCATGCCAGCCAACGAGCAGGGCTTAGCCTCAAGTCTCACAGAAGTACTGAAGTGCCTTAGCTCCAGAGGAGGGGAAGGCATCGCTTTTCCCTCACCGCTCACAGCTGCAAGGCCTCTCCTTGAGCTAGGTGTCCAAGCTGGATGTCTCCCACTATGAGTCATCTGAGTCATTAGCAGGGCAATTTCTTCTTTTCTTTTTTTTTAAACCGTCATTCAGGTTGGCTAGTAACAGATGTTGGTTCCAGGTGCTCCACATTTGAGGTAAAAGGTTTTACCTGCTGAAGCTGTTGTCTTCAGCCTAAAATGGACCAGGCATAGCATGAAAGGAGAGGAAAAAAAAAAGGAGGTAAAAAAACCCTGGTTCTCTTGCCTCCTGCTGAGGGTATCTATTTGCAGGAGAGTTGAAAGAGTGTTGGGTTCCTATGTATAAGTTACAAAAACTAGAATAGCTTCAACAGGAGAGTGACTCGCCCAGAATATCTGTTAGTCGAATGATGAAGCTGCTGTCCTCAGAGGTGCCAGATACCAGTACAGAAATTCAGATGTAGACCCTTCATTTCCTTAAAAGAAGCTCTAATGGTTGAGAACGGGGTGTGATAAAGGGCAGGTGACTATGAAGCCTTGTTCCCCGGTTTTCTTTTGTCCAAATTAAGCTTGCTGCAATGTGGCCTGGTCATTCGGAAAGCGTAGGCGGGGTGGGGGGGATGCTGCTGAGTAGGGGGTTGACTGTGTTCATTAAGACACTGAGCAGGAGTTTCAAAATCTTTATAGCATCTCAGTATTATGATAAAATGCCTCATTCTTTCTGTAAGCAGGTTGTTTAGGAGCAGGGGCCACCTGTTAAATATGTATTTGTAGGTATATCAGCTCGATGGGGTTCTTATCAAAGCTTAGGGCTATGGCAGTAATAAGATATTTCCCAGGAATCTTGCCTTAAACTTTTGTTCTTCCAAACCAGATAAACAGAGGGCCACTTGCTGTGCAACAAAGGGATAGTTTTTTCCTACTCACAAAAGAATCGAAGGGGACTTTTATTTTAGGTTAAATAAAACAAAGCCAAGAAAGGGGAAAAAAAATCAAGTCTCCAAAAGAAAGAAAAAACACAGTGATTTATGCTGAAGGGTTTTTTTTACTTATTTATTTATTATTTTTAAACAAAATACAGCTACTGTTAGAGCAGACGGAGAATTTTTACACCAAAAGGAACACACGGAAAACACAGCCAGCATCTCTTTCCACTTAACTGAATCTCTTGTCCCAGCACCCCAGTATCTCCCTGTGCAACCACACACCAACAATTGCATGCAGTATTTTTTTGTGTAGCTATGTTTGTCTGCCTGCCTTGCATGATAAGGTGTGCATGTGCACTCTCATTTTCTTCCTATAAATCTTTTTCTTTCCAGAAAGTTGTAAACCTAAAGATAACAATGCACACTCTCTGCAAACTGAGGTTTACACTGAGATCCTTGGCTTAAAAGTGTTGCCTAGAGGAGAAAAATCTCAGTCAGCCCCAAGGCTGATGATTTGGCTCATGAGCCAATTGTCACTCTGTGACCATGACATGGGGAGCATACTGCGGGAAGGAAAGGTGCAATAAGGAGCACACAGAGCAAGCATTTCTTTGGCTCTGATGATCCTTTGAGCCTTCAGGGGATCACACGACTGCAACACAGTAAAACAATCCTACAGCTCCCCTAAATCACATCACCTTGTAGAATCGGCGAACATAATCTCTTCCCTCCCATACATCACCCTTACACCAGACAAATCTTAAATGCAGAACAGAATTGAGCACTTCTGCTCTCACTGGATCCAGAGCATGTGCCTGCGGTTAATAAGCAGATGATCCTAATCACTGCTCCAGCAGCCCAGGGCGAGCTGATAACTGTCTATTCTGACTGCTGACCCCCGTAATCTTCTCATTCCTGAGAAGGAGCAGATATTGTGAACAATGTTTTTTTAGCAGTTGGGACAAAAATAGTCCTCTCCTTGCACAAAGAACTGAGATAGCAAACTACGGGAGCAGCAGTGATTGAGCAGCCAAGCTACAGGACTGGGAAAGATCTGCATTGTGTATCTGGCTCCACCACAGGGTTGCTCTCAGTGACCTTAGGGAAATAATTATTAAAGGTCTCACAGCCTCACTTTCTTCCTCTGGAAAAATCAAGGTAATAATAGGCAGTGACTCTGAAATGGCATTGTGAGGATACATTATTAATGGATATTTCTAATATGCTTTGGATTTTCCAAAGAAAAGTGGGATGTAGTATTAACAGCTGGGAAACAAACTTTTCTGAAACTGCTTCTTTACTAAGAGAGTGGTTTCACTGCTTCTGCAGCAGCCCTTAAGGCTGCAGTACTTTTGAAGGGTAGTCTCATGAACTCTCCATTTACACTTTAAAACCTCTACACAGGCAGCAGCAGAGTCACAGATGCAGCTGCAAAGAAGAAACCACACACCACAGTTGTGCAGGTGCATGTGGGCCCCAGTGGGAAAGAATATTAACTATTTCCTGGTAATAGGAACACAGAGGTCCTTCACACTTGCAAAATAATCTCAGCACAGTTCCAGGACACGGTCCGTGTGGGAAGCTGCTATCCAATTGACTGCACAACTGTGCTTGACAGAACCTAGCTTAAATGACTACAGACTAAATATTCTGGATTCTCTTTCAAATTCGACTAAGTTGGTGCATTGTGTGCCCTGTAGTTTCAGTGTGGTAGGGAAAGCTTTCATCCTGATTTCCATTAGTGTTAGTTTAAAGCTTTGTGTCTGGAAGGAATAGTTGATATTTATCACAATATTTGCAAGATCAGATCCAGTTTGCAAACAAGCTAATCCTGTTATTTTCATCTGTTCTTGATAAAAACTTGTGGTAGGATCATTCTTTGTGCCCATAAGGTAGCCAGGAATTAGAAGAATAATTCATAATTCATATTTTAAGAAGTTCTATCTTTTTAGAATAAAATTGTCTGTTATGATTCTACTATATTCTTTAATTACAATTATTGTCTGAAATTGAAACTGCATGATTGTTTGCAAAAGTAATGAGGCATGTTTCCCTTCCCTGAAATGACTGAAGTGAGAATCAGGCTTCCAGTATGAATGTATACGTAAACTATATTTTGAAATCATTTGCTTTGAAATTGCTTCCAGTTATCTAGTTTTCTATAATATTAAGATGCAAATCTAGGCAAAGTAGAATTTTTTTATGCACTTAATATCTGTGAACCTGGTAGGATTGGCTGGGCTGAGGCTGCCGCAGGAGATTATGATGTTCTGCTGAAACACAGCAACACTTCAGTAAACCCTGATGATGATAATGCATTGAAATAACAACATGTGGCATTGCAATCCACCCACACATCATCATGCATCACACCAAAAATGTCACGATGTGCTGGTTAAGTTTCTCTTCTAAATTCACAAAGCTGGCAGTCCTAGCTGCACTGCTCACAACAAACTGTGCTGTTTTGTTTCATGGCTTTGGCTGGTTTCAGCTGTATCCAGGATCTTTCTCACTTGAGGTGGTGATGGTGGATGCTGCTTAAGCACTTTAAAAGTGGGATTCAGAAAAGTACTTACCCATCCAACCTCCTGTTCTGACAGAACCCCACCTGAACAGTAGGAGGCTGTAAAGCTGGGCAGCAAATCTAATAAGAAGTCTGGCACCCGATTTTCATCCCTTCTTCTGCAGAGCAGAAAGTAGCCTTTGTCTTTCAATTCTACTTGAAATATAACTTCAGCAAGTTTTCCAAATGTCTTTGAACTTACATGTTTGAAAACTTAGATTTGGCACAAGTTTCAGCAAAGGTTTAAGGTGGTAGCTAGTCTGAATGACAGCAAAAGTTAAATTTTATCTTCCCTCTATGTCATGATAGCAAAATAGTTATGAAAACATTTTTTGGTTGCCTTCTTGATAAATAAGGCAACACAGTCACAATAACTTCCCTTCAGGACTGTCCACTTTTCTTACCACTGATGGAACTAAAGTAAAGATGAAAAAATTTTAGGAAAAAATGCTTGCATGGATCAGACTAAATCCATAAAAGGCCTGTCTGTGTTTAGGTTAGGAGCTGGATGGAGTTTTGGTGCCTATACCCTAAACTGCAATTCTGAGAACCTCAGCTGCTGCCTAACTCTGCAAATACCTACTTTCAATAGGTGCTTCAACTCTTAACATCAAAAAATCCTATTTAAGCACTCTTAAAACTCTGTTTCTGCCTGTGCTTACCAGCACTTCAGTGTTTGTAGGTCAGAGAAGTGTGACTTCTATCCCACATCAAAGGTCAATGGAGATCCAGAAAATAAAAGATTCTTCTGTCTGTCCTTCCCTCTTTTTCCCTATTGGTCGCTACAAGAATTGAGTGATCCTTGCTGCTTTTTTCTTCTTCCCCCAGAGCAATAGTGATGACGATGACAGTGATCATGTTTTCACACAACAGCTTGGTGGTTGCAGTGGTCTTCTTGGAATATACATTGGATACCACAAAGTAAGTGACAGTATTAAACATGGTTAAGTCCATGAAGACTTCTTCCATTCTTACCAAGAGGAGTGCTGTTCCTGCTCTTGTTTCCTATTTCCAAGTTGCTGGGGAGATGGACTTAATTACCTTCTGAAGGGCTTGAAATCTGCATTTCCCACATCTCTGGAAAGTGTTCTAATAATTAGGGAAGAGGTTGTGGTAGGACATATCTCCTTGTGTAGGTCTTCCAGTGGGGAAGGGGAAGAAAGCAGGATTCACAATCTCAGAGAGAAGAGTTTTCATGGCTATGATACCTACTGAAGAGGGCACTCGCCTAGGCAGAGCCTTGGCTTCCTCGTCCTGCCTCAGGACTGTTAATGGCATAAACAGCTATTGCGTGAAGTACCGAAGCCCAGGACGTCCCTAACCACCTGAGTTCAGACTAAACAGAGCTACATACTTTCCTTCTGGTCCAGCTCATTTCTAATGCTTTCCTGAAGTTGTCTTTTCAACAACACAGCTTGGGAGTACCCTGAAATCTCTTGTCTAGCGGCCACAGTACTCTCTAAGCAGCTGTGGCTTTGTCAGGGTGTGCAGGTGTAGTAAAGGGCAATAGCAGAATTTCAGTGCATTTCACACTTTTGGCCAATAGCACCTGCTAATACATCATGCACTCATGAAGTACGTGACATGACAGTGGCCATGCAACTGTGCACTACACATTTCCCTCTGTGTTTCGGTCAGACCTGTGTCTGTCCCCGCCTCCGAAGAGGTCTGCACCTCCTTACGTTTCTTGCTTCTTCTCCATGGGACTGAAAATTAGGTATTGCGAAGCCTGGCCCTGAAGTGCCGGAGTTTCTCCTCTGGACCCAGCAGAGCCACCACTTCCTACAGCATGGCTGGCACACAAACATGAAAGTAGACGTGACTCAGTGCAGTCTTCTTAGGGAAAGGACTCCAGGAACTTCCTGCACAGACACAGGCTATGTGTCCTCTTTGTAAGCACTGCAGGGGAAATGGAAGAAGAGAAACACCAAGGGTGGGAAATAAGACTCTGTTTTCATTTCCTCTTTCTTGTTTGTTACTTGGTCCTTCTCTAGTAAAACAAAAAAAAAAAATGACAACAAAAAACCAGCTGCACCTGTTTTTTTTACAAAATGTTCTCTTGCACTTGTTCACCTCCTGGTAACACTGAACTCCAGAAAATACAGAGCACTCTCTCTTTAAGAAAGACTGCTCTCTGCCCAGCTGTTGACTTGCCTGAAGGTGAGACCTCTGCTTAAATTCATGGCTCCAGCTGTCAAAAGCAAAGAAAAGCAGCTTTTCCTTGGCGGCTCTCTGCTTTGGGTAGAATTTGACATCTTCCTCAGTCAGCAGAATTTAATCAGCATCAAGTGCCCACAGCCTCTCAGCTCCACCACAGCCCGGCTGGGGGCGGGGGAGCCAGACCTGCGGAGGAGAAGAGGGGGAGAGTGCACAACCCAGCAGGCACAAACAGACACAGACACAATCACCCGCCTCTATAAGAAATCCAAAGCTTGTCACTGTCTAGGGAGAGCCCCATTATACCCTTTGACTTAAGAACTGCTGTTATCATTCAGTAACCTTAGCCGGCTTTGGCTTTGCTGTGTCCTCCTGAGAAGCTGAGAGCAGGTAAATGGAATGAGTTACTGACAGCTGACAATGACACTGATTTCCAAAAGAAAGCTGATGAAATGGGCTCAGGGATATGGTTTCCCAGCCTTGAGTTAGCAAGTAAAGCCAAGAGAACAACTCCTGCGATTGCCATGCTTTGCTTGCCTTTCTCCTACAGAAGAGAATGCCTGCAGTAATTTCTGCGCAGATACCAACAAGCTAAATGATCCAGCCCATGTAGCAAAACTGTTTCCCTGAGCAGCTAACCTAAAAAGCCTGGCATTTGAGCCTCAAATGGTCAGATCAGATTGGCACGAGCAGACCTAGGTACATACGGACTTGAGTATGGGTCTGCTACAGCAGGATGGCATTTGCTTTTCCCCAGTACTGCCACCCCCTTCCTGCAACCAAGCCCCAAATCCCACGGACAGAAATGAGATCAGGGAGGTGATGGTCCGGTAGTCCCCGGTACGGGGTTCAGCTCAGCAACCCGTGTCGGGGGCTGTCCTGTCTGCATCCTTCCTGCTGTGCCACTTCTGGGCAGCCAGCCCGCCTGCCCCGGGACCCTCATTTCGGGGCGCTCGGTTGGTGCAAGACAGCTGCCATTACAGCACCAGTGTGTGCAGGGTGCTTTCTCAAGCTTTTGTTAGTGCTTATGCATCTAAAATAACCTGTTTGCAGTAAATATTATCTGTGTGTATGTTTTGAACACACAAACTCCAGACCTTCCTATACATGCAGTTCATTTCTAGCACCTGCAGCTGTTACCCCATTTCCTGACAATATCATCGTGCCCATTGAGGAGAGGAAGGACATGTTGGGTTGTTTTTTTAGTGTTTACCTCTTCCACCCGTTTGATATTAGCCTGCATAATGGCACAGAGCTGAATCAAAGGAGGCGGCTGGTGGGAGCAAACAGGAAATGAAGCAATGCCCGAGGTAAGGCGGGCAACTTGCAGCAGGGCTGGGAGGAAACAAGTGTGTATGTTGGGGGGGGGTATTAACTGGCAAATATCCACTTGCACCCAAGCAGAGGGCAGTTTATTTTTCCCCAGACCCAAGCCAGGAATCGGAGGGACACTAAAGCACCGAATGCCCCCACCTAGAAAAGAAAAGGGGTGAGATGATAGCAGGAGATGCTTATGGGGAGAGATGCTGTGGGTGAAGGCAGGAGTGCAGGTAAAGGCTTGCTGCTTGGGGTGGGGGAGAGATCACAGGTGTATTGCAGTGCAGGAGCTTGACAGTGATCAATGTAGAGCTCAGGCTGTGAACTGTATACTGTTGCAGCCTGTAGCCATGAATGTGGTGGTTTTTTTTTTTTCCACCCCTGTTCCTTTGTATGTGGCAAATGAACTTCATAAAACCTGCATTCATCGTTTCTGCTCAGCCACATGACAAACTCCTACTGAACTGTGTCCTGAAGGGGTGATGCAGCCACAATAACAAGATCCCTCCTGCTTCAGTCATTAAAAACACTGCATTTCTCATCTCACAGTGCTGGGGGAGGGGACTGGGAACAGCCGAGGAAGCAAATCCCACTGGGGATACTATTACAATATGAAAGAGACTATGAACCCAGCTCATTTATGTACAGAATTTATCACCACATGTCCTACCTAAGGACATACTTTTAATCTTATCTTAGTATTGCTCATCTTTCTCAACATTCACCTTCCAAAAAAAAAAAAAAAAATCAGTTACTAATAAAGGTGTTTCCAAAAATTACCATCTCGCTTCCCTTCTTAAAATTCTCTATTTAAGACAATACAGTGTTAAAAGGTACGATGCTAATCTTGTATAGCGTCTGGAGCCTCCTTTTCTCAAATGGTATCCCTCTTATATGAACAGCTAACTGAAGACATCTGTTGGATGCAATTATCTGAATGCTTCACATTTGTTTTAGACATATTGTTTTATATGTTACTTGGGGATAACGTACCTAATTATGTTTTTCTGTCAGTATTGGTTTTTGTGAGGATGGTTTTCCATTGTCCACCAAGTTCAGTGAGTGGTTAAATACTGTTTGTCAAATTTCTAGTGGAATTTCCTTATTGATTAATGAAGTAGATGTGCATATTTAATTATTTTAATAATTCTTCCCAGCCTCCTGTAACTAGAAGAGGTAAAGCCCACACTCATGTACAGATCCTTAGCTTTCATTCACTAATGCATAGTTTCATGGCAGGAGGTGAACTTTGTTACAAGTTTTATGTCTGTAGGATTACCTGCCATACAGTAGGCTGCTTGTGGGACATGAGCCAACTAATAATGTTGGATTAAAAAATAGATGGAAATGAATGAAACGTGTTTTCTTTCAGATTTAGTCAGAAAAATTTTGCTAAAAGTTCTAAGATTTTCATTAGATCTTGTGACAGAAAGTTGCACTGACCATTTTGTGAAGTACTAAGGAAAGCACTTTCAGCAAATGTCAGCAGAATGCTTTTCTCTACCAACTCCATTTTATCTTTTTTTCTAAAAAAAGGACCCATAGACTCTGACACAGCCAAATTGCTGTGGCTTACTAAAATACCAGTGTTGGCTGAACCCTGGTAATAGCACACACACACGCTTTCAGCTGGGGCAAACACAAGATGAATGACATTAACTTTTCTCTAGGGCACAAGCTAACACGTTTCACCTCGCAGCGGGAGACGGGATGGCAGGCCAGCCAGCGTGGCTCGGCTGACGGGCAGCGACCGGCCAGGCCGAGGTTCGCCTGAAGCTGTCTCAGCGTGGTGTGAAGCCCTGGTCCTTCCCAACAAGGACAGCTCTCCTCGTGCCTGACCCGGTGAGCACAGAGGGAAAGCGTATTATTAGTGTTATTTAATTTGCATTACTGTGATACTTAGGAGCTCCGGTTTGGATTAGGACTCTGTGGTGCTAGGCCCTGTGTAAACACACATGAAAGCATGACAGTGCCCTCCAGAGCTGCCTGCCTTGTACAAACACACGCGGGAGTCGGGTACAGTTTCACGCTGAGGCTGGGATTTGTCTTCCTCAGTGCCTTGTGCTGCGCCAAGCATGTTGTCAGCTCTTGCAAATCATCCTTATTTAACAGCCCACACCTCAGCACACTCTTTGCTGAATTGGTCACTTGGCAAGTTCGCATGTTTGTGTAGCATGCGGTAGATGACCCAGAAGGACACTTGAGGCCAAGCTGGGACGGACCATGTGAGTTTACTTTAAGGGCAGCTACAAAAAGTCCCCACGTGTCGCTGTTCTGGGTGGGAAGAGCTTGAGTTGGCTGAGTGTGGAAAACAAGAGCCTAGCATCGGCCTCCTCATGCCAGCCAGCTCAGGGGTCAAGAGGAGACAGAGCTGAGCTGGCGCCAGCACCGGCAGTGCCACAAGGCCTGTGGGGTCTGCTTGGTCCACGCAGGACTGCTGAGCCGCCTGAAGGGCTGCAGGGCTCTCTGTCCCATGGAAAGCATCTCCCCACCAACTTTGAGAGAGCCTATTACCCAGCACTAACAAAATTGTCTTTGTATACCTCAGAGGAGGTGACTAAAGCAGGAGCAGAGAGAAGCACGTAGTTTTCTCTGTGTGAAATATTTACTCATTTTCCCTGTAGGCTGTTAATGAGACTTCTGGCTTTAGCAGAAGAAATCCCACCTTATTCCCTAAAACTTGGTATATAAAAATGAGTCATAAGCAATTTTTGTGTTTTGAAGCAGAGATCCTTCCTTTACCCTAAGAAGGAATGGCAGGGTCACCCCTGAGAAGAAAGTGGCTAAAAACTGGTTTGGATAATACACTGTTTTCAGTGGCCTGTGGCAATAGTGTCATAGTGATGAGCATCCGAACAGTGCTTGGGTTTTCTCATTTCCTAAAAGTAAGAAAAGATCTGTGTGTGCAGTGATCATCTCTTAACTTGCTCCCTTTCTCTCAGCATTAAAGATCTGACTACATTACGCTTTCAAAACCCATTTAGAAAAGCTACACTGCTTTTTATAGATAGACAGTAACTTCAGTTGTGTTAAAGACTTTCTCCGTTTCAAGACAGAGTTTGCCAGTATGGCTACAGCACGATTTATGCATGTGTTGTATGGATGCACGGTGCGCTGCTTGCAACTGAGGAGCTTTGTGGGTTACACAAGTGATGTGGGCAGACTGAGACGGGGAAAGTGTCTACCAATCAAAAGATGTAAGAATCCTCAAAAACTGTATGAACCTAATAAACAGCTCTCATGTGCTGTTGTTCAAGGTGGTTTAGTTTTGTTTGGAAGCAAAGATGCAATGTAGTCAAGGTATTGCAGTCTGACAGATAAACCGGTTCTAGTCAAGGTGGGGTGCAAGGCTTATGCCATCCAGCTAACCTCACAGAAAAAGTGAACTGCCCGGCCTTTGTTTTAATGTATTTCACTTTGGCTTACTTGTGTGATCAGCCGCTCTGCATTAAAAATTCACATTTTTACTATTGTAGACAAAATGCATAAACATTTGACCCCTGGAAATATGATATACAGCTAAAGACAGCCTTTGAAAAACCTGGAGTACGTGCATTATAAATTCCTCCTTTCTCACAGGACCAGCACAGTAGAAAAAAGGATAATCAGTTGTGTCTTTTGGTCTCCCTCTCCTCCCCAGCCCTCACCTCCTCCGTGCTCCCCCTCCTTTTTGCTGTGGGATCTGCCAGCATTTGTCTTGGCAAAGCCAGTCTTGGATCTCAAGGCTGAAGAAAACTCCAGTCTGTCTGTGACTGACTCAGCCTTTACCAGGGCTCCTCTCCTCCCCGCCCCAGTGCACACCAAGAGAAAAGCGCGTCTTGTTCTGCTCCAGAGAGGCACAACAGAGGGGCATCTGCACAGCAAACACATAATTCATGCCCTCATAAATCAGGGCCGTGTCAGAAGTACAACCTGAAGTGCATGTACATGCATGTACCTCACAGGCAGATCTTCGTATGCGCCAAACACCACGTGAAAATAACAGGGCATTGCCATCCGTTATTGCCCTGGTCTGCATTTTCAATGGGAAAGTTAAACTAAGAAGTGCTTTGCTGGCAGTCTTTGGGACCAGGGTCCTTTTTTTGTACTCAGGGCAGGTAAAATCAGCTGACTGTGGTGTGATTTCCACCCACCACACTCCACTACACACACCAAGCTACTGGCTCATTCACTCTCCCTGTTCAGTCAATCTTTGGCCTTTCTAGAAAGATTGCCAGCAAAACTGTCTTTTTGGCAGTGGTGATATCATGACGCAGAAGACTGCCCATTAGAAATTGTACAGCAGTTCATTTTCCAAAGAAGCTACCAACCTTCAGCCACATGATAAAGCATGAATTCTCCTTCAGCCCCACTCAGCCTGGTCTGGACCTCAACCAGGGTCATGAAAAGCTTCAGTTCTCCTCCCCAGTACCTAACAGCATGTTGATCAATGTCTTGATCATTAACAGCTAAGTCACGCAGAGAGTAAACACCCACGCTGTTCTTAATACATAAGTGTCTATGAAGTCCATGTAAGGATTTAAGATGGAAAGGGACGTACTGGGTCTTCCATATCAGAAGACACTGTTAATAATCTGGGGAGTGCTATCCTGAGCATGTTCTCTACTTTGCCATTAATAAAACTAGTGGAAAGTTTTTATATAAGCCTATCCACTAGTCATTGTTTTATACCACTTTGTTCTTGTGTTAAGGTCATGCTTTAGTTTAAATAGTTGTTTTTCTCACCTTGATGTTTCCTCCTCTGATATATTTAAAGACTCCTGTCCCTGCTCACCTGTTCTCGTTGGTCTGTTGCTATGTAAGTCATGGGTTTTTTTACGGCATTCTAAGACAGACTCTTCATTTGCCTGATCATCTGTTTTAGTCTGCCTTTTTGTAAATATGGGTGACGAACACTATATGGTGTTCTGAATAAAGTTTTGATACTGCTTTACACAATGGCAGTAATGCTTTTCTAAGTACCCAAAGTATCTTGTCTAACACACCCTGTGATTGCATTTACTCTTTCCATGGCTGGCTCAGTTATCCTGTAATGGATGACTATATCTTGGTCTTTCTTCACCACTGTGTCTTCCAAATGGTGTGTCCCTGTCTTTACAGCAGGAACTCCTGTTATCCAGGTGTATGACCTTTCGCGCTGTGAATTTCTGAAGTCATCACATTTTTTCCTGATACTCTGCTCATCCTCTCTGTTGATGAGACACCTCAACTTTGTGTCTTCAGTCCATTTCATTAGCACATTACCATTTTTTTATGCTTCCATTAGCCCTGCTTAAGATGATTAAAAGAAGGCTCCTTAACTTTTGGCTTATGCTGATCCTGGTGGGAACCTGATTCCTTAAGTTACAACACAAAACTTCTGTTGAAACTCTTTTATCAATGGTAGAAGCTATGTATCCACCTTCACCCATCTATATCTGCTGTGTGTTTTTCTCTAGTGCAAGAAAGGCAAGACAAAAGCAGACTTCTTATCCACACAGCACAGCACAGGAGCACGCTGTGATAGCATCACCCTTGAGCAGAGCCAAGGGCAGGACTCGTGGATGTACTTGGCCAAGCAGTTGACATACCTATGAAAGGGGACAGAAATGGATTTGTGGTACTTGTCCGTTCTTCCCAAACCCGCTTTGTCCTGGAGCAATCCAGGAGCCGCTATGGAGGCAAGTTTTACTGGAGTTCAGCAGTAACTAGTTATGCCCTTTACTGCAAAGGGCTGGCACAGAAGAAAGAAGCTAGAAAAAACATCGGTCTCAAGTTTGTGTGGCAGTACCTTGTCTTCAACTAGTCAATTCCAAGGGGGAAGTCTCGGGGCTTTGAGTGCAGCCTTTCAAAACACTTAGAACAAACCCTAGGCATTTGTAAAAAAACACAGAGTGTACAGTTAATACACCCAGATGTGCTGTCAGCCCCACAGCTCTGCACCAGAGTGGATGGAGTGTGTAAATCTTGGAAAGGTTAAAGCTGAGAGAACAGCGATACGCATAAAGACTTGTGTTCCTTCCAGAAGGAGGAGGGGGGCGAGGTGTTATCATTCGACATTAATCACTTACATCTCCAACCTGCCTAAATCCTCTGAAAAGAACCAGCAAAGAAAACACCAGCTGCTGTAGCTCCTACTTTTTCCTCAGTACCCTCCAGTCTCCCTCCCTCCTCCCTGCCTTCCCCAGACTGTGTTTATTTTTACTGCTCATGAATCAGCCAGGAACTTGCTCCCTGCAACAGGATCAGCTGAGAACAAGCTGCAGTCTGTACATTCCCTGAAATCTTGGTTTTGTTTGGGAGCTTACGATCAGCAGCAAAACAGTGGAGAAAAGGAGAGAAAGTGATACACATCTTCTTTCTCACCCAGAGAGATGGGACTTTCATTCCGCGTAGAGTGGGACTTCCCCAGCTCGGTCTCTGAGCGTATGTCAGCTTTCACTAGAGATTTTAAGCAGGCTTGGTTTATGAAAGAACACTGTCATCACTTAAACTGTGAGTGCTTTGGGAAAGCAACCATTGTTTTATATAGGTGTGCCTCACTCCCACAATAATCCTGACTGATGGCACCAAAACACTGCACACTAACAAACAGCACAACAGCTCTCCTGTCGGCAATGGCTGTTTCTTCTCAGGTTGCTCCAGTGCAAGAACTATTCCGTCTTGAATAGTAGAAGGATTCACCTTCACCCTGATCATGCGTGGTGACCCCAACTCTGGCAGTTACACCATGGCTTGAGCCCTTGTGTTAGTGAAATTGCTGCCCTGCGTGGTGAAAGTCCTCCTGCATGACAGCCAGGCACGTGACAAAGGGGGTAGTGAAGAATGGCAGTTAGTGACAGAGAAGCGAATGATGGTGAGGAGAGAGAAAGGGAGGGAGAGGGGAATGAGAAGAAAAAAATGGAAGGAAAAAAGGAAACACACCTCCTAAAAAAGCGTATGTGGGAAACCTGGAAAAGAAAAGGGCGAATGTGACCAAATCATCCATGGGAGAAGGAGCACCTTCCTCAGCCAGGTGGGGAGAGCACCTTCTCTCTCTGGTGCCTGTCTGGAGCTACCACCTGTAGCCAGGGCACCTGCGGTGCCAAGACCTGTCCCACACTGCAGCCACGTCCTTAGGAGGATCACGGTATTGATCCTCAAGCAGCGAGACTTTGGGGAAGCCAGGTTTGGAGTCTGGTCATCCACAGAGTGAGGAAATCCTTATTTACGGACACACCAAAATGCTAGTTTTCTCCAGACTCCTGGGTTCAAACAGTCCAAAGGCCCTGCCAACATTTGCCATCCAGCAAACCATTTGTCACCTGATTCACATCCAGTGTTTCAGCTCATATGCCGTTGAAAGGCATGAAACACTACACTTGTCGCCACGCTGAATGGAGGAGCGCTTGACTTCTGGAGAGGTGCGCGTCCCTTGGCCCCAGCCACGGCATGCGCTGGGAGGCTGCCTCGTCACTGGGGCATGCCTGGTGCAGAACTGCTAATCGCTTTCAGATTGAAGCGGCTGTTTGCTGCCAGGACTTCTCTGCCAAAAGATAACTGTATAATACCGATAATCAGGCGCCCTGTGAAGATAAAACGCCTGTTGCTTGCCTCTAAAGGAAGAGTTTCATGCTGACAAGCTCCTTACGATGGCAAACCATTTGTGCTATGGAAAAAGCAGAGCTTTTTACTGAAAAGTAACAAAAAATCTTATCTCGGCCTAGAAGTGGAGAAAGTGCAATTAATTAATTTGTTTCTGAAGCCTGACCTCTAGACACAATAGATAGCAATGAGCTATATATTGTAATTACAGGATAGAGCAAGCCTATACTATAGCTTGTAGTTGAGCGCATAATGAGGAGCGAAAGATTGATGTTAAATGTGGTCAGATGACTAATACACCGGTAACAACCGAGCTGGTTGGGCGAGAGTAACAGGCACCTGAAATAGCATCTGATGACTTGCTGAATAATGATGCTGTTTCCTGTCTTGATTATCTTCCTCTAGCCTGGTAACTAACTTGTCCCAACAGCACTGAGTACAACATGACATTCAGGACAGCACTGCTCCATGCATAGCTTGTGTCATGCCCTTGCTCATCCCTGTGCTCTTTATCCTTCCTCAAGAGCACTATGGGATTTTCCCGGGTTGCACACCATAGGCGTGGACATACAAACACAAATGATGGGTGATAGTTGCCTTCTGATAGACTTGCTCTAATGATACTCTTCAATCTTGCCTGGAAAAATAAAGAAGGAAAAGATGAAGGTGAGAGAACATCATACCTTGAATGCAAAATAGTGTTAGGTAATCCTTTAGCGTAGAGGAAGCCAGTTTCATCCCAGGATTTGCGGAGGGATTTTTTGGTCTTGAACATACCCTTTACGTGATGTTCTCCATAAAGACCTAGAGCAGTCTTCCTCCAATGGAGTTCAGTGGAGCTCTAGCTCTCCTGCTATGTTCAGGTGACGATAAAACACTGTTGGGACGTTGTAAGGTGTAAGCATGACAGATTTCCTACATTACTATATCTCACTTGCTGAGCTCTATGCAAAAAATCAGTGTCCTTGGCAGTTTAAGTTCTGGAAATTTTCCTGCTTTTTGCTGGTACTGTAACCCAATCACAATTTGTCTGAAAAAAAAAAAAAAAGCAAATGTGATTTTTAGGTAAATATTCTTTTGAAAAAAAGAAGAAGAGAAAAAGAAAAAAGGAAAAGGAAAAGAAAAAGAAAAAGAAAAAAAAGAAAAAGAAGAAGAAAAAGAAGAAGAAAAAGAAGAAGAAAAAGAAGAAGAAAAAGAAGAAGAAAAAGAAGAAGAAAAAGAAGAAGAAAAAGAAGAAGAAAAAGAAGAAGAAAAAGAAGAAGAAAAAGAAGAAGAAAAAGAAGAAGAAAAAGAAGAAGAAAAAGAAGAAGAAAAAGAAGAAGAAAAAGAAGAAGAAAAAGAAGAAGAAAAAGAAGAAGAAAAAGAAGAAGAAAAAGAAGAAGAAAAAGAAGAAGAAAAAGAAGAAGAAAAAGAAAAAGAAAAATCATTTGATGTGGAGGTTTCTGGCACTACTGCACTACCT
The DNA here is from genome assembly GCA_013399475.1 of Chauna torquata. Classification (NCBI taxonomy): domain Eukaryota; kingdom Metazoa; phylum Chordata; class Aves; order Anseriformes; family Anhimidae; genus Chauna; species Chauna torquata. The sequence continues at coordinate 19,175 of VXAL01006922.1, read as the reverse complement.
GAATGCCATATGTCAAGCAATGCCATTCTTGAACTTTGAAGGCCATAAGACTTAATTGTCACAGGTTTTTAAGGCTATGGGCAATAACAAAGGGGTTGCATTTGTAATACCTGCATTGCTTCTGAGAATTTCCTTGGCAGGGCTGTGTTTAAGGCTCTGTGATTGGCAACGGCCGGGCTACCTGCTACTGCAAGCAGGGATGACTCACTTGGGATTTCTATAGCCTGAGCACTAACAAAGAGCCTGTGACTTCCAATCTGCCTGGGGCTCCTGTCTGCCGCTCAGCGTGTGTCTGAAGACAACATGTATTCAGGAACAGAGAGGGGGATGCCGAAATGAAGGGAAAGGGATAGAAACAAACTCAAATTACAGTTTTTGTACTTGTGTTTCCTGTTTTTGAATGACTCCAGTTGTAGTTATAATGCTTAGTTTAATCTGCTTTACAGAGCTACACCCTGCAACCCTCAATCTCAGAAGATGCTTTTGAAAAATAAGGCCAGTAAGTGAGGTAAGATTTGGATATGGATGGGGATCACAAGAGCCAAACTCCAGCATGGCAGTAAGGGATGCTGTCTGAGTGTGGAGGTAGTAGGAGGAGAGTAAGTGAGCGAGGGCACTCTGTGAACTGATAAAAGTGGATTAGGGATTTGGCACTGAGCAGACCATTAGAGAAGGATGACATTAAGAAAGGCAAAGTGAAGAATCTCTGTTAGTGCAGTTCCTGCTCTAATGAACTGACCGCTGTTGAAAACCATTATCTCAAGCCGGTGCTGAAAACTATCTACCAGGAAGGATAATATGTTTTGGGTGTTGCAAGAAGGCATGAGTGACTCTTGCTGACACTGATGCTCCAGAAGTGCTGCACATGGATCTCATTTTCTCTCTCATGGGAGGCAGGAGGAAGGATAAAAACTAGCAATATTCAGACCAGCAGCCAAGGCATCCAGGCTGCTTATATGGCTAAAATGCCTTCAAGCGCCCATTCCCTTATCCTCCAGTGCCTCTGCCTCCTTTCCCCTCTTGCCTCCTTTCCTCCAGCCAGGCAGGCCCGCCAGGAGGGGGTGAGGCTGGGGCAGAGCGAGGGAACAGGCAGACAGCTCATGTAGAAAACAGCTTTGCTATGCTTAGGTCCTGCAGTTTTTTTCTTTCCCCCTATTGTTAAATGGCATTGAATACCAGCAAAACAGGAAACTGCTTCCTCCAGCCTCTGACCCAGTGAGTGCAGCCCAGCTGCTAGTTGCCCGGAGCGGCCTCCCCTCACCACCCTGTTCCTAGAAAGTATCTGGACATTTGGAGGAGCATTAGGGAAGAGCGAGAAATACAAGTAAAGCTTGAATAAGCAGGTAAACTTGGCAGCTCTTAAAAGAAGGGAGTCATACTGGAAATATCTGGTGATAACAGTCAAAACTGTCTCTGTTTTCCCAAAATTACAGCTTATGGAAATGAAAGCAATAATGTCTGAGCCAATCTCTGTCACCTCACTCATCTGGTAGCTGACTTGATTGTCTCTTTGTTGTGCTGTGCAGCTCTCGTGTCAGACATCCTCGCTCAGGTTGTGAAGAAACCATTGTTTTACGGGCACTGCAGCTTGTGTTGTGATCCTTAAATCTCAGAAGTCCAGCCAGGTCTCACGTCGTTAGGCGGCCTCAGCAGAGACAGGAAATGGTTCTGGTGAGTTGGTAGGTGACCCTTTTCTTCCTGAGAAAGCAACACCCCACGGTGTCAAGAGAACTTACGCTGCTTGCGGGGCTGTCCTTTTGAGGAGAGTGAAAATGGAGGACAGCAAAGACCTTGTGACTCCTTTTATAATTACACATCCCCTTGTGTTCTCTGATATCAAGGACAATGTCGTCCTCCCTAGTGTCATTCTGTTGACCTAGAATTCCCATTGACTGTTTTTTATTTTTTTGAACATGGTGTGATATTCTTCATTCTGTCTCTTAAATACGTACATAGAAAAAAATACCCTGTAACCTCACAGGGATAGACTGGTGGAAATTTTTCACAACTGCATTTCTGTGTTTCTGAAAGTAGGACACATCAGCATGAAAGAAATAATGCTCAACCCAATCTCTGTCACCTCATTACTCTTGAGCTCCAGCTTAATTACCTCCCTGATGCTTTGCACAGCTCTTAATCAGACATTCAGTGTCTGCTTAAAAATCCCCCATACAAAATGAAGTGATAACTATATATCCTTTTTGTACCGGGGAGATGAGCTCTGAGGTTTGCTAAATATCATTTCTAGAGCACCCAGAAGGTGCATCATATTGTACAGGCCTGATCCTGCGCCACGGATAACTTACTGGAGTTCACAGATGACTTACAAAGACCCACTGAAACTAGGCTAGAAGGTCATATCACTAAATTCATTTAAAGATAATAGCAAAGTTTTAACCCCACTAAATTTGTGGCTTATTGTTTACAGTTCCAAAGACAGAAGTTACACTATCAGCTACCAAATTCTGACCTCCTGCATCTCACTATGACTGTATTGATGTCAGTGGGACTGCAAGAGAGACGAATTTGATGTTTTCTTTTCAGAAAGTCTTTGAGTTCCTTGTGTGAAAGTCCATACCTCAAAGTATGCGTGTGGGACGTGTTTGAACCCCACGCAAGACTTCCTCCTGGTTCAAAGACAGGCCTAGGTCTGCCATTTCAGTAGCCCTGTTTTATTCCAGTAATGCTCCAAAAATGTGAGGTGCACAGTGAAACTGCATTTCACATGCCTAAGAATGGATAATATGCTAGTTTTAGGAGCACTATATAATATGGTGTAACTACCATCTAACTGTGGTATATATATAACATATAACTGCCAAGTTATTATAATTTTGACCATGGAGAATATAAACTGGGAGCTCAACCACAATGAACACCTCTGTGTGACAAGGATGCAAACACGTCCTGGTTATTTTTGCTTGCTTTGCACGTGTCCCATCTGCCCGGACTCCGAAGGGATGCCGCTGTTCAGTCACTTCTGCAGGCTCGCTCTGCCACATGGCACGGTGCCCTCGGCCGCGCAGCCTCCATCCGGCGCACGCGGCGGCCTTTCTTCGCACCAGAGCGGCCTCCAGGGGAGGCACCACCTCACAGGCGTGCCCCTCACACAGCCTCTGCTCGCACCTCCCCGGGCAATGCTCCTGACCAGAAGTTATTGGGGCAAATGCACCCTGAGCACATCGTGGATGCCCACACACTTTCTTTTGTTTTTATCTGATGGTTTTACCGCAGCGTTTTGCACTGGTTTTGGAGGTCTGTGAAGCTGTGCTTTGTTTGAAAGTAAACACATCTGGTGACACATTGCTTCTTCTCCCCAGGTCCTTCCTCACACCCGAGAAGTTACCTGAATTGCCTCTTTACTTTCACCGTCCCCAGAAGCGCGCCTTGCACTACTGCTTTGTTCACAGATTAACTGCATGCGTGCCATTGCACGGGAAGCACCATCTCTGGGTACAGCCCCATGAGGCGATGGCCTTGCAGAGCACAGCTGACACCGTCAGCTGTACAGGTGACCAGTTCAGCACCTGGGATGCATTACTTCTGGCCTCTTTTTCAGGTTTTTGTGAGACAGGCCATCGCAGAGGCCTGGCATAAAACAATTTTGAGCACGTCTGAGGCACTTCACAACATAGTAAATATGCATTCCTTATCTTCCCTGACAGAGAAGCTTTCCAAAATCTGTGTGGTACTTCATATCCATGAAGTCCCTTTCCAGCAAACAATCTTTTTGTGTCTCATTGCAGGTGGCTTTGGTTTTCACCATAATAGTAATGTGATGCATTAGAGTTTCAAGAAACATATCTATTTCCTGGTCTCCCTCACAAAAACTAAATCACAGTTAACATTGCTGTTACACAATGAAAGTCAGTGCTTGTTGAATTCAAGGTTACACTTAACCTATCTTTGAAAATAATTCTATGGAATTAAAACAGAAAATTAAATAAAATATAAGGTATTCACTAAGATGAATAGCAATGTTTAAGATAGAGCTCAGGGTACATGAACCGGTTTCTAAGACACAACAGAAGACCTCCTGTTTCTGATGGAGAGCTTCTCTCTGAAAATTGACCTCACCGGTGCCTCAGCAGCTTCGTGGTGGCATATCTTGCTCTCAGAAAGATCTTTTGAAAATGCCTCATCTAGTTCTGAATCTAAAAGGTATTTAGAATCTCCTTTTCATTATTATTGGCTGATCAGATAAATAATACCCCTTTGTGTACATATATGGTGTTCAATAGCTCTCTGATCATCGTCCCTCCGCATGTCCTTCACTTCTTTTCCCACCTGCAAAGAAGGTAAAGAGCTGGTCTTGGGACTGACATTCACCTGTACCTAGGTAACCTGCCAATTGCTGTGTTGGAAATCTGCTTAGCAGAAGAAAAAAAGAGTCACTGTTCATTTCTCTTGTTAGAATTTTTATTTGTTATTTCCCTGGCACAGAAGTTGGGAATGTTTTGGTAACTATTTCAGGGTTAACTGTCTTTCTGCCCAACCAACTGCTATTAAATTTTGGCTCTAGAGAGCTCTTCCTTTGCCCATTGATCTCAGATCTGGTGAGGCTGGGAGGGCACTGAGGTGTGCATCTCTGTTTTTACAGTGCTAATGACAGACTTGTAAAGGGAGGGGGTTGTTACTGGGGTTTTGCTGTAGTACTGACTCTTTTTGCCGTGCATAGTTATGCTATGACGTGGTATGCTTGAATTTACAGATCAAAGCAAATTACCAAAATGATCCACTTGTGAGTTGTGGGCCATTATCTGTTATTAACTCATCTTGAGCAGTGTGGTGAGCAAACTGTAATTTACAGTACGTTACTACATTTCTGCTTGCTGTGGTGTGTGGCAGCTGAATTTGTGTTTGTGATAGCCCATAATGAGAAGTAATCTTTTCTAGCTAATTCAAATAGATCTTTGCCAACTTCTACTAAAGTCGATCAAGAATTTAATTTACTTCTGATAATCCTGTTTTTCTGCTTCCTGCCCCTCCCAGCATGCTTAGCAGAGTAGAAGGTTTCACCTTCTCTGTTTCTCTTCAGTACAAGCTTGCTTCCAGGAAAACTTGGAAGCACAGCAGCAACCTCCTCCAGTTCTCTGCCAGATTTCCTTCAGGATTTAATGATTCAGGTGGCTTCATTTGCTAAATTTTTGCCAAAGAAAGTAGTTCTCTACTGACACCATATAATAAAGTTGAGCAAACAGGAGGTTTGGTAGGAGACTTACTTTTATTGCCCTGCTCTAGTCACATGACAGATCAGGTTACAAAATACTAATGCCCCTGCCAACTCTCAGGATCCACCAATTCCTCTTGCTACTGTTTTAGTCCAACCCGTCTTTTCTCTTTCTCCTTCTCTTTTTCTTTCTTTCTTTTTCTTTTTCTCTTTTTCTTTCTTTCTTTCTCTTTTCTTTCTTTCCCTTTCTTTCTTCCTTCTTTCCTTTCTTCTTTTTTCTTTTCCTTTTCTCTTCTTTTCTTTTCCTTTTCTCTTTTCTTTTCTTTTCCTTTTTTCTTTTCTTTTCTTTTCTTTTCTTTTCTTTGCTGGAGGCAGGGAGTGAAGGGGAAAGGTATTATACTGGGGCAGGAGATAAAAGTGAAAAGCAAGTGTATCATGATTGGGAGTATCGCTTTAGCTCTTTCAGTGTTTGTTCAGCACTTTTTCACCAGCTGAGTAGCTTATTCCCTCTGAGTGCTGGCAGCCTTGGCAAAATTAAAGCAATGTCAGCATTTCCCTGTTCCATCTACTTTTTGGAAAAGAATTGTTAAAAATATTCCATTTTCACCTTGTTTGCAAGTTGTGATGAAGGCTTCTCCCCTAACTAAATCGTGATATTCTGGCTTGAAAAACAGCTTCATGATCAGGAAGATATGCTAACAACAACAAAATCCTCCATTGCACTTCTTATGGAAAGAAATTCAGCAATTCAGTGGAGCTGCTTCTTTTATTAGCAGTGAGACCCAAATATTTTCAGAAAAACAATCCTGATAAAACAATAGATTTGAAAAATATAAACTTTACACAAGTCTCTGGAGTTCTGTGAAATCCTCCATTAACAGGGAAGGCCCTTCAATTTGTGCAAAAGCAATCCCAGTACTACCTTGTGAACAGGCAGGAATTGTGAGTAAGCTGAAATCTATCACACTTGTATAGCAATGACAGTTACAGTACGTGAACATCTGTGAGTGCTTGCGCGGAGAACACGAGATGGTAGGGTTCCTCAGCCTGTAATCTGTATTTTACTGACACCAAGCAACGTCAAGAGGAATCGAACAGTCAGAACTTCTGGTGGAAATTTCTCAGGTTTTTTTTGCATAGCTTGGTACATAAGCTATCATGAGACAAAGGCTCTCCAAAACTGTGCATTTCTAAAACCTTCTCATGTTTTAGATACCTAAAGTAAGTAGTTTGTCACATGCTGGAAACACACGTGCTATTCTCTAACAGTTTCTGAATGGTTGTCCCCTGCTTCTCTGTATTCCCTTTGTCTGGAACCTGTGGTCTCTGCACTTGTGGTTTCATTTTCTTGCTTTTCTGCTCTGAAATACTTTCCTTCCTAAACTAGGAGTATCTGTCTGTCTTCAGAGAAATATTTCTTCACAGTGATTTCCCCTTCGTCCTTTCTCCCAGCATACAGTCATATCAGAAGCCTTGGTATTAGAGATTCCTGCAAGGAATCTACCTAAGTAGGTAGATGCCCAGTGTCTTTGTACAGTCTCTGATGCTGTAGCTACACTGCTACTGCTACTTCGATTGCCATATTAAAATTGGGCAAGATTATGTCTGCAGTGTACCAAAGGAACACCTCAGCAACACAAGTAGCTCCCAATAGCAGAAGATTTTTGTGCAAAAAGGGTGGAAAACTCCAAGGTGCTCATCCCATAGGCATTAATGGTTTTTCTTGCACAAAAAGTATGGAGAATAACTACGTATCTTCCCTCATCTTTAGGACAGAGGAGCTGTCCTACAGTAAGGCGAGGACACTGGTTCAAGGCCACATAAAAATTCCCTGGTGAATTCGAGGGCCAGAATTCAGAGGAGAGCTGTAGTCCCCGTGCTTCAGCTACAAGACCACCCATCTTCTCTTTTGGCAAGCACGACTGGAAATGCTTTTCTTTTGCCTTCCAGTTTCTGTGACCATGGTAGTTTCCAAGGGGGAGTATGTTGCAATTGTTTTAGTTTTTCCATTTCTGTTTTGCTTTCACAAGTTGCCTATAAAAATCTGCAACAATATTGCACTGTCCTCATTCAGATCTCTCCAAAAATACAACCCCACTCTGATTTCTGACAAAACAATCTCTTGCAATTAGGAGTTTGTTAAGCCTGCTCCTGCAACTGGGCAGGGTTAGAGAAAGTGCATGTCAGCAATGACTCCTTCCATCCACCTGTCTTTACTTGCTGTAGGCTTTCGGGGCAGGGACCATCACTTTCCAAAACTGTACAAGGCTTTGGCCCGTCAGTACTTCTGACCACAGGATTGATCGTGTCCCCTTGGAATGTCGGTTTTTAGAAGACTTAAGTAACATGTTTCCCACTTTAGCTTTTACAAGATTTTTATGCTATGAGAAACAAACACATTCACATTTCTGAAGTCTTCCCTCCTCAACTGCCAGTATTACAAGTGAAAAAATATCACGAGGATAGAAACACCCATGGAAATAGAAAGGCAGCCTTGGATCTTTACACTTGCTTTGGCTCCAAGAGAACAGAGTTCATTTAATAAACTGATAGCTTCTGATAAAGCATGTTCATGTTGTGATGACCTGTTGCTTGGGTATGTTTCCTTGTCCTTCAGGCAGTTTCATTTGTGTGTGTGCAATCACAGCACCCTCTACTGCCTCTTGGTTTATCTGCAAAAAGACAGCAAATGATTGTAAACACTAGAAAGGACTTTCAGGACTGGACTGATTCTAAATTGTTTTTAACAAATGAGCTAACACCCGCACTGGGAGGATGATCATGCAAGAGGGTCTGTCAGTCCTGTCTAGAGCCGCACTCCCGAGCCCCCAGTGATCAGCACGAACTCCTCGGGGCTTGAGCATCCGCCAGTCTGCCAGCAGTCTTCCCTTTCTATCTGTACGTAAGGCATTGTCCTCCACTTTCGCGTCCGTGGGGGATAAAAAAATCAGTTTTCCTCGTGAGGCACACGGCCCGGCTCGAGACCCCACGCTATTTCCTGCTGCGTGCCCGGGATGAGCCAGCCCGGGGCCGACAGGAACTCCCGGACTTGCCCCTCAGGAGCTGCGCGTGCCCTCCCTCCTCATCCCTACGCGATTCCTCGCACCGGCCCCGGGGGCCCGCTCATTTTTGTCTCAGATCGCAGCGTTCACCCCCAGAGCCTGCCCCATGGCCCTTCGCCCCAGCCACGCCAGCGCTGTTTTGGAACGACGTCCGCCGCCGGTTCCGCAGCGGCCGACGAGGCGCTGCGCGGGAAGGCCGAGGCGCAGGCGGCCTCACCCCGCAGGCCGGCCGGAACGCCAACGGCCGG
>VXAL01006921.1:2000-50255 GCA_013399475.1 Chauna torquata | reverse complement strand
CCAGAAAAGAGGAGTGATGGCTCAAAGCACTAGAGCATGACTAAGGCTTAAGGAGAGATGTTCTGAGATTGCAGTGTAGCCCTAGAAGGGTTTTACATAGCACTGGCAACAATATTATATAAATCCCTTACTTAACCCCCATCTTAAATTCAGAGAGTTTTTTGAACTTGTTTATATTACTGTCCTAAAATATCATTGCTCTACTGGTTAAAAGACTTTCCACCCTAAATTTTAGTCCTACGCAATATATCCTTGATTATTCTGATTTCATCATTGTTCTCCTATACTGAGGATAGGTATGCAGACATGAGATGTTTTANTCAACTGTCATTTCCAACCAACAACTGTATAGAAACTTCTGCTGAGCGTGCAGCTTTGTACTTCCTCTTATTAGATATACTGTTTCTGGATTACCCAGTCCTCAAGGTCATTTGGTTCTTCTCATACAATACTCCTGTTTTCATCCATATTTATAAACCTTCCTTTGTGTAAATGTACTACATGAGGTCAGTGCTATTGCTTGTGCTCAGGTCATTGACAAAGGCTACTGAGTCTCTTTTAGGTTAATAGTTCCCCTTTGAGCCCAAGCATTGTCATTTTTCTTTTAGTTATTTTACTTTGCATTCTTTCTTTAATATCCATCTTCTCAAGTTTATCTGGTGGATTCCCACATAGCACCATGTCAGAACTCACCTTCTATAAACCATCCCGAGTGTCTTTTAGACTGTCTTGAACTTCACATTTACTTTTCCCAGTCAGACCAGCAGCTCCATTTTGGAAAACTGCAGAAGAAATTTAATTAAAAGATCGTTCCAGATTATCTGTCCTTCCTTCTCTTGTATTTGATATTTATGCAGTCCACAACTCTTTATTTAATTATTACCAATACATAGTGGTTAATAATGGCACTTCTGTAATAAGAAAAAATCTTATATATTGGACATAATGTCCAGTGAAGAATTTCAAATCTAATAAACTTTAGAGGCACTTACAGCAGTGATCTGCTTTTGCATACATAGCATTCCAGATTATGTCAAGTCAGTTGCTTTGAGCACAGTATCATATTTGTTTTCAGGACTACAATAATAAGTGCATAAATCTAAGGACAGGACTGAGCTCTCTGGTAGCTACAGGTATATGGAGATATTTCCTTGTGGCAGATAATTGATTTGGACAAGAATACAAGTGCAAAGGTGTATTTAGTTTAAATATAAATTTTATTTGTATTTTTTGCTGTGGGACAGACCAGGCAAGTTTTAGTTTCTGTCTTGCCCATTGTTTTTCTCTATTTGAGTGACATCAGAGTTGCTAAGAGTTAGTGCTAGCGTGTTTCTGCAGAACTGTGTCTGCATATGCACGAAGAGTGGACCTGCATGGTTTGGACAGTCAAAGAGCTGTTGGGGGTGAAACTGACTTCCAAAGCTAAATTCAGACCTGTGATTCCCAGGCCTATATTCACTCACTTTATCACACCTTACACTTTCTTATACTATCATAAGTTAAATACCGAACAGCAAGAAACTTGAGTAAAGAGTTTGTTCTGTGTTTGTACAGTGCCTAGCACAGCGGGATCCCAATCATGACTTCGGCCCCTAGATGCTACGGTAATACAAATGATATTATAAGCTCAGTTAGTTAACTACATTTTTACACGTTCCTGTTCTTTCATTTTTTCTTTATATATGGCTCTAGCATGTCTTGCATGTAAATGACATCTAACTCTTCCTTGTTACTCAGTTCAATTTTTGTGTGAGAATCTCACTCTGTTGCAGTGGCTGTAATGTACATACTAAGGAAGTAAGTTTAACTGGAACAGAGACTCATATTTGAATTTTGCCCTCCCTCCTTTGAGAAGCTGATTAATTTTTATTTTAGCACCTTCTCTGGCATGTTGTAAAGATTGAAACTGTCTGTAAAGTGGTTTGAAAAATAAAAGAATGCTTTGCTTGAGCATTTGGGCTGTTTTCCTTTGTTTGGTTTTCTTTACAGTACTGTGTTAAATGATCTGTAGGGTTTTTTTAAATAGTATTGGCTAACACTTGAGCATGTATAGTTATCTGGTGGTGATGTTACTTTAGTAATGGCAACCTTTTTTTTTTCTCCTTCCTCCTAGCTAAAAATATCAGCGGTGCCGCTCTTGCATTATCAGTACCCAACGCACCTGGTTGATTACCATCTTGGCCATCCCGTTCTCTTCATGCATGTTTCTGAGTGCATGAAGTTGTGAAGGTTCTTCATGTAACACATTTGTGGTGCACCATTTTGCTGTGTATTCCATCTGTACACTGTTAACATTTCAATGAAGGTGATGTTCCATGCAAATAGAAAATAGCAAGGCATAAAAGACAAAAAACAGTTGATATACAGCAGTAGATACAGAATACATTTGTCATCTTTTCTCCATTTATGCTAAGTTTTGACAGACAACTTTAAAAACTATCCTGTTTATAAAAAACAAAAGAAACAAAAAATACATTTTACCCTCTTTTTTTAAGAACTGTTTTTTGACTCCTCCTTTTCCCCTGAGTCCCTGGATTTTGCTTTCATTCTGGTAGGAATGGTTAGGATTTCCGCTGGCAGCTCTGTTACTGTAAAACAGATTTTTATTACAGCATGTAGATGGACAAAATCACTGATGAATGTGGAAGTGATAATATCTTGGCTTTGTACCAGCTGAAGCCTTCTTAGTTCATTAGTCTACGTAAACTGGAAAAATCTCATCATTTGCTGGCTTGGTCACTTCAGAATTAACTGTCAATGTTTTGGCTAGTCAGCAGCTTTTTTTTTTTTTTCTTTTGAAGTCTTTACCTTTGCTTTCTTACTATGCTAAATGAAAATTTATATTGGATAATTAAGCAGAATTAAAAATTGTAAAGAACTAAGTGATGATTGAGAGGCGGGTTTGGAGGATTAAAATGGAAGTATAAAGAGAAATAGATTTTTATCACTTTTAGGGTGTACTGTAAATTTATTAAGGAATCTTTAAAATATTTTAAAATTTTGTTTAAGCTATAGGCCACTTCAGTGGTTAATATACTCTAGAAGTATTAGGCCTTAAGAGCTTAGTGTGAAGAGTTTATTTACTTTCCAATGTTGCTGTTGCTTCTCTGGAAATGTATTATGACTACACCAGTTTTCTAGTAAGATGGTAACACTTTTACCACAGATTTGTTTCTCCTTCCTCTTTCCCCTCAATCTGCTTTTTGTTTATTAAAATTATCAGGCAGCATACAATATCAAGGACAACAATCTCTGCAGCATTACCAGCTTGTTTTGGCTCTTTATCCCTGGCTGCAAATGTCTGTACACTGTGCAGGGTATGCTCTCAACGTCAGTTCAGAACACAAACTTTGTGGCAGGGACTATTTTTGCTTCCCTTACGTGGCTGTGAAAGTACATCCTTGCAAGCATTTAGATTTATTCCCTTCCATTTTTAATAGAAAAATGCAGGGATCAGTTATTTCTTTTTCATTTGTTAATTGTTTTGTTACCAACAGGGCTAACTGTTTTCTGCAGCGCTGTATAGTGCATGATATCTCAATCAATGTTCTTTTTAGCAGTGAAAAATTTACAACTCAGCAGCCTGAAGTTTATAAACTGGGAAGGCTTCCTAATTTGTATAATTTCACCTTTCACTGTTGATTACTAATCAAAAGCAGTTCTTAAACATTTTGATGTTGTTACTAGTGGATGTATGGTAGATGGATTTAAGCTTCTCTGATAGTTATTATGTGATTTTAAACAATATATATTTAAAATAAGCATCTACAATAAATGTGTTGAGCCATATTAACCTGCCAATGGGATCTGTGAAAAAAAGTAATGGCCTCATTTTTTTCTCATTAATTTCTTTACTTTTTTTTTCTTTTTTTTTTTTCTTTTTTTGTGAAGCGGCTATAAGTGGCATAACTGTATTTAAAATTAACAAATTAGTTGTAGGGTGTTTTTTTTATACTTCTAACATAGCATGTGGTGTTGGCGTACTACCGTAGATCAAGTTTGTCTTCCACACCAAGATGTGAGGAAATTGTGATTTGTTCTCTCCACCACAGTTGAATTATACACTTCTCTTCTGTCATTTTGGAACACTGCGGTTTACCATGGGACACAGTGTACATATTTCTTGCCATAATGGTAAATGATTGATATATTTAAGGATTAATAAATTTGTGATTTCTGCTGACATTGTGCTTGCGTTTTAATTTCACAATTAATTATGGTTTTGCACTGGAAAATATGGAGCGTCTGTTTGAATTAAGAAGTCAGAGACACAGATACAGTCTCATACGAGCCAGATTTGCAATTTGAAAATACAAATGTTTGCTCTCATGATTTGTCTTTTGATTAGTTCTTAACTGCCTTTTCTGATGACCCCGTTATACACTGTTTACACAGTACTTTGTTGATAGATTTTGCATGTGCCTTGTGTTTATAGGTCCATATTGAGAAATGTTTTAGGTAGTTTCCACATTTCTGTAGCTTTCTTACTGTGTTTTGTATGCTCAGTGTGTAAGACAAGATGCCATAAAAGAGCAGTTATTGTATGCCTACTGCGATTTTTAGGCTCTTTGATCCTATGGTGAGTCACAACTGAAAACAGCCCTTTTCTACCGGCAGAAAAGAGAGACAGAAGGGGCAGAGGAAAGGACACAACTTCCAGCTTCCCTGGGTCATGAAACACAGAGCTGGATCATTTCTCTGGCTCTATGCCTAGGGTAGCATCGTTGTGATCCAAACTTATGGCAGTGGCTTTAATTTGACAGTGATCTAGGAGTACTGCCTGTCAAAGGAGTGGGAGAGTATTCCTGTGTAGTGAAAATTTCCGTGCTTCCTTTTTGGTGGCATTTTGCTATGTATCTGTAAACAAAAAGAAAAAAACAGTTACAGGAAACCTCAGAGGTTTGGAATGTTTCAGTAAACCTCAGAGGAAGTAAAAGTGGTTTAGTCTGGGTGGTTTTGTATTTTTTCATATCACTTCTACCCACTTTGTTTACTCATTTTTTTCCACTAAATGCTGTTCCAGAACTCAGTTTTACTTCCATTTTAACCATGTGCCTGCAGTAAGCTGTTTGGCAGCAGTGGAATTACTACTAATTTCAGGTATGTAGATAAGAAGAAAGTTCAGTGTGTAAAGCATAATGACTATGAGAGGGGTGGTGGGAATGTATTTACTAAATGTCAGGTTGAGGATTTGGGAAGAAGTGATTTTTTTATTGTTCTGGATAGCCTTTTATAGCACAAGAGTTTTAATATGCTGCCTCCTGGTGGTTTTTTTAACCATGTTTTCTATTTAGGAGGGCACGAGAAGATGCTATTTGTTCTGAACAGAAAGGAACCCAATGCTTTCATGCATTTGCTCTTGCAATGTGAGTAAGGAATGCGCAGTATTTCAGAGGTTGAAAATGCCCATTTGCTTGGTCTTGAGTATACACTATACACATATCTGGAGGAATCAGATTGATTCCATTTTCTGAAAATGGGCTCCCAGGACACAGTTAAGAAAATAAACATCTCTCCTGTAGTCATATATGAAACAGAGGTGAAACCTGCAGAGTTCATTGTTTCGAAGATTAACTTTACCATTTCTTCAGTGTGCTATTAATCTTTTGTTATATATCATCTCCTTGGAATGTGTGCTTGCAGCAAATTTAATTGTATCATTCTTTTGGGGGCTTTTCTTTCTTTTTAAATTTGTACTGTCGTATTTTGTATGTAACTCATGTTAGGAAAAGACCATTAGTCAAAAAAAAAAAAACAACAACACTATTAGCTGGAGAATTGATCCAGATTGCTTGAGGAGACTCAGCTTTTTTCTTCCTAACAAGTTACAGGTAAAATACAGGGAGAAGGAGCTGTGAGTGAAATTCAGGAAGGATGCAGTGGGTTAAAAGTCCAGTGCTGCAAAGTGCAACTGTTAGATGTCTGTAAAGATAGCTACTGTAGCGGAGGCATGACATGCCTATACCAGGAGTATAGGGAGGTTTTGATGTCCGTGAGAGGGGAGACTTGTCTATACTGAGGACTATCTATGCCTAATATGAAAGGAATCCTGTATGTAGCAAACTAGAAGCCTTTCCTCTCTCCCCTCCCTCTCTTACACAGATACCCATGGCAGAGTGGGAGTGTTGCAGGATCTGCTTCCAAGATAGTGTGCATGTAAAGTGAGGAGAACACAGCAATTCTGCATGCCTGTCTGCTCCAGAACAGCAGTGCAGGGCTGCTTATTCCCAGCATGCTCCTGTCCAGGCTAAGCCCAGGCAAAAGGCACTGCAGGTAGTAAGTTTGGGGAAGAGGAGATAATCTAATTATAGAGTGTGAGAGGAAAAGAACTGATGCAAAGAAGACGTTGATAGAAAACAAGGTTTACAAGGTGGAGAGATGGGAGAACAATATATCCATATTTACAGAAATGTTGCATTCTTTCTTTAAAGCTGCTGGAACCCAGCTGTGGAGCTGGACCATCTTACGAACTAACTGGGAATTTGGCCCATATAACCTCTTTAATCATAATGCCCTCTAATTAGTTAACAGAGTTACACAGTTACGTGTGGCAAATGGTTGGGAAAAGTTGTCTTCCCTAGGAGGTTAAAATAGCAAGGGCTGAGTCTGTGTAGCCACTGAATATCCGCTGAAAAGTTGCAGAATTTACTAGGAATCTGATGCACCTCGTGACAGCGAAAGGCTGTCAGGGCCTAGGTCTTGTATCTGCTATTCCCTGAACTCGGCCTATAGCAGAAAGACACTGCCACAGGTCAGGTCAGAAAAAACAGCAGCATGTGTCAAGTACCCTGCTCACTATCAGGTATTTCCTTGTGTCCTGGCAAGCCAGTGCAGGAGGAGAGGGGAGCAAAGTTGTAATAAACAACTCTCCCTCACTGCATTGAGAGAGAATTTGTGGCAAACAAAACAACCCTGAGCTGGGAAGGAAGAGACCATTCCACTCTTTCACCACTCCTTTTCCCACCCTTCTCAGGCATTCAGGGTTGGCCCTCTGAGAAGACAGCTGCCCAGGACCGAGGCACTGGCAGTCACAGATCGCTAAGTAACACGTGTAGTCAAGGGACCATGCTAGCAAGCAACCAGCCTGATAGTGGAGGTAAGAGCCCATGTTCCTGTGCCTGATGGCTCATTCTATAAGCAAAGTTACTGCTGAACACTGGTACGTAAACAAAAGTGAAACCCTGAGTAAGGATGGAGAAGAGAGTACTCCCAGGCACACGCCTCTGTTATGTTAAAGCAAGCACTAACTTAACACCAGATAAAACTGTTGCTATGTCCTGTGCCCTGGAGAGGGGGTAAGTACCAGAGCAAGAAACAAGAGTTCAGCTCCAGGAGCTGGTAGTAGAATTAAGGGTGCTTACAGTTTCAGTGAAGAAAAAGTAAGTATATTAACACATTTGTGAAGGAAGATGTTCGTGGTCTACTGAGTTCTTGCCTCCCTTGCACAGCAGTTATTCTGGGGGATTATCCTAGGACAAAGCAGCTGCAGACATCAGATTTCAATTGTTTATAGACATCGTGATGTTACCTTGGCTGCTGGTGATAGTACCTACATGGACGTTGCAGGCTGCTGCCCCATTTTTAGCATGTGTTCACTTCTTGTTGATGTATGCTTGTGCTTCCCATGGTGACTTTGTGAATCTGGCAGCCACTACCTCAAACACACTGTACCACAGGATTCCCAAAGAAATCTCAGGATACTCTGCTAGGTGGCAGATCTGCTAAAAAGTTTTACTGCGGTCACAGTATAAGCAAAAATGGCAGGTACCCCAGAGACTGGTGTAGGAAGCAGCTGATGGTCACCATCACAGTATCCTGTGATAACAGGATTCCTTTCCAGCAGCTCTCTTTTTGTTATGCCACTGTGCTGTGTTGCAATTGAGCTGTATTTCTTCCCATTGTCAGAAAATTTGTGTCTTGAACTCAGTTTTCACCCTCTCACTGTACATTTCCTTGCATCCTCCGGGTGGTTTTCTGAGGGTTGTAGGTGATGCCTCCACCTCTCACTGCCCTGAAGCAGGGATTCATGAACATGAGGAGCTTAACATGTTTTCAACACGGTTACTTGGTTAAGTTCCTGAGGCAAAATGGGCATCTGAACATCTACTGTCTGGCCTGAGGTAGAGTTTTAGCGTGAGCTGTGAGCATGGCTATTCTGCTATTCAACTGTGAGTGCCTCTGGGCATACACCGAAACAAAATTATGTCTGTCTCAGACTCTTCAAAAACCATGAAATGTAGGTATGACTGTAGGTGGGGTAGCAGCCAAGCAGTGGTTCTACAATCACAAGTTTGAATGTAACTCCTCTTTCTGCTTCAGTTCCAGAGGCATTGTTAAGAGATGTAGCTTTTCATATTTATTTTTTCCCTGGGCATGAACTCCTGTTAGAAGGGCTGCCTCGCAGAGCAGTTTCACCTCCACCTGGAGCAGAGCAGCTTTTCCTTGGGATGCAGTTCATGGCCTGCCATTTCACTTAGATGGAAGTGCGTAAATGTTCAAGTCCCATTTTGTTTCAGAGGTCTGGTCTCCAGAATCACTGTGGCATACTCAAATGTTGATGCTCATGTTGCACTGTTGTTTTTCTCCTTTTTCCTCAGGGACAATGCTATTTTAAAAGGTGCTTCTTCTCCCCACCCCAGATACTTATTCACACTTTCGATTACAGTTAAAAGCCTAATTTTTTCAAGGAGTGGTTTTTAACCCACAAGATAATGTCGCAGTATGGTGGCCATTGTACTGATCTGGTTTTCAAGGTTATCAGACAACAAGTTGCATCAGCATAACAAAGGACAATAAAATAAGCTTTGAATGGGAAAGGATAGGATTCTTAAACCAGTTTTACCACTGGAGAAGATGTATGTGCAATTATTTCTTAAGTAATTGAATGCAGTGTATATACCAACATACTAGTTTGTGGTCAAGAGTCCAGAACAGGTGAACAACTTAACAAATTAACTGTGTATATTTGCATATCTTCAAGTAAAGATGATGAAAGTAGAGTAACTTCTCCCTCAGTTATTGACTCTCATCAAATCCAAGTTATTGTTGTTTCCTACCACTAGGTTAATTCTTGTTTCCTACTGGTAATTTTGAACAAAAAGCTTAATGTTGTTTTCCACATCAGTTTTTTCTAATCACCCCCACAGTACACATTAAATAGGCTTTTCCTTACCAACAGTCATTCTGTGAATGTTTCATACTATACTATAAAGCCCTGTCTCAGGTCCTTTCATATTTTTGGCTGGCAGTTGAGAAGGATCAGTAGCTCTAAAGTAGGTTTCTTCAAATTCAGCTGGACTGTTTTTATAACAGAGTGACAGTTTGGTGCAAACAATGGAGAGATGACTTACCTTTTCCAGTGTGTGTATGGATGAGCATACATGAACCACATAAATGGAATACTCCACTAGTGTAGCATTATGTGTATTTATTCAGATAGGTTACTTTCAGCAACAGAATGAAGTACAGGGGAGGTGGAGGGAGAAATAGCTGGAATTTTGAAGTCGTTTCTTGAGAAATCATCTTCAATCAAAGCCCGAAGGTGGTAGTCATTTTATGTTAGTGTTTTTCAGTTTTTATTACTCAGATTTTTTATCAGTCACTTCTGATTCCAAGTACAGCACAGTACTGGCATATTTTACACGTCACATTGTACGGAGTCAAATAGCTGGTGGCCCATTTGTGTTGCATATAGTATTTACTGCAAGCAGATCATCGTCAATAGAAATGGTACCAAGAGCTTGTTGTTTAAACAACATTTATTCATAATGGTAAAATGACAGTTTAAAAAACACTGCTAGGAAAAACATGGTTCATGCTGCACAGCCTTCATGGGCAGCATCCGAAGTGCTGACATTGGTCAGTGAGATGGTTATAACTGAAGAACTGAGGAGGACTGAGTGACACAGTGGGGGAAAAGAAAAGTGACCAATCAAAATTTGGAGAAGCCCAAAAATCAGCAGTTCTCCTATTGGTTCACAGACAATGGCAGTGAGTCCCAGTTCTTGTGGGAAAACAGCAACGTTTAATAAGGTCTGTCAAACTATGTTCCAAGCAGAGGGGGCAATAGCCAGGCCCCTCAGGAAGGCTTGTTAGATTCAACAAAGTAAACGTTTTTCTTCAGATACCTTATCGAAAACCAGGGAAAAACATCTTTGCATACATCAGTCTCTGGGTTTCTCTTTCCCTTTTTTTGCAAGTGTACGAGAGAGGAGGTAAATGCAGACACTTTATATGAACAGCTCTGAAACTAATAGTGGTAAATTTTGGACTACAAAAAGAATTCCTGAACAAAACTTAGCAGAAAGTAAAATATAGACCCTGGGCTGTGCCAAAACTTGCCTGCCTTGTTCATTGCAGCAAAAACAGTTATGGAAAATGCATTGCTTTACCTTCATGGATTAATTGTTTCACATGTGGATACCTGAACGCCAAGCAACTCTTTAAAAATGAAAACAGTATGTGTGTGAAAAGCCCTGTTTATATCTCAATATATTATCAGAACTTTAAACCATCAAACCACTATATTACCAAATTGAGATAAAATCACTTCATAGATCTTATCAGAAGTTATAAAAGTGCTAATTTCTTTTTCAAGTGGTTAAAGCAATACTTTACCAAAGGAGATAGGCTTAAGGAGCCTTAATTTTCTTTTACAATGACATATGGATAGTCCTTTAGCTTTGATCAAAAGTAAATATTTTAAATTATTACATTTTAGTAAATTAGGATGATGATTTATTAAATGAATTTGGAAATTGTTTGGAAAGCAAATTAGTGATGGATAATCTGTTTGTTCTAGGTAAATAATTGATAGCTTAACTTTCTTTTGTGTCCTAGCAGCTGCCTGAACACATTAATTTCCAAAACCTCCACAGACAGCACTCCCTAAGTCTAATCTTACTGAAAAGAATTATTCTGAACAAGAGTTTGAATACAGCAGGGCACCCTTACACATAAAATTAGGGATTGGTGGTATGCCCGACCTGTTTGCAGGCTTATTTCTGATCCTCTTTGGCCTTGGGGCTGCCTGTATGGTGTAGATACATGCACTTTTAATTCTGACATGGCAATTTCCATGCCTTCATTGCTGTTCTTCGTATTGGTTGTTTTCAGACTGTGTCTCTAGACCCTGGCAAACCTGTCGACTAAGGGGTTCTTTGAAAGTTGACCAAAATAATCCTTTAGTTAAANTTTCACAGTCCAACTTTCTTTACTGGGAAGCTTTTCTTGCTAACTTTATGTGTGTCAGAACAATGACTACTCCTGTGCTTTATATATATGTATATGTGTGTGTGTGTGTGTGTATATATATATATATGCGTGTGTTTTAAGAACCCTGGACAAGTAACAAATTTCCAGAACATGGGGGAGCCCTGCTTGAGGTCTCATTCCATTGATTACCTGCAGGAACTTTCTTCATATCTCCAGGTCACAACCTCAACATTTTTTCTTACAATATGATTGAAGAAGTTTCTGAGTACAGTTTGAGGCATCTGAAATCATCAGCAATGCACGGATCAGGTTTGGGGCTCACTGGAATGGTAGAGATCTACTGTGTGCTGGTAGTCAAAAGCAAAAAAAAAAAAAAAAAAGACAAAACTTTTTTCTAAATGTGTACAGCACGTAGTCATGCAAAGAAAACTCTTAGAGTCAAAGAACCATAGAATGATTTGTGTTGGAAGGGACCGTTAAGAATCATCTAGTTCCAACCCCCTTGCTGTGGGCAGGGACACCTTCCACTAGACCGGGTTGCTCAAAGCCCCATCCAGCCTGGCCTTGAACACCTCCAGGGACGGGGCATCCACAACTTCTCTGGGCAACCTGTTCCAGTGCCTCACCACCCTCATAGTAAAGAATTTCTTCCTTATATCTAACCTGAATCCGCCCCCTTTCAGTTTAAAACCATTACTCCTTGTCCTATCACTACCCTCCCTGAAAAGAGTCCCTCTCCTGCTTTCTTGTAGGCCCCTTTTAGGTGCTGCAAGGAACCTGCTCTCCTAAGGAGCTGTGCTAGATTTACTTTTTAATTCTGTCCTAACTACTTAGTGCAGTGATTAAAATGGGGGAAGAGGAGAGGAAAATTTACTACACAACCTATTCATCCTTCAGTAGAAGTGTTTAGCTGGTAAAACGTCTTGATGCTCCAAGAAGTGCAGGCATGGCAGGTTGGCATATGCTGGCCCGTAGTCGGAACTGCTGACATGAAATGCCTCTCGAAGCCATCACAGCAGTTTGAAATACATCTGTGAATTCAGCACTACACCTCATTTAATATGAAAATCCTATTTCATCAAAACTGATTTTTTTGTGCATATGTTTGGAGACACACAGGTGTTGACACATCATTCTCTGATCTGTTTTTCGAGTCACTGTTTCAGTCTCCTGTTGGAACCAAGCCACTAGGTATCGATAGTTAAATATTCTGTGATCGAGATAAACAAGTATAGCAGCACACTAATTTCTGGGCCTGGGTGTAGAGCGCTTTGGCTGCGATCTGGAAGACATGAGTAGGAGTTTTTGCTTTTTCATTCAGGCCAGGAATCTGAGCTTAAACGCACATTCCTTGTGCAATGTCAGTGCCATAACCACTAAGTGAATATTTATATTTGAGACAGCCTTTCTCTGTTTTTTTTTTTTTCTTCACTGAAAAATAAGTGGGGATGGATTTAGTTTTTGTTTCAATGCAGCTCAAGAAAATTGTCATAATCTCCCTAATGAGAATGGCAGAATGGATCCCTTTCTTCTGGACACTTGTCAAATGAAGGTGCCACAAAGACTGAAAAATGCAATAAGGATTAACACAAAGCTGAGGGCAGGAAACATTACACGTCTGTTACATAAATGGATGTGTTTAATGGTTTCAGTACGTTAACAGATACAAATAACATCTGTGTAAAAGTCCTCAGTTAATGCTTCACTGATCTCTTCTTTGTAATAGGTTTCTCAAGATTAGGACCCTCAGGTACACTGAGAGGCAACATGAGAGAATACTTACTCTCTCCTCTGTAGTTACATAGGGGATCTTCGTGTTTGAGTCTTATTGAATTCACATCTTTCTCTATTTGCCGTTTCCCAGGTCTTTGGTACCTAAGACCAGCTTTTCGCACACAACAAGGCAGAGCTACTTTACATCCCACAAGTCTTACACTGGCTGCTAAAAGGAAGTAAGGGAGGTATTTGAGAGAAAGGAAGTGCCAGAGGGACGAGGACTGTACTGTTTTCATTAAAAGGCCTTAGCAGTTCGCACTGCTCATCTCTGAGGACAAGTAGCTGGCACGAAGATCTAAGCATTTTGGTAGCAAGAGGAGAAAGCAGTCTGAGGCTTCTCTTTTGTTAGATCCTTTCACTTCTCTATCAAGACACTGCTGCTACTCCCTGCTCCTCCACTCGGACAATTACCTCTTCCCTCTGCTGTCTAGTGCTCATTCCCTGCCTTCCTCCGATTCCTTCTTGTCATTACATGCCACCTCTTCGTCCAAATCATCTCATCCTCTCCCCACAAGAAACCCTGAGGTTATTACCACATGGCATTTATTGTGCTGAAAATATTGTGATGACATGTGCCACTCCTCAAGATGAATCATTTACTTTTATGTCTGAAACTGCACTCCCTCCATTATTTTTTCCACTGATGACTTATCCTTTTGTCTCTTTCTTTTATTTGAGACCAGTTCCTGGGGCACAGTCAGCAATGGGAACAATAGGCAGTATTGCTAGGTGTAGTGTTGCTGGTGCTGTGGCGTTTGATTGGGAGGCTTTTAAGAACATTAGCTAATTAATCCTTACCATGTCGCTGACAGTAGGTGGGCATCACCTACTTGGTTTTATGGCTAAAAAACCTGACAGTATGTAATTTGCCCAAGGCCACAAATTTGATGGATGACAAGAGTTTCTAGGTACAAGGTAAGTTTCATCCCCTGAATGACAGTGATTACAGTCTCTGTATGAAGGATTTATGGCCAGAACTATAAGGAGAGCTTAGAGGAGAGCTGCACGGTTCCTCGCTGCATTGCACCGAGCACATTGTGGTTTGTAGCATTTGCTCAGTTTCCAAGTCCTTGTCACAGAAACCTTTCTGCCTTCCCAGTTAGTGGGGAAGAGGCGGTATCCCCAGTATCTTCCCTCTGAAGAACAAAGTTCGTGCCATTCTAAGCAAATGAAGTTGCGCAGCAGTTCCCAAATCTGAGAAAGCCCCATCATCGCACCAGACTGTTCTGAGAGCAATATTTGAATTGAGTGCAGCAGCAAAGCACGGCTACCCTTGACAGAGCACGTGCATAATACCCTATGAGGTTTGAAGGTCATACTAGTTAATCATATTAGATAAGACCAACTTCCTGCATCTGTCAGCAGTTCAAAGCCAATATATCTGCAAAACATTAGCAGTGCTTTTTCTTTCTACATTCTCAAAAAAAGGGGGGAAAAAAAAACATACACACCAAAAATTCCTCCCAGAAGACCCCAAAACCAAAGTTACTAAACTTTTTTTGTCACTGATACTGACATACAAAAGCAAAAAGAACCTGATCTGATTTTTAGACACCAGATAAACCTTTCTGAGCTGGCAGACAAATGGAGGAGATGTGAGATGGTGATGATTGATGGAGAAGATGTGATTACAAGGTTTCAGTTTTCCAGTGGCTTGGTTAAAATGTAATGGTACAGTACACACGCACGTACAAAGTCTGACACAGAACAAAAGGTTGTCTGTTACATACTTTTGTAAAAGTGACTTTTTAAAAAGTTCTTGAATAGTTTAAATTGAGTTTTTCAAGCTTCCTGCTTCCAGGAGCCTTCTTGGTTTCCACTGAAATGGATGCACTGATACTTTTCCTTTAAAAAAAAAAGCTTTAATTTGAAAGTATTCAGTGAGCTCCTACAGTGAAAGATCATCCTTGTCATCAGTTCCCCTGACATAAAAAAACATTCCTCTGTAAAAAGGAAAGACAAAGGAAACCAGATAATGCAGCAGTCTGTTTGCAGATAAGGGCTGACAAAGGCGTGAGAAAAATTTAATGACCAGCCCAAGATAGCTCCACTACCAGTGGCCTGTACAACGAGATGATACCAAATTTTCTGGGTCCCACTCCAGGTACCTGAGCACAAAACAACTGTATTGCTACTGAGGTCATTGCTGTGAGATTCTGTCATTTGGCCATTGTTACAAAGAGACCAGCTACTTTCTTCTGCCTGAAAATGCTTGATGCAGTCCAGACACTAATGCAGTAGAGGTGACCAGTCAAATAAGTGGTTTCTTCGATCTGTAATCGTGTGATTGAAAGGGGGAGTTAGGGGTGGTAAAAACGTCTATCCCTCATCCTTTAATTAGCGTCTGTTTGCAGGGCTCAATGCTGATTTTTTACTGCCTTTCAGAAAAGTGGGCTGGACAAGATAGATATATTCTTATTACTACAAGTCAGTTCCTTCCATTTGCTACTCCTTCATCCTTCTTCCAGGAGGTGCTAAGACAGGAGGTAGAATTTATATACACATGATGTGAAATAAATCTCTTCAGTTTACAACTTCCATTTAATTTGGGGGAGCGCATGTCTTTGCAGCAGCTACCTACCTACCTACCTACCCAAATAAATAAATAAATAAATAAAATCCAGGCCTACTTTATTCCCATTGCTCCTCAAAGAAAATTAAAAAATACAAATGATAAATAAACTGAACCAAGCTTGGGCTGGCTGGCTGGAACTCTTCAAGGTGTAAGTCCCATTGAGACGAATCACACTCAGTTGTCCAAGTAGAAAGGCACTCAGTGCACAGCCTGTGTGGCTCCAGTCATTTGAGCTATATGCAAATAGATTTGACAATAAGTGCCAATTTTTATAAAACAACAAGTACTTTATGTTGTGCTCCATGGCCAGAGTCTGGTGTGATCAGCTGCCCCACCACATGAAAATAACCTCAGAGGAAGCATTCATCAATTCTGAGACAATTTATTACAATACCTACTTTTTATTGCTGTCAGCAGTGACAGCTATGATGATGATAATGAAGAGGAATCTGTACACAACCTACATAAAAGCATGTTTATATCTATGGGAAACATTTGTTTTGCTTCACTGCTGCCAGCCCGTCTTTCTCATCTCAGGAGTCATCTTAGGTCAGATGAGTGATAAATAAGATGCTTTTGATTCATAACTCAGGATAATGTTTGGGAAGTTTCTATATAGGAATTATTTTTTCAGCTGAGCTGCAACTTCTCCTAAGAGTTTGATTTCAGGGAATGAAATTGTTTATAAAGAGAAAAAATGGAAGTGTGAGGGAGAAAAATACTGTGTTCACATCTTCCATTTCCTCTTTAATTTTTCATGTCTTTTTCATTTTCAGTCAAATAAAGTGTTAATTTAGTGGCAGCTGACAGTATAGAGTTAATATAGCCACAGCATAGGCTTTCTTATCTTCTTCTACAGCATGTCTTTGAGCTGTACTTACCCATTTGAGGTATTATAGATACTGGTGAGCTGAGGAAAGCTCCAGAATAACACAGCCAACTTGTAGGTATTGTAAAGAAAAAAAAAAAATCAGCTTTTATTTAGAAAAAGGAGACAATTTTCAGAAATGTCTAATGAATATAGAAGCATTTATAGTGAAAGTATAGGACTTATTCTCCAAGTTGCTTTGAAAAATCTGACAATTTTTCTTGCTTGAGAAACGTAAAGCTACTACCTGACTAGTAAAGGATTTCTTTTTTTGTTTTGTTGATTTCTATTCCTAATTCAAGAATTTGTGAAAGACCTAAAGAACATCTGTCTTTATAGACAGATATATTCCAGCATCTCATTTCAGTGACCTTCCTCTGGTCAGCTTGACAAATAGCTAAGTGATAACTGGGGGCAGAAATTTGTTACGTCTGTTAAAAAGAGGGAGCGGTTTTATTTTGGACCTCATCCAAAACTGTCTAAGGTAATTTTGATCATTGACATTTTGTGTCTCTGAGCATAATGTATTTGTAGTTTTAGTAGCTTCCGCAAAGAGGGGTTTTTTATATTGCTAGACTAATGCCTTAAGGTGTGTGTATAAATATACCATGTACTGGCAAGTGGCGATCCAAAGGTGAAAGATTCTGATGATGGATGTAAAAGTTGAGGCCATGTCAGGAATTGTAAAAAACAGATAAAATGCATGCTATAACTAATGGAAAGGAGGGGTGAGAGAAGTGCTGAGAACGGGTGGCGTAAAGACTCAGTACAGTAAGAGACTCCTGGATTCTACTCTGATGCAGTCCTTGGTACAAATTTTGGACTATATGCAGTGATCTTTACTGAACAAAAATTTCTGTGTATTAATTCAAGTCTGATAGCAAAATGATGCTGAAGATGCTTGCAGACTTGGGCTAAGAGCTTAAACATTTGTGAAGGATTTAGAGGTCCTGTTGCTATCAAACTTGGCCTGAATTCCCATATGCAGTTTTAACAGTCTCCTCCTCCGTAAGTGTTTCTGCAGCCCACAGGATCAGTCATTTTCCTGATTCTGTAACATATTTATTTGTAAGTGTTGTCCCTACACAGGACTCTCTCTCTTCAACACTGAAATACTATCTGTCTGGGAGACTAGCCAGAGAACCTGGAGAGTGTTCAATATTCAAATGACTTCATGTCCAGAATCTGCTTCTGCAATGTCTTTGAATTGTCAGGCAGGCCCATAACTGCAACCACTTTAAGAAGTATATTTCAGACTCTCTGTTGCAGAGACCTCAGAGAAAAGATGCAGAGATTTTCAAAATCAACTTGTTTCAGCATGTTTTGTGTAAATGCACTAAAACTACTGCTATATGCTATTTGGCTGTGACACTTGGATAATGAAATAAGCAGGCCAGAGAAATTAAGAGCAGAAGTAAAGACCTCTAGGCAACAGTGTAATATAATACAGAAAAGATATAACTCAATTGGAAATAGCCAGCTGGCACTAATGGCTCATGTGTTTAGACTCATATTTCTGGACCGTCTGGCTTTTGGTGAGATGGGAGCAGGGAAAATCATGCCCGCCTGCCAATGGCTATCATTAAAAGCACTATTAAATAGAGCCATTGGTCTGCAGCTAAGGAGGCACTCAAAACCTTCTTGATAATCGGAAATGGTTTTAGGAAACTGTCAAGTACCTGAGAAGACAATGCCCAGCTTCCTGCAGCTCTGCTACGCTGCTGGAGATGGTGTAAACAGAGAGGCAGTATCACTGCACATCGCTAGGAGAAGGAGCTCTGCATTGCATGGAGGAAAAGAGTCCTTGATGAGCATGCTAAACTAACAAAACTTTCAGTAGAATGTAAGACCTTGCTATGTTTGAAAATACAACCTGGAATTTAACCTTCTTACTGTTTTTATTGTAATGTGACGGTTTTTAATTACTTAAAAAAAAAAACAAAACTGCTGAATATGAAGAACTGCTGAATATGACCAGCCCAAATAAAGAGCTATGACGTGCTGGTGGAAGGGTGAGAGCAGTAGGAAGAGGTAGGCACTCACCATCTGGCTGGGAATGGGCACTGACACATGATAGCATGTTGTCTGTCTGGATGTTCCTGTTTTGGGGAGGGAAAGCACCCTGCCCACCTTCACCCCTTGCCCTGGTCCGCTGGACCACAGAAACAGGTGTGACTCATTTGGTAAGATGAGGAACAGGGGTTTTGTTTTATGGTCCTGCTCCACCTGCTGTGATCAAGCACAGGCTGCCTGACAGGTAGCCCTAGCTAGCCCTGTTCATATGGCTTTATTATCCTGTTTCCCATTTCTTGACCCTCCTTTCTGTCATCCCTGTCCCAAACTTTCTTTGCTCCCATCGCCTCCCAAATAATTAATCTGCCCTGATTACTTTTTCTCTGATGGTCCCAGTTTTAGTAGATCCATACCCGCACTGGGTGTTTCTGATACTTTTATCTAGAGGATATAATAACAACAATAACAACAACAACAACAACAACCCCCTTAGAGGACATTACTGATATGGTTACTTAGGCAATGCTGGCCTTGCAAGGCTTTGCTTTCCATGAGGACCCCAGTACTGCCCTACGGTTATCTGTGAGGGCCTAATTCCCCTGTAAGCCCCTGTGAAGTGCAGGCGTCCCTGATGGCACTGTCTGTAACCTTTGTCAGCTCCTCACTCACTCATCTTTCTCATCCAGCAATTTCTCATGGCCAGTTCTTTTCCAGATGCTGTTCAGTTACCGTAACCTCATGCCAGGGGCTAGTCGATGGCTTAGTCATCTGCCTGAAACCATAACAGAGAGACCATGTGTTAAATGGCTGGGTGCCTAGTTAAGGATCACTGACTTTTTTTGCTGGCAAATCCGTGGCACAGTGCTTGCAGCTGTGCACATTGAGCAACAGGGACACAAGCCTTCTGTGCAAGATAGGTTACTTGCTAAAGGTTGGAGTGAATCACCCAAGGCTCTTGAAAGCAAAATACGAAGATGGAGTAAATATGTCCTGCGGCACCGGTTAGAAATGACTCAGTATATGAGTAAAGAATATTGTGCTATTTAAGAAGTAATAACAAAGGCACTTTCTTACCAATAAATCTGTCCCCTGTGTGTACTCAGCTATGCTTTCAAGCTTAATTGGCTGCAATATCTTCATATATATGTGCATTTGGTGGTCTGTGTTGTTTGTGTTTTTTTTTAATTTTCCTGTACCATTTCAAAGAGCAGGTGTAACTGCACCTTGTGCTATGTTCTTGCATGCACCTGGAGCAGAGAGCAGTCATTATGGTTCCAGCTGCTCCTCGTTCCCTGTTAGGGGCCAACTACCCCACAGCCCTCTCGAAGTATAGCTGAAGCTGGGCTCTTTGCTGAAAAGTTGGAGAACTTCTTAGCTAGCGAGGGCTGCTATTAGAGGAGAACATCACAGTAAGCAGAAAGCAAATCTTCAGGAATTCATAAAGGAAGTTGATCCATTTCCATTTTTGTACAGATGAGCAGATTTTCCTGTGAGCTCTTTACAAATGGTGAGTACTGGCTGGGGGAATCCAGTTGTGCACAGCTGAGATACGGTAGCCGATGAGGGGAAAACAGCATATTTTCTGTAGGCAATGTGTGGTTTATGAGTGGGAAGGAGACTGCCAAATGGAGGTGAAGATGTGGATGTGTTGTTGAGAACTGTTACTCTGTTGATCTGGAGTCTTGCTAGGGAAAGCAGTGAGCTGGTCCTGTTGCAGAGCTTATTTCACTATAAAGACTTAGATAAAAAGCTGTATGTGCACTTATAAGGAAGTAATCTTAAACCTTACACAGCAGAGAAAACAATCTGAAAGCAATACACCAGAAAGTGTGGTTTGGTTTGTTCTACTGCTTGTGCTGTGAGTAAGAGGCTTTCATTTTAGAAGCGTCTTTTAAGCATAGAAAATGGAGCATCTGTTTGCCAGGCAGGCTTCCTCCTGTGCTAGCCAACATCTGCATTTGATATTCAACTGGTGTAGACAAAGCTTTGTTTAAATTATGTGTTTCGTTTCTGAAAACCTTCAAGTATATACAAACCACAGTATGAGAGCAGTTTATTTAGATGTACTGCTTTCTTTTCAAAGGCTTAGTTAGGTGCCCTTTCATGACAAATGTGCCACTGCTCGTATTTGTTGTTCATGAAAATGCTGTTTATAAGTATAATTCATATTATTATTGAGATTTCTACTGGATGTGTGCCAGGACTGTAATGTCATAATTTTCCAGGATCTTCAGAGTTGCCCATACTGTAACCCAACTGCTGTATTTATTTTGTTTTGTTATGTGATTCTTATGAGGTGCTGATTGGAGCAAGTGTTCACACAGCTCAAAGAAGTGGTGTAAATGCCCTGTCAGCTATTGATTATTCCCATATGTTACACGTGCTCTTCTTCAGAGTGGTCAGGCTACATGATGAATATGAGCGTGAAAATCTTTCTTCATTTGTCATCAGACTGTTGAATAAACCTTGGCATACTCTTTATTGAAAATAATTTACTGGATGAACTTTTTTCCACATTTTTTTCATGCACTGATAAATGCAGAAATCACTTGCTTACTGTATTTGAATTTCAGCTTGTGTCTCGATTACGTAATGTTCACTTAACACTCTTCCCTACTGGCAGTATGTATCGTGCCCAGGAATGTCTGTCACTGTCCCTCTGTTATTACTGTGGAGAGAGGGAACCGCAGCCTGGCTTCATTAATAACTACAAAAGCTATCTCCGAGTGTCTTTAACTAGCTTTCTCTGATGCACACATGAATCAGATGTGCTTTTCCAGATCCCATTCTTTGAACAAATAGTTGCTTGTGTAAATATTCTCTAAATGCTGATTTAGAGCGCTGCTGGATAATGGGAGTGAGTCAAACAGGTGATGTGAAGTCTGCTCTCCCCTTTTTCTGAATTATTGTCAGAAGAATTTGGTCTTAGTTTTTTGAAAGCAATTCAGAAAGAATACTGACAAAGTAGAGAGAGTGCAACCTGCCTTACTGAAATCTGCAGAAAAAACATGCACTTTCATGTGTGTGGAAAAATACGTTACTGAAACCCAAACCAAATCTGAGAAGTACTACCTGGTATCACTGTCCTGGAGTGGAAAGTATTCGCGGTGGAGGAATCAAGCAACAGTGTTCAGCGCTGCACAAAGGTTGTTCAGGGTCTGCGCTGGGGAGAGAGGCAAAACCTTTCCCTTAGGGATCATGCAGAATTCACAGCTCTGATAATGATTGCAGGTTTAGGCCATGTTTAAGGCTGTTCCTGTGCATTAAGCAGATAAACCATGTTGCACAATTTCAATGATTTAAATAGTACAAAAGTCATACCTCTCCGTATGTATGGGAAGTAACTCAAACAACACATTTTTGCTAATATCAATCTATCTGTAGCATTGTAACTGAGTTTGACTTTGTTCAATGTTTCATGAAAGAGGTTGAAAAACAGTATTTGTTAAAACTGTGTGCCTCTAAGCATTATTTTGGAGTCAGGGGGCAGGGATGGGACACGCCGTGAGTCTGTGTGTGTGCGTGTGTTTGTGTTATGGGGGAAGAGATCTTTGATTTGCACCTCAGTTTGACTTTCCTCATTAAAATTGCTTGTGGGTAAATACACTTCTGATATTCTAGATACTTTAAGAATTCAGGAGGGCAATGCAAAATGCTTTCTGGGTTTAATGAGCTTTTTGCAGTAGTTTCATCTTACTGTAGACTTAAAGAAAAACTCTACAACGTACCAGGTGTAGTTCAACCTTTCTTGAACTTTAATTGGGCTTTTCTACCAGCATCATCATCAGGTGTGTGCACACTTTTCACCCGTGAGAGGGAATAGTGACTTCTTGGTATTCTGTTCTACCTTCCAGGGCCTTCCTGAAGTTTGCCCTCCTTTGTGAAGGTAGGAATATTCTTTTCCTTTGATTGGGAAAAAGCTGCTACTGAGCTACTCAATGGGTTGTAGGCCCTCCTTCCTGGAGGGCCTCCCTGTCTGTGTACACATTGATAAGATGCCCCTGAGCCTGCTCTTCTCCAGCTCTCTCTGCCTCCCCTTGCATGTCATGCACCAGTCCCTTAATCATCTTGGTGGCCCTTTGCTGGACTTGCTCCAGTATGTCCGTCTCTCTCTTCTGCTGGGGGGTCCAGCACTGGACTCAACACTCTGGATGTGTCTTGCACGTTGCGGGCTCATGGTCAGCTTGCATCCACTGGGAATCCCAGGTCCTTTACTGCAGAGCTCCGTTCCAGCTAGTTGGTGCCTAGTGTGTACTGATGCGTGGGGTTATTCCTCTCCAGGAGCAGGATTTTGCATTTCCATTCTTGAAGGTGCCTGTTGGCCCATTTCTCTAGCCTATTGAGGTCCCTCTGAATGGCAGCACAACCACCTGATAAATCACTACTCTTCCCTGTTTTGTATCATCTGCAAACTTTCCGAGGGTGCACTAGTCCCATCATCCAGATATTAATGAAAATGTTAAACCGTAGCCACCCCAGTAGCAACCCCTGGTATACACCACTAGTTGGAGTTTGTGTTGCTGATTGCAAGCCTTTGAGCTTGGCAGTTCAACCAGTTTTGCATCCACCTGACTGTCCATTTATCTAGCTGGTACCTCATCAGTTTTTTGTTGAGGATGTTGTGGTACACAGTCTTGAAAGCCTTACTTAAGATAAACAACATCTGCTGCTCTCCCCTCATCCACTGAGCCAGTCATCTTGCCATAGAAGGCCATCAGGCTGTTCAAGCATGATTTTCCCCTTCCAAAATCTACGTTGGCTACTCCCAGTCACTTTCTTGTCCTTAATGTTTGGATTATTTGTTCCAGGATTATTTGCTCCACCACCTTCCCAAGGACTGAGGTGAATCTAATCAGCTTGTACTTCCCCAGATCCTCTTCCTTGCCCTCCTTGAAAGTAAGGGTGGCACTTGCCATCTTCCAGTCCTTGGGAACATACCCTCATCACCATGGCCTTTTCAATTATAATCAGCCTCACAATGACATCAGCCAATTCTTTGTGTTTATTTCCCATTCTATTGGAATTTATGATGATAAACTTTGTGGAGAACTCAGTTATTGTTGTGAAAAGCCATAGGAAAAACAACAATAAAGAAATGTCTTTGCAGTACTTGAGTCTTGCTCTAAACTTGGATGAAAACAGCATTGCAGAATTATATCCATTCAATATTTAGCTTCCTAAGGAAACAAGTCTAAGTGAGTACCATCCATGTTGTACCCTGAATGTATCAGTGGAACTTCATTAATTTATAATGACTTCTAAGATTAAGGAGGAGAGGGAACTATAATATACAAGCAAAGAGATTTTTATACCACAACCCTACATAAGCACCTGTATTCCTGTTACACTGATGTGATTTAAAATGGGCTAGGAATGAAAAGAATCTATCCTGAGTCACCAAAAATCACTCAGAGTAAAGCTGGCTGTAAAAGAATGAAATTGGACAGCAATTTCTGTGCTTTACACATAAGGAAGAAAGTATTTGAAATTAAAAAAACAGTTGTTTTGCTCTAGTGTGTCTGGAAGTTCTGTTTGCATAGCGTGTTTATGTCCTGAGGCTGTTACTCTTAGGCTCAGGTGAATGATAGGAATAATTGCACGTGCAAGTACAACTTTTGCTTTAATATTCTGTAGGGAATCATGCACGCTCTGGATGCTGACCATGATCCATCTGCTTCAGTACCCATGGAAAATGAGCAATGAAGGGATATAAATGCAGTTTGAGCAAATATGTTTCAGTATTCTCAAAATATTCTTGTTGAAACCTTATTTGCCTGGTTTTGACTATTGCTACCACAGGAGGAAAACTGTGTGTGTATGCGTATAAATAGAATACATACATACTTTAAGTTTTAAAATTTTTGAATAAGTGGTGGGAAGTCTCTTGCAAATACTAGTGTTCAAAAATGTGTAGTGTCTTAGTTGTGTTTATTCTGTTAAAAAGTGATGGCTTGCTGCACTCTAGTGGCTGTTTAATAAAAGGTTCTTGTGCAATGGCAGCTACTGTTCAGCAAAAGCTCAGTGAAGACCAATTCTGTCTGGCCTCAGAAAGATTCAACTGGCTTTTATAAATCTTATTTATTTTTCGTTAGCACTTGTGTGGCTCTCTGCAGGTGGTAACATAAAGTCTCCTGGGCGAGAGAGTCCTGTCACACCCGGGCCAAGAGCAGACCCTGCTCATGCAGTGACTGCACCCTGTCAGGCAGCGTCAGCCTCAAGATAGGTTCCTCCAGATGCTCCTAATGCTCTCCTGTGTGTGTTTGGTTTGATGCGGCTCGATTCTTTGTTGTTTTGTTTTGTTCTTAATTGCTTAGACCTGCTGATTAGTGCAGGGTGGTTTCGAAATATAGATGAAATATAGATGGTTGGCAAAAAAAAAAAAAAAAAACGGCTGGGACTGATTCCTTTTATTGGCATCATTCAAAGAATAATGATTGTCTAAATGTCTTGGATTCGTATATACCTTTGTATCTCTTTCCCTTCACATTGACATTGCTCCGGCTCAGGGAGTTTAGATAGCATCCTGTAGAATAGGGAGGACTGGCTGCAGCCTTTGTCTTTATGTATACTTGATATGAATGACTGAAAAAAATATTTTAGTGCTGTGTCAACACAGTTATTTGTTGACCCACTAAATCTAGAGGGGGTCTATGGTTATTGCATTTATTTCTACAGCATCTGAAAATATGCCTTAAAAACTTGCAGACTGTCCCTCATCTGACTGGTGGGGAAATACACTGTTTGGACACAACAGATGAGAAAAGGAGGTGATGTCCTGAGCCTGCAGTGGGATTTTGCTGCCCTAAATGCTGGCTACTGTTGGTTTAGTTACTTACGTTACTGTTTTCATGTGCTCTTCTCCCATCCCATACCAGCCACTTGTCTCCAAGGCAACTTTTCCCACATCCTCTCCCAAACTCCTGCTACTGTTGAACTCAGCAATATAATCCTGATATCTTCTTTTTAGCTTTCTAAACACTAGGAGGAGAAAGGTAACTTCTCCCTCATGCTCTTTGTCTTAGAGGGACATCTGGAGCCGAAACCAAACCTTGGCCGGCCAGTGATGTTTCCTTGTCAGTCTTGGGCTGGGTGCCAGCTGTTGCCTCGGATCAATGGAGCTTTATTGGTCAAGTGATATCTGTGGTGTGTGAAAGAAGCAAGGAAAGATAAAAATACACTTGGAGTCCGTTCTATGTTGAGGACGAGGGAGGCAGGTGCTGTTTTGGGCCTGGATTCACTGTTGTGAAGCACCACTCCTGAGCCGGTAGCAGCGTGTTAGCCCTGGGATACCTGTGTTGCTCTAATCTTCCTTCTGTCTAATGCAGTTGTCCTCTCACGTGGCCAGGATAGTTGAACCATAGCTTGTAACGTCAGCAAGCGTTTTTGTGTAATGTTCTGGTCATCGTGTTCTGCTGTCCTGATGTTCATACACAGCTATTACAGCACGACCCAGAATAAAGCTGCTTAGCAAGCCCCGCTTGCCACTCACCAGTAAGCTGCCTCCCTCCGGTATAAAATGGCTGCAGAAATGAGCAGGTGGGAATGGGAGGCTTGGCATGCACGGGCCTGATTTCTCTCCTAGTGAGAGCCACATTTAACACTTGGCACAGGCAGCATGCTAGAAAGGGGTCACCAGCACCTTACAGCTCACTTCCATTCATTTCATGTGAAATGATGGTCCCTGCTGCGTTAACAAAGCCAAGTGGATGAATTCATTGCTGCTGCTCAGTTGCCTGTTTGTGAGGTCAGAAACAACTGGATGATGTGGTGGCTTGGGGGTGGGTGTTGCCCTGTACCATTCAGCCAGCCCGTCAACATCTGACTTCTCAAAGATGCGGAGGGCAGCTTGAAGGAGCTCTGAGGAAAGCTTGGTCTTCAGCACTACTGGAGCCTTTTACAGCCACTCTTTTTTCCTTTTTTTTTTCTTTTTCCATTTAATCCTGTTATTGTGACAGCTCCTACCGTGAATTCATCTTGACATAGGAACATGAAGCTGAAACTGTAGTGTTACAAAGAGGAAGAGAGAATCCTCATGGTCAGTCACTTGCTGAAACATGAAGAGCAAAGCACAAACAAGTTTAATGAATTGGTTTGATATAATTCTGTGTGTAGGGGTTTGTTTTATTTTGTGGGTGGTTTTTTTCTGTTTTAAAATCCTTTTTATTATCTCTGTTTATTAATGCTTTTTGATATAAGGGAGAGTCCTTGTTGGATCTTTACCCGTCAGGTATGTAGAAAATGAGCTTCACCAGCCAAACTTGCATTCTCTGAGAGGTCTTTATTTATTACAACAAGCATGTTAGTTCAGTAAAAGCCATTGTGTTGCACTACAAATCTGGCTGCTTTTGAGCACACCATGTGTTCTGACGCATTGCAGGGTAGTAGATGCTGGCGCTTCAATCACTTCAATTATGTATGTTTAAGTAGTGTGCCGTTTTTAGATTCATACACCGTAATTACGTGGAAGTGGGTTGGCAGGTATGTTCTGTTTCATCTCTGAGCACAGCAACAGCTATGCTTGGGTTCACGTAATGATAACGCAGGTATTGATTTTATAAGTAGAGAAAGTCAACGTACGATTCATGGAGAAGAGTGTAAGACCATCCAAGAGAGAAGCTGCCTTGATGGAGTGGAATTGAAAAGCGTTCAGATGGCAAGTGTGTCAGTCACTGAACTCAAAAAGCATGAAGCTCATGACTTCCTTAGATGCTCAGTGACCTGGAAATGCTGTGTTAACATTAATGGAATAAATGGCTCCAGGTTTGTTGTTGTTTGGGGGTGTTTTTGTAGGTTTTTTTTTTTTGGGGGGGGGGGGGGGCTTGTTTGTTATTTGTTTTGGGTTTGTTTGGTGGCTGTGGGGGTGTGTTTGCGTGTTTTTTAACAGCTAAACACAACTTAGTTGTGTGTACAGCCCTGGGTCTTAATAGCCCTGTAGCTTGTGTACAGAGTGAATGATACTCCTAGTATCCTTGAAATGCTTCAGTAATATATTGCAAAATAGATCATTTTACTCCATATTTCTGTAGGGACCTCATTAAAGCAAACAGCATTTGACAGTCCCATAGGTGATATTAATTGCTTTTCTGCTCATAGGAGAAGGAAGCAGAAGTGACAGGAAAAGCTGAGGTAGACTCTACCTATTGCTGCTGTCTCTACAGAAAAGAGGGTTAGACCTCAGAAGGCAAAACAAATCCGTGCAAGGAACTGAAAAAGGATGGCAAAGGTTGAGGATATAGCTTCTTTTTCTGGTGTTGATGCTTCAAGGGCCAAAAAAAAAAAAAAAAAAAAAAAAAGAAAAAAGGCAACAAATGGTGTCCTCTTCATCGGCTATTTTGAGCCCTGACAAATGTTCTGGCTTTGGGCTCTTCTGAAATGCTGCTTTCTATGCTAACGTGTTTGCAGCAGTTGCGAAATTCATAGCTAGGGGCGTGGGGGGTGTACTTTGGAGAAGGTTTTAAGCTGATGATACAGCTGAAGAAGCCATTTGTATTAATTTTCTCAGGGAAATATGCTGTTCATTTAAATTGCTTGCTCTCAAAGGCCTGAAATTATACACTATGGTGTGTGGGGTATATATAGAATCACAATTTAGGCTGGAAGAGGCCTCTAAGATCATCCAGTGCAACCTTCAACCTAGCACGGCCAAGTCCACCATTAAACCATGTCACTAAGCTCTGCATCTAAATTTCTTTTTTTGAAGACCTCCAGGGATGGTGACCCAACCACTTCCCTGGGCAGCCTGTTCCAATGCCTCACAGCCCTTTCAGTGAAGAAAGTTTTCCTAATATCCAACCTAAATCTCCTCTGGCGTAACTTGAGGCCATACTTTAAAAAAATGCATTGCTTATGCATGTATGTGATGAGTTGTTTGTTAGTTATAAACTCAGTCCTGCTGGCTCGTTAATTCTCTGAATAGTAAATAAACGGGTTGTAGCTTGAATGACTCAAAAAGCCCCCATAGGACCTGCTGGCATGCTCCACTTCCTTACATGTTTTATGGAACATGTCAACTAAATAAAATCTCACTGGAGAGATGAAGGAGATGCTAGGTAAATATGTGGGTTTATCCCCATTTTGATGACATGATGTTGAGTTGATCTGAATTGTTGCTGCCACTCACCAGTCCACAACAAGCAGAAAATTAGTCCTTGGTTTTAATGACTTTTTTTTCCTCTCTTAAACAAACATAAATGATCTCATAACAGGTGTTTGCTTTCAGGTATTATTTAGCAGAACTGGCCCAAGTCTTTCAGAAAAATAGAGTTTGTACTGGAAAGTGCTGATACAGTGAAGCTGAAGCTGGTCAGGCTAGGATTTAAAAATATTTTAACACTAACAGCCTACCTCTGACAAATGTCCTATTTCCCCACCACCACCCACACAGCCCAGTGGAAACTGTATGATGCAGTACAAGACACACACAGCCTGGTCCACTTGTGTTCGCAGACATGAAGTGGAGCTGTGGACAACTGCAGCCCACCCCGAAACGCGTTCACGGGTAAACATCGCCGCCGCATTTACGCTGCTTGTGCTTTCAGTAGGCGTCACTTTATAAAGGACACGTGTTCTGATATGCATACGTGGAAGAAATAAAGCCATTTAAACTGCTCTAGTTAGTATATTTAACAGCCCTGCATGGGAAAATTCATTTTCGTGTCTTGCAAATACTATTGGTTTGGGGTTTTTTTGTTGTGTTGTTTTTTTGTGTTTTTTTTGAATTATTTCCTATTTGTCCTCAGCTCAATGTCATGATGCTGTGATGGAGTGTTCTGTTGTTGTTGTGGGTTTTGTTTTGTTTTTCAGGGGTGGGGGGGATATTTGTTTTTTTCTGGTGCGTGGTTTTCTGTTGTTTTGCTTTTTACAGTTGTCTTGCATTGAGAAAAGGTGGGGGGGAGGCAGGGGGAGTCAAGTCAATAGCCTGTGGATCCGGCGCCTACCTAGAACGTATGAGCCTTGGAGTGGTGTTGCCAAGGGTCATGCCTGACTTGTGGTTTGATCCCGTACCTCCCAGGGTCTGGGTGCAAGGCCTGTTCTGGGCTGTGGGCAGCGCTTTCTGGTCTTGGCAGGGAGTTCAGCTGTCTCTCTCATGTTCTTTTTGCCCCGGCGAAATACGGCGAATGCACACACTGCTTAAAAGTTGATGGTTTCTCTAGCACGTGAGATGCCAGTAGGACGACTTGGCTAGTGCTTCCTTTGAGAGCCATACAGGCAGCACGTCAGTGAATAGCGAACAGCCGGGCTGCTGCGGCAGAGCGTGGCCTGTTACTCTGGTCAGAGATCCAGCTGCAATAGAATTGGTACAGATTCATGGTGCCGTCTCTGACTGGCAACAAAACAGCCTCTTCCCTACATTTTCTGTGCATTGCAAGGATGTAAGACATGATAGACATTAGCCCTGCGTTTTTCTTCCCTACGTTTCCTCTGCTTGAGAGAGTCTCTCGCGAGTTGTTGTAGTAGTAGTAGTAGTAGTAGTACATGTGGGCATTGAAAAAGTAACTGATTATAACAAATGATCTGTATTTCAAGGAAAATCTTGCGCTTTCAGGCCCAGTGGAATAATTAGAAACCATAGCCAGCTACCCTTTGAAAAAATATTAACAGTGAATTAAAAAACCAAACAAACCAACCTGCATCTGACTGTTAATAAGGACTGACATGTACTCATTGCTGAACAGGAGAATTTAAAAGATTATGAAGAGCACAGTGCAGAGGAGTTGGTTATACTTGTGATAGTCCAGTTAAGGTCCCCAAGTAGATGCTGTCCCTCCTATGCTGTACCAGCAGTAAAAGAGAGTGAGCCATTCTTGCTACATTTAACACTTGTACATTTTTATTTAGTTAAATCAGCCATTGTACACATTGCAGCTATGTATTGTTAGTGTTGTTTTTTTTTTTAATTTTTAACTAATACATGCCCTCATAGATATATTCAATTAGTGTTATCACCATGGGAACAAGATGCTGATTCGTCAACTTAAAATTCACTTCTTCTCACAGTATTCAAGTTCTTTGATAACACAGCAAAAAATCAAAATAAGAGGTGAATAACCATTATGTTGTTACACAGAACATCATCTGCACCGCAAATAACACAACAGAAATGCATTTCTTTAGAGCCCCATTCTTGAAGATCATCCTGTGCTGTCTTTGACAATAAGAAAGCCATGATGCAGTGTGAAATGTTTCATCATGGGTCTTGTTCATTTTGGCTGCCAAAACCCTTTTNCTGCCAAAACACTTTTTTTTTTTTTTTTTTCTGCCTGCCTGCCTGCCTGCCAAAAAAGTGTTAGCATGGCATCTCGGGTTGCTTTGCCTGCAGGAAGCCAGCGCTCCCAAGATGTTTTCATGCTTTTGGCATCACTGCCTTAATGAGAAGTGCCATTGTTCTGAGCACTGAGTGAATCATTAATAATAAAATTTAAAAAAAAAAACAAAAAAAAAACCCAACACTATAATCATAGAAGGCCAGATAATCTTGGAAAAAGTATTACTCCTAAAGGACGGGATTTGTTTTTAATCTGTTCTTGAGTATATTATTAAAAAAAAAAAAAATCAGATTGCTGTTTAAAACAGTGTGTTTGCATGTGTTACATATGCTAAAACACGACAGAGTGCCCGCCATTAATATTAATGTATAGAACACCAAAAACATCAGATGTTTATGTGCCTTTTTTTGAAAATAAAAGTGTAGATGTTATGATGGTTTTCAGAGGGTTGGTTTAGAAATATATATGTTATAGATAGGTAACAAAATATGAACAGAAACTGGCTTTCAAGGATCATGAGCACTTTAAAAAAACACTTGATTGGAAGATAAAAACTGCTCACTCAGTGCTAAGAGGGCACACAATTTGACATGATTACAGGAGGGTTTGGTTTTGACCTTCAAATGCCACATGCGTGTGTCGGATAAGAGGCAATCTTGATAAAACACGGTGAATTGATTATTCTCTTTGTATAGCGGTTAAGTCTTTCTCTCATAGTTATCTACAGTGCAGTGGCCAGCAGGACAGTGTGGTTTGCTTAAGCAGTGATGAAAACAGGAAACTACTGTAGTTATAATTGTTTAATACACCCTGCCACATGTCCAGATCTAAAAGATTTTAATACCGTACGCAAATGTACCATAGATATAGCTGCTAGCAAGTTGGTTACCTAATTGGGTATTTTTAAATTTTTTTTCTTTCTGGAAATCTTTAAGTGGCTGTCCAAAGGTCTTAAAAGTATTGATGGCCACAGTCAGCTGTTACTTCATAAGAACAGCTGAATTTCCAGGTTTTTAGCCTGACTCTTAGAGCCTTTAACTATAATAGATCCCTAAACTGGAAGTCTTATGGATGCAGTAGATCTGCAGTGCTTCCTCCTCAGTCAGTCTGTGTTTGCAGTCGATTGTGTTAACATTATTAATCGCTGTTCAGCAGTGTCAATAGGCCTTGTAATCCATGATGCTAATTGTATTCAGAGGCAGTGTGTTTTCTGCAGTCTTGTAAGTCCAAATACTCTTACTATATACAGTTTACATGTTAACTCCCTTTTTTCATGATGCATGTACATAGTCACTTGAAGAGGCCTGTAGATGAAGTTTGCTTGACAAATGCAGTTTCGTGAAGCTAGTGCAGAAGCAAAGGACCAGCAAAAAGTGGCAATGCTGACATATTCCCAGTAGAGCACAAAGACGACGATTCGGTGGATAAATCATCCTGAATGACGGATGCTATCTTTGGTCACAAATTAGCTTACAGGGTAAAAAATAACAGAAACCCAAAATCAAATACAGGGCGGGGGGGAATGAATTCACTGCATCTGCACAAGTAGAAATGGCAGTGTCTTCCAGTGATTATGTAGGTATGAACGTCTACGCCTAGAGAAGATGAATGCTGCAAACTGGATGGATGGTTATGTGTTGTTGTTGAGGGGTGGCAGCTTCTCATTTTGCGTCCTGCTTCCAGTCCTCTTTGCAGAAGTGTCTAAGAAGCTGCTGGAGGTCATGCTGGAGGTCATCCTGTGGTAGTGCTTCTGGTGTGTCATCCAGCTCTTCTATGTGAACATGTTTTCCATACCGATCCTTCATCACAGTCCTCTTCTGTGTGCTGGCTTTACTCAGTGTTGTCCTAAAGAAAAAGAATGAGAAATCTTTCTTAGAGAGCCCACAGTTTCTGAAGGCTTTAAAAGATACTCCTTTCCAGCTGGATTTTTTTTTTCTTTTAAAAAGTAAAATGAGAAGAATTGTAGCTGGCAGCTTAAGCCAGCTACTAAGGTCAGATATTCTTTATTCACTCTGAATACAACACACACCACCACTTCAACTGGCTTTCATAATGTAAACTAATAGCAGTTCATCTCCTCATGCTTATTAAGCATAGAGTTTTAGATGCTCAGCAAAAACATGCTGTAACACAGGGACATGCGACACATTTTGAAATTCACACAGGATCTTCCTACTTGCTGTATTTAACTTCAACACACAACGCTGTCCTGTACAACAGTAATTTAAGATTCCTTCATGGTACCTTCAGTTTCTTAAGCTAATAACTTCTTGAACACTTGCTTCTGCACAAGTCTTTCTTAAGGCTGTCAGTAAAACCGTATTTGTGGCAATCTAGTGACCTAAACTCTTTTGTTGTTTACTCCCTCACCTCATTGGAACTACTAGCTCTGCTGGTCAAAACCATAAACCTCACTGAGCCTCTTCCGGATCTAGGCAAATACACGCGGTTGTCACCAGACAGCTAGGTGTCTCAGTTAGCCTTAACCAGAAGCCCACTTTTCGGTCAGTGTCCTTGGAAGAGAACCATGGGAAGCCAAGCACTCTTGGAAACTCCAAAGTGCTCATTCAGGAAAAGCTTTGTTGTTGTTGTTGTTTTTAAAACAGGCAGCTGACACTTTTTAAGCTAATGCATGTGCGTGAGAGAAAAAATATATATATTTGATTTACATGTATATCAATATATCCTCTCATCAGTTTTGATAATATTCAAACTATCAAATGATCACTGAGTCAACTGTTATGAAAAATTATTTTTGAAGCATCCTTGATTAATGTTGTTAACTGTAAATCACGCTGCTATTTTGTATTGCCGCCTACGAAATCAGTTAGGCAGTGATACCCCTTTGTACGGAGTCTAGCTGGAACGGAGGTAACTTTCTTCATAGCAGCCCGTATGGTGCTGTGTTTTGGCTCTGTGCCCAAAACAGCGTCAGTAACAGACCAGTGCTTTGGCTGTGAATGGTGCTTGCATAGCACTGAGACTTGCTCTTTTTTTTCCTCGCTCTGCCCTCCTTATGAGTGCACTGGGGCTGGGCAAGAAACTAGGAGCAGACATAGGCAGGACAGCTGACCCAAACGAGCCAAAGGGATGGTCCATATCATAGAGCATCATGCTCAGCAATAAAAACTGAGGGTAGAGGAAGAAGTGGGTGTGGGGTGTGGGTGTCTGTCTGTCTGTCTTCCAAGGTGACCACCGCTCAGAGACTGGCTGGGCATCAGTCTGCTTGTGGAAGCTGGTGAATGATTCTTTGCATCACCTGGTTGTTTATCTCTCCTTCCTTTCCTTCGCTTATTAAATTGCCTTTATTCAACCCTGTCCCATGGAGAGAGGGGAGGGAGGATTAGCAACCAGTTGTGCTGTGCTTAGCTGAGAGCCCACCACACCCTTACTGGCTGAGTCTTTTCAACTAAATGTAGACCCTTCCAGTGCATGTATCCCTCCCTGTAACAATGTTAGTAGTAATGTTTAGTACTATTGCAAATAAAGCTTTAGATACTGCCAGAGGTTTCACTTCAGACACTCATTTAACAAACTTATTATGAACACAAGTGGATTTAATTCTTTTCTAGTAACAGTTCACTGACATGCCAAGCCAAACCTTTTAATAACTGATCCGTCCTCTTTCATGATTTCTTTCTCTACTAAAGCAGGGAGTTGGACTTTCATTTGGTTACCTGTATAGCTCAAAGCCTCAAATTAAAACACAAACTTCCAATTAAAACACAAAAACAGAAACCTAGGACAGAAGATAATTGCTCTTCATACCTTAATAGTTCATATAAATGAAGCTGAATGGTGAGAAAATGATGAATAGGCAAATAATAGAGAAGCATTTGTCTGCCATTTGCATCCTTACAATTCTTCCTCAAAACTGCAGATCAGTATGGTGTGTGGGTGTGTGTGTGATAGTTTCATTGTGCTCAGAATTGTTCTGAAGCATGTCTTGTTTTTTTCTTTTCAAGTTTGAAACAGCCCAAATCAAGGCCTTGGAGCACCACACTTGCAGAACTCATCCTTTATATCTATTTACAACAGCTGCTACAGTACCCCTCCTCCTGTCCCAGGAAATATTCTCTCTTTTATAGCTGTCCACCTGGCAACTTGAGCTGCCTGTTCTCAGAGCTAGTGGTAAATAGGCATACACAGAAATAGATGGGCAATACTTCTGAAATGGAAGAAGCAGGGAATGGAGCCTGGCAAGCTTTTCCACAGAATATCTGCTGTTACTAATACTTCATAGAAAACAAAAAAGGCAGCATTTTT
This sequence comes from Chauna torquata, assembly GCA_013399475.1. Classification (NCBI taxonomy): domain Eukaryota; kingdom Metazoa; phylum Chordata; class Aves; order Anseriformes; family Anhimidae; genus Chauna; species Chauna torquata. The sequence goes on along the minus strand of VXAL01006921.1, from coordinate 15,277 downwards.
ATTTCCTTTTGGCTGGATGTGGGTTTCTCTGAGTTATATTATGCAGGCTTCTCAACTTGCTTTTTGTTTTAACCAGAAAGCTAAACCAGAAGCTGCAAGGTGGGAAAAAGCATTATTTCCCAAGCCATTTTTGAACCTCTGTCACAGTACATGACAGTTTTTGCTGGTTGTTTTGTTACTGTCAGGAAAGGGATCTAGCTGCTGGGCCTATGTTCATAATGGGAAACTTAGCATCTTGGTGTAACAGGTTTTAGCTCTTACTGTCTTCCTGCAGTATTCCTTTTCCAATACTTAAATGTCTAAACTGATCAGAAAAAGCATAAAAAAGGAAAGCTGCTAATTAGCTTGGTAGCTATTTCTTCCTTTCAAGGGCAAAAGGAGTAATTGTTGTGATACATCTGCTTACCCAGAGAGTAGACTTAACTGTATCAATTTCAACAATTAGCTCCATTGGGAGTAATGTATGAATGAACTTCTTTAATAGTAACCGCACACAAGATTTCTACCAACTTTACTTAAATCCTCCATGGATTTTTTTTTCTGAATCTTAGAATGTTTCATAGTTAGTTCTGTAATGGTAGCTTCTTCCCTTACGCACACTTTATATATAAATCTTCTACTAACATTGCCAAGTATAGCAACAGAGCTTTATACTCAGTAGTTGAATTTGATGCTCCACCAGCAAAACTTTAAGTAGAGTTTGTCGCCAGGTATGTTGTGACACTGTTTTAATAGTTACATTAAAAAGGCATTTTTACCTCTTCGAAGTCCTCTTTGGCTGACGGAAGATCAGTAGCTAAGCTAGCATCCCCCAGGTGTTTCTCTGTTCTCTCTCCTTGCACTACAGTCGTCTTTATGACTTTGCTGACCTTGCGGCCTTCCACTGGTTCAGACTGGAAATTGGAGGCACTGGGCAAAACATCAGGTTCAGACAAAGTCACCTGGAAGGTTAGAAAACAGAATTATATTGGATATGAATTACATAATGGATACTAAGCTTTTACTTGCTGTACCAGTCTTTCTTAATCGTTGCCACAGACAAGAAATGACTCGCTTTCTATGTGTACACATCAAAATAGCGAGTGTACTTTTTATTGCCTGTTTTACAGCTCCAGAACAAGACCTCATAAATATGTACCAGTTCAGACAGCAGGAACAGCCCCAAATAATTTGTTCTGCTGAGTAGCTTTATGCTAACATGGTGAAAACTGCTGCTGGAACCTGAACTAGCTTGAGGGTAGCAGGGACACTGCTACCACCCACCACACCACAGGCTGTCACACTGGCTCACTTGTTCCAAGGCCACTGGAATTGCCAAGTGGGCCTCTTGCTGTGAATCCTTGCTTGTATTCACACAGGTAGTACGAATTAGTGGTATCAGTCCGTATCATAAAACTAAGATATTCTTCTGAGAGAGGAATCACACTTGTAAGAATTCCTTGTTTTTTACAGCAACAACAGACCAGAATTTTAGAATACCGTATGAAAGAAACAAACGTGATTTTATTTGGCAAAATCTAAATTTAGTGTATATAGGCTCCATATGATAAGGAATAGTTCTGGTATGGTCAGCTAACTTAAAAAAAAAAAAAAAAGACCTGTTTTCATGTTACCTTACTCCTGGGGAATTAATTTTGATGATTAATTCTGGTGAGAGAGAACAGCAATCAAGTTCTTAGCATTTTTAATAGCCATTTGTTAAATGTTACTTTCAACCACAATACTGCTGAAAGCAGCCCCTATTATTGGCTTCTGCCCCTCTGTCACTACCTTTAATTGTGCTAATACAAATGTCTGTAGGGCTGCATGATGATCTAAGGCAGGAAAAGATAAACTGAGAAGCACTTACCTTTCCAGGTTGTTTTTTCTTGTTTTAATTACCTGGCTCTACAAACAGTTTGCATAAAAGTAACGCTTTTGTTTAGTATCTTCAAAGCAAAGAACGCATCAGTAACTTAAACCTAATACAACTGTATAATTCTAGAATGGTTTAGTTGTAGAAATCTGGAGAACAGCAGATTATTTTATTACAACATTCACTAACTTTCTTATTAAAGTAAGAGGTATAATAACAAATACATATTTGCCATTTATCTATGTCATCCTGCAACAAAACTGCTGTCTTTCTATGATTTATGAGAGGTACTAAATTCATAATTTGTATCCTGACTTGTTTTCAGAGATAACTGCCCTCTTCCCCCACCCCCTACTCTTCTTTGTAGCTACTAAGCACACTGTTGGTGGGTGGTGTGCCACAGCTTTGTACCATTACAAGGAAAGTAGATCTGACCTCTGACTGTTCACTGTCGCTCTTTAGCACAACCCGTTTCACAACTTTGGAATAGCCATCTCCCTCTTCAACTGTGACAGGTTTTTGTGGTGTTCCTTGCATTATGATGTCTTCTTTTTCTGTGCCATCTGGAGAAACGTATCGCCGGATGATCTTTCTAGTGACCTGAAGGAATGAAACAGAACTTTGTCCCCAAAGAATTAACAATAACATATAATTCCTTCTTATTCTCTGTAAAGAATTTCCTGCTCAAAGGGCATATTTTCCTACACAGAAAAACCTGCATAGGTGGTTCAGTGTTTTAGTCTTTAACACACGTTCTCACAAATACCTACAGTAAAGCTGCACATTGATGCATTGGCCCTACTTTATTTACCTTACAGCAAAGCTTCCAGAAACTTACTTCACAAGTGGAGTGAAGATGTATACAGATACAATACAGATATTAGAATGACTCTCTAAAACAGCAGTTATTATTAGGAGAAGTAGTATAGCCTCTTAGAGAGAAAACAGTTTACAGCTGCACAACTGGTAAAAGGCATTTTCAGACTGGCATTTTCAAATGTATCTTAACTAATTAAAAGGCTTCTGAAAGTAAGAGGTTAGCAGCTTGGCTAGCAAGTACTTAGAACCAGAATCGCAGAGGGACTTGGTCATTACACTATTATCTCTCATGGTACTAACCTCTGCTGCACTAGTGAGCTAGAATTAACCTGCTTAAGAGACTTAATCTGGTGCTTAAGCTTTCTAGGCATTGGCAAGCCAAATAAAGAGGAGCAGAAGAGAATTACAGGGTTCAAGACGAGATAAATATCTCAGGAGGATGGCTATGCATCTTTCTGTGGACACATTCTCATATGCTTTCCCAGCCTCTTTTGACAAGATGGCATTAAGCAGTTACCTCCCGCTTTGTCCAACAGCTTATTTGCTGTGACGCTCAGGCTGTTTGTGTAAGAGGTGGAGGTAATACCCTCCCAGGCAGGGACTCATCCAGAAGACCAACAGGTATGCTCACTCTTGCACAACATGCCCAGGAATATTTGGCTGGGGGAAGAGGGAATGTGGCAGGTGGTTTGTTTTAATACTAATTCAAACAGCTTCCAGAGACATGCTGTCCAGCTGAGCGTCTATGAGATTTTACTGGGAGACAGAAGATGGGTTTTGCCACCAGGAGAATTCAGCCAAGTCCTAAACCAACTGTCTAGGCACCGAGTTGTCAGATAAAGCAAGGAGGACAGAATTTCCTCTTCCACCTCCACACTGTACAGAATTCAGTTTTATAATTGTGCTCTGAAAATGCTTATTTTATGAGGCTCTCATACAAATAAGTAATTTCTATATTCTCTGTGTTGTAAAAACAGAACCATATGTACAGCTACAGAAATTTAGGAACTTGTTTGGTCATAGCTGAGTGCAGATTTCAAGGATCTAAAGTCTGGATTTAGGTGACTCGCGGATCTAGCCCCCCATTAGTTTCATTAATATGAGTAAACTTACTCTCTTAGATAAAACTGCCTTTTTAAATAATAATAAACATCAGCTTTTCCTCAGAAATGCAGATGTATGTAGAATTTTCATTGGATTTAAGCGGGAAAACTAACAAAGTATGTCATGTTAAGTTATAAGCTATAAAACAGAATGCTCTAAACCTTCACATTTTGGAATCTCATGAACAGAAATTCTGGTCTCTTCTATGCTCAACTTTTAAAGATCATGCCCCTTCACAAAAGAAAATTGGGTATGTATGTGGAATTATTTATCCTTCCTTTTATAGGACAGTAAGAAGGTAGCAAGGGGTGTAACTGGTAATACCTTCTTTACCACTGTGTGGCCATGTTCATCTGTATATTGCTCTTCTGTGACTGTTTCTGGTGGCATTTCAGGCATACTATCAGCCTGTACGACAAAGAACAAACTTTTATGAAGCAACGCCTTAATGTAGGTAACTTCTTTAAATAAGCAACTCTAAAATCGGTCAGAATGGAAAAAAAAAATTGAGAAATGTTAGAAAAAAACTCTTCTGCAAATAAATACCTAAAGACATGCAAAGAAAAGTTACACCACAATGGACAGGCAAATGTGTGTTAGTTGACCATATTGTGTACGGGGCTGAAAAAAGTTTTTGTTTTCCTCCTACTGAGGTGTTTAATGTAATATAGACTTGTGTTAGCAGTATTACTATGATCCCCTTTTTAAGAAAAGGTATTAGAATGGTTTATCTAATGACCATGCATTATTCAAGAGCATCCCAGCTTCAGGTGCAATGTCAGCCAAGTGGTTGTCTCCATATCACTCCTAAAGGTGTTACCAGGGCCTAGTCACCACTGGCTCGTGCAACTATTCAACACTCAGTACCTGAATAATCACCCGGCGACGTATGACCCTGGTAGTTACCATCTCGTCCTCGTCCGAGCTGGTCTCCAGCTCGCCTAACTCCTCTGCTAGCTCCTATTAGAAGCATGGAAGCAGCGCTCTGTTGTATGCTGTACTAGCAGTACTTACAGGCTCTGTCTTGTTTCCATCTAAAGCCATCTTCTCTTCTGAAAATTTGTGCTTTTAGGATTTTGGCTTCTTACCTGTCTGTAATCTGTGAAACATTTACGTGGGGGCAGGGGGGGAAGCTTTGGCCACTTGACTATATGTTAGCTGTTCATTAGCATGTTCAAAAGAGGATGAATCTTTGTGCTTTGTGTTACTAATTCTGTAAGATGCTCTTAATGGTCTCAGTGCTCTTGAGGTCGCCAGAGACAAGCCCAAAATATGTTGCAGGACATGACTGAGATGAACTAGAAAGTATTACTAACACCAACTCTGGAATTTGTGCATATTGCATGTTTTCTGTGTTGCACAGAAAATTACATGAAAGCCTTTTAATCCTTCATACTAAGAACTGCATAGCACAGCATATAGACAGCAGGACTGAACAGTTTTAACTAGAGGAGAATGTATCAACAGTCTCAGCACTGGAAAGGTCAACAAAAATTAGTCGCAAGTGTTGAGGTTCTCTCTCCTGCATAGGGAAGAATTCAAAATTTAAATGAAGAGGTCAGAAAGCAAAGAGAAGCTGAAAAGAACTACTTGGGAAACATCAACAGTATAAAAGCATGAGGGGGAAAATAAGTAAGAAGGTGTTTGGGGGAGATGAGGGTCACTGCAGCAAATAAATAGTACGTTATGCTCAAGGGCAGCCTTTCCTACAGCAGCCATTGTATTGAGTCCTACTGTAGCTAATCTTTTCAATATCAGAGTTATCCTAGTTATCCTTCTTCTGAGATCCCAGAGGCAGAGCTCTGGGATGTCACTCTAGAGGTGGTACATTTGGCAACATAAACAGTGAAGAAAGAGGAGTCTGTTTCTAGGTGGATGTCAAAACAGGAAACCATTTCTGCTTAAGAACTGTTCCTTCTCTGCTCTAACTTCACTGATGAAACTAATTTCCCACCCAATTATGCCTTCTTTTCTGCCACTTAAAACAGGCAAAGAAAGCTGTTTATTCTTAAATTCCGCACTGAAAGCCACGTAGTTGCTTTCCTTCATTCCCTCTGGACTTCTCCTCAGCAAATATGCAAGAAGGTTCCCTTGTCTTACACAGCCAAATGACCTACCTCACATACTTTTCGTTCTTCTCTTCCATCTCCTGTCTCCATTTCTCTTTCCTGCTTGCATGCTACATAAACACCATTCTCAAGTTCTTTTCTTCCAGTGCATCTTTAGTCTTCTGCAAAGTATGTCCTGCTGCCTTTTTTTCCATCTCACTAAGTTCACAACATTTTTCATGTCATTCTTCATGATGCTCTGGGCCAGTCTTGTCTTTCTTCTTAAGCTTTTAACATTACTACTTTGTCTTTTGTTACATCTATTTTTCAGCTTTCACTCGTACATGGTTTGCTTCTGCATCTCTTACTTACACCAAGTAATTCTTTCTCACATGCAGGGACATAACTGTCACAGACCGAAGGACAAGTAAGGGTAGCAAAACCAGAATTACAGTTTAGACTTTAGGATCTTGGTTTTGCTTCTGCTTTCAAAACCTCTACACAAATGACTATAGCTAGCCCTCAGAACCACAGAGAAAAAGGGAAATGGCTCAGTTGCAGATGAGGATTAATCAGGCTGGTTGAAAATATTCCCATCTTAAAGAATGACCGAGACACAAACTTGTGCTTCTGTGTCAATTACATTCAGGCAAAGTTGATATTTACCTTTTCTAAAGATTCCTCCTCGTAGCCACTTCCAAGCTTTTCTGGCTGTTCATCAGTTGACTCCACTATCACTAGACTCGTTCTCCTTGGAGAGAGGTCATCCTGATGGAGCTCAGGCTCCTCAGGCTCTTGGATGATGGGAGAATCGCCTCTCTGAGCAGATGATGGGGGCTGTGGGGATGTTTTTGCTCTTTCTTCCTTTGCCGCACTGAAGTGTGCAGATTTCTCGCTTGCTGCCTTTCCAGTTACTGGTGCTGCAGACTGCTCTGTTCCTGGAGTTGTGACACTGTGAATTACAGGTTCAAGGAAAGTAACTAGAGTGCAGTCCTTTCCAATTCCCATAAATGGAAATTTCTGCACTCATTAAATATTGTTATGCCTTCTAGCAAAGTCTAGAAATAACTGATACTCTTTGACATTAAGTACAGAGTGCATATATTAAAACATGTACACGCGTTATTTTTCTGTTGCATATGGGTGAATAGCGACTTCAGATATTAAGCTAAATCATCTAATTGTTTTATCAGATAACCTCAGTCCAAGTCTGCTGCCAGGGTGACCCCAAAGGGTCACTTCAGATTTATGCTGATTGTGTAAACATTAATTATTTCACTGCCTAGAATCATCTTTTGAGGTTGACTTTTCTCTTTTCATGTATATTGGGAAAAAGAAAAAGAGGCAACTATACCAAAATGGTGGAATTACAGCCCTGAAAAATAGTGAGCCTGCAAGAATTATACCTTCCACTTTTAAAAATTCGTAGATGTTTTGGAGATAGCATCTACACGCCTTTTTTTCCCCTCATCCTAGAATTAACTGAGGAAAATTGGTAAATCTTAATAATTATGAGACCAGATTCCCTTCTCCATAACCAATCCCATGACTAGATAACAGTGATAGTAACAGTAACAGAATAACTTGCATGTGCATGTGTTGTTTTTTCCTGGTGTAAGTTGGGTTTTGACAATTTATTGTGCTTGCCCAACTATTGCCCTCCAAACAACTGTGTTCCCAAGAAAGAAAAGATTTCACTGTAGTGCAAGTTAAACAGTATTGATCCAGCCTTTTTTTCCCTTTTAGTGAGCTATATGCGTTATTGTAGAATTCTTCTTATAAAAGCTTCCTCTTCTTACAAAACTGTTCTCTATGAGCTACTTACATCTACCCCAGTTTTCCTCCTAGTTCAAACTGGACATGAAGTTTAGTAATCTTCCCCTGTCATTGCTACTCTCGTTTTAGTATTGGCAATATTGTCTCAAAATTTTTTGTCTTTGGAAATAACAGTAGCTTTAAGGAATCCTTGCTCTGACTGCACAATATATATAAATAGCTTATTAACATTTTTATCAGCTGTCAGTATTTGCAGACAAGTTGTTTTCTGTAACTTGTCCACTATCTGTGATACTCCCCTTTGTGTTTTTTTATTATTTTTTTTATTGCATTGGTCTTTGTTCTTTCTGCACAGAATTGTGCCAGTTCTCAAGCTACAAAACACAACTAAAAATGTATCCTCTACTCCTCAAAAACATTTGTTTCCTTACGCAAATCATTAGGAAGCATTGGCATTTTTGCATATCAGTGCAAAATAAGTCCTCTACCTTTTGATGCCTGTATCTGTCCCCAACCCTCTCTCCAGGTTGTAAAGCATATCTTGAGCAAAAGAATCCCTAAAAGACCATTTGCTGGACTTCATCCGCTGCACTTTGGCTGTTCAGAGCTGCACCTCCACATCAAAGCTAATCGCTCCCAGGAAAATCACTTCTTTGGAAGAGAATCCTTCATATTTTGCTAGCCCATGGATACCTCAATCAACCCTGCAAAGAGTTGTCACTGTGGACATGATTAGTGATGGTGGGAAGAAAGAAACTTGATCCTTTTCAGGTTCCTTTCCAAATGAAACCTACTCCACTGACAGTTCTGAATCAGAATTCAAAGCTATGCTATACAGGTCTTCTAAGTCTGTACTTTATCATGTGCTGTTCCTTTAAGTACTTTTTTCTTGTCTGTGCTAAACCCTCTTTCTGCTCCTTTAGCCATCTGAGATTGGCTTTTAAAAATCTAATTGTTAATATGTAGTTAGGAGTTTTGCAAGTAATGATTAAGTTGGGAAAATTTTTGCCTCAATTTGAAAAAAACATCGTGAAGTTGAAGAAAGGGCCCTCTAGTGTTAATTCCATCAGGTTTAACATTACTTGCCATCTAACATACGAAAAATATACAGATTGCCAGAAAAAAAAGTCCACATTATCCCTCTTTTCTTTCATATGTATTGAACTAGATTATTACTTTTATGTTCACAGCAAAGGACTGGCTTTTTCTCCCAATTTTTAAGGCTTCCTGCACATTGATTAAAAGTCAAACCTACAGAAGGAACTAATGAACTATGTGCAGAATGAAAGGAAAATTCTAGCGAGTACATGTTTCAAAGAGAACTGTAAAATCCTCTTATTACACAGAGAGATCTATTCCACATGAGTCTCATTCTGGTCTTTTGACACTTACAAATATTCATGTTGTGAAGCAGATGTTTTTTCTGACGCATCTTGGGGTTTCCCTGAGAATTCAGCTTCTGCTTGTTCCTTATGTGCTTGTCTCAGGAGCTCAGCCATTGATAGTTCTGCCTCACTCCTGGGAGTACTGTCCTGAAAAGGAGAATAACTAACAGATACGTCTTCCTCAGAGACAATGGGAGGGTGTTCAGTTGAGTCACTGTCCTTAGATACTCTATGTTGTTGTTCTTGCTTATGTCTTGAGCTGTACAATTCTTCTTGCAGTGCGGAAAACCCTTTAAAAACAGAAATGAGAAATGTCATTACAAGTATCATTAGAATGCAGGAAGTCACTTTAATTCTCCATGTGCATTTAAAATCCCTGGAAGGAACAAATTACCTGAAATTTTTAGACGTCTTGAGTGGGAGAGTATATAACCTCTCTAAGCAGTAGAAGGAACATTGGATTACCACTAGAATTGCCAAATAATGAATCTTGACAGTAACAGGCAAAATAAAATCTACCCAGAAATTTACCTACTCCAATTAATCTCAAACCCCCAAAAGTATGAAAGATTTGCAATAGTTTTTTCCAGCAGACTGGAATAGGTTTTAGTGACTTTTTTTTCCACCCCCCCATCACTGATCTAGCTGCTTACAGAAAAAATAACTGCACAGGCCCATAGCTTGTGTAGTTATGGACTTTGTGTAGTTATTCCATACTTGCATAGTAGTTATTTTTATAAGAAATTCATACAGGTCTAGGTGCAAGGACTAGCTAATTTGTATGCATCAAAGTTGTATTTAAAAAAGCACACAAACAAAACCAACCAAACAAAAGATATTATCAAAGCATGGTTTCTAATCCTGCAGAAGATGTAAAATAACATGTGCGTTTGTGTTCTGCAGGCTACAAGTCGTGAGCTTGGGCTTTTGTTTTTCTTCACTAGCCACATTCACTAGGAACCTGCTGAACTCCAAAGAATAGCTTGGTGGAAAACAGAACTATTTGTACTGAATTTGTGCAGGTTATGGAGGTTAGCATTCTTAAACTAATCAGTTGTTGTATTTGAATGCTAATTTACAGCAAACACAACCTATTTCTACATCATCTACATAAAGATGCGATGTTTGCGGCTGTCTAATACTTTACCAAGCTACTCGTTCAATACTAAGTTAAGGGTGTAAAAGTATTTGGAGGTGGTTTTTTAGCGTACAACCACTGATCTAATCTGAACTTCTACATAGAAGTAGTCCAACAGCATCACAGCAGAGTTACAAGTAATATCCTGGATACCCAAATCCAAAGTTTTTTTTCCAAAGCACTGACTAGTTTTCCTTTTACAAATCATTGTGAAATCCTAATGCAATCTTAACTTTTATGAGAGCAGTTGAATAAGCAAAAAAATAAACTTGGACAAAAGTATTTGCAGCAGTTTCTGACAGCATTCCTTTATTTGTTTTGTAAGAATCAGCTAATGCAGAGATTTTTATACTTGGTGGAATAGAGACCTGTGTGATGTCATACTTGCATTCATCCACCTTATCTGTGCTTTCAAAATTAGGTTCTAGTGCTCAGTCCTAAGAGTCAACAGATTATTCTAGCCAAATATTACAGAACAGGACCTAGAGCTTAGATGAGATAACCTGGGTAGTCTGTGACTGTATCAGAAGACGTTTACCTTCACTGTGGTCCAATCCTATCGTTTGTTCAATTTCCGCATACGTGCGAGCACCGTGGACTTGCATGGAGTCTATGCCGCTGGTTTCCATTAGGTGAACAATATCCATTCGGTTGATTTTTGTAAGACATTGGGTAAGATTTGTATCTGTGGCATTAAAATGACATCACGTAGCTGAGTTAAGAATTTCACATGCTCTCTCCCTTCTATTTTCCATATGAAGTATATATATAGGATACTGATTTAGAAGCATTGCTATGTAAAATCTAAGATTTACTGAAGGGCTGCATACAAAAATTACCACTAATCTAGTTTTTTCTTTCACAGATCAGTTTAGTTCCCCCAAATATTTTTGCAGATTAGCAAAAAGAAGCCTTGGTGTTTTTCCACTCTTACTTTGCTGTAAGATGTTCTGCCTTGTCCTCCAGATGAACAAGGCTAAACTATTTTCTCTAACAGAATCCAATGATATGCCATGTTATACAGATAAGCTTAAAAAAAAAAAAAAATTAAGCTCAACCTATGACCATTCTTTCTGTTGCCTAGATTTTACCCATATTTTCTTTTTCTAATTATAACACACGAGTCAACTTGCACATTGCAGACAGCATAGATGCACTATAACTGGTTACGAACCTGTTGCGTGTTTCCCATCCCTTTCAAGCCAGTATTTGAGGAGTGCATGGCTCTGGTCTTGAAGTGAATTAGGATTTTCAATCCTGATTTGGTGAATTTGCTCTTCTGTGAAATCCAGTTCTCTTGCTAGCTCTGAAAAAGAAATCCTTTTCTGTAAAGATGTCTTTTATTTTTCCCCACCTTACATCCATTTTATGGTTGTCGGCAGCAAAGTGGATTACAAACCTTTCTGAAACCAGTTTCTCTTTGCCTCTATGTACTTCATTATATTTACAGACATTGTTAAACAACAGGTTCAAGACAAAGACAGAATTGTGTTATGCTTAGAAGTGATGAGTCTGTGTGAGCTTTTCTTTTTTGTGTGTACCGTTTCTAGCTCTCAGAGGCACAACACTGTTGACAAAACCATGACAGAGCACCATGCTCACCAGTTTCATAGCCCCTGAAATGCTTAATGTTTCAGAAACTTTGATCAAAAACCAGTGAAAGAACTAATTTTAAGAAATGGCACTTTGTAGGGCTAGATTAAAGCTTAATCATACTACTCCCCTGGACTTGTTTCATCAAAAGAAAAGTAAATGCCTATGAATTTTTTTATTGAGAACCGAAAACCAAAATGTGAAACTGATAACCAGTATCTTTCTGACGTAGCATAGGCTTAGAATGCAGTCCAGAAGAGGGAAACGTCTTTAACAGTCTGTAGCCCCTCTATTATATCCAGAATCAGGATCAGCTTTCTGCCACCATCAAACTAAGACATGACTGTTGAAACAGGCAATCAAATGACTTAAAGCCATGGGGAAATGATGAGATTCCTACTGTTATTCCTGGTCTCCAGACTTCTGCTTAGCTCCCACAAAGAAGGATTCATACTCTATTCCGCTGTAATCGTCACTATAGTGGATGATGGAGGGTGTCATGTTCTAACAGGATGGAGAGAACTCTAATCCCCAGGCCCCAGATAAAATTATTTCCAAACTGGCTTGCTTATAAAAACAGCATAGAGCACAACCTGCATTATCAAGGAGATAACATTTTTCTCTGGTATGCAACTCTTCTTTAACCTCTAGAACCACTCTTACTTTCAGGAATGTGGTACTGCTCTAGGGATAGATGCAAAAAAGTGTAGACCTGATTTACATTTTTGTTGGATTGCACAGTTTGAAACAGAGATTTCTGCAGTGCTCTTTCTTTGTAAACACTTTTGGGCTGATTTGCAGTGACAGCGATCTGCATTTCATTCTCTGTTACTTTCACTTTTCCCCAGTAATGTTAATATGCTTTCTTGAAGTGATTGTTACAAATGTGGCCCTTTTCATCCCTTTTCCTTCAGCACAGTTCCACAGAAATAAGCTAATGTAACTTCTCCCTGTAGTGGTCTTCCAGCTCAGGTTTTCCAGAACGCTTATTCATTTATCTTCTAGCCAGTCTATCTTCTAGAGTTGTTGCACTTTGCAAGAAAGTGTAGGGTAACGTATGCCAACTCTTTGTTACTTTCTCATCCTAGGAGTTTTCCCTCTGGAGATACCACAACAAATGCCGAGGCCTTACATCTGCATCTTAGCTCTCACCTAATAAGCTAGAGGAATCTCAGTAACCACAAAGCAATCTAGTTAATCTAGTTCCTATAAGCTACTGAAATATTTCTATGAAACAGCTTTAGATAATGAGGAAATCACCTGAAAGAAACGTGAAAACATCAAGGAATGCTCGTTTCTCACGAGAACAGATGACATGCATTTTACCTGTCCAACTGAATCCAAGGTGATCAGCAATGTGGGCCAGTCTTTCCTCTGTCCTTTCCTGATCATCCTGTTGATCTAAAGGTCAAAGAGAACAGCCACAAGTTGTCTTTTACAAATTAAAAAGCATTTCCATAGGTGATACAGCCCAAGAAGGGAAGGCGTTTTTTTTCTACTGCTGTAATCTAAACATGGACAGGCTGCTACAACTGGGTAGTTAAAGTAAGGATTGTAAA